>JAPFBL010000188.1:600000-1072500 GCA_026182355.1 Hermatobates lingyangjiaoensis | reverse complement strand
CATACATTTGTATGAAAAACATTTCAGACCTTAATGATCATCATTCAATGCCATTAATTCTAATGAATGCAAAACAAGTGTTTACTAAAAATTTTCAATCAATCATAAAAATAAATAAAATTACACCAATTATGAAATTATTGCATGAATGGGTAAAAATTATCAATTTTTATAATTTGAAATAAAATATCAAAATTACCCAATTTTCTATGACATTATTTATATAAACGGAGATATCTTGTAAACTAATTGGTAAGAAGATGTTTGTCTTTAAAAAAATTAAATGTACATATATGTATCAAAAATATCCAGATTAAGTATATAACTGTTAATCTATTTGAAACTATATAATATTTTATATAAATATATATTACATGATGATTGTTACTGATGTAATTGTTAGTGTATGTATCATTTAGAAAACAGTTCGGAATTCGAAATTTGTGTTGATTTTTTTTTTTTAAATTTGGTTCCTTGCATGATTCTGCATTAAATTTAAACGCCTCACAGGGTTACCAGTTTTATAGACTTATCGATGTTAAATGAAGCTGTAATTTGTATATATTAAAGTAGATAGTCTTAATGTTGAAATCTTTTGTTAATTCATTTTTTTTTTTTAAACGAAATGTACAACTTTTTAATTAAAGACTTTAATGTCCATAGAAGTTTTTTTTTAACTGTGTTTAGCTCATAATAAACATGCGCATATAATTTGGCTCCAATGGTTGCTTTCAACAAAGGAAGGTTGTCCAGTATTGTAGTGTGACAAATTTGACATGTTCAGGCGAAATATGTTGGCCTCTTTCATTGTAAAGATAATGAACAAATTTAATTATACTGCATTATCATATTTTGATAATGTACCAGGAATATTATCGGTGAACACTAAATTATTTGGAATTAGTAATAATACAATCCGTCATACCTCGTAAAGTCACAGAAAAGCTCGACCTGTTTCGGGTCCGTCTGGATCCGAAACCAGTCGAGCTTTTCTGTGACTTTACTAGGTATGACGGATTGTAATATTACTAATTCTAATATTACTAACCTCAGTGGAACTAACCCATTAACTATACTAAGTTATTTGTTATTAATGTTACAATTACTTCTTTTTGAAATCATTTAGTATGTTGTCTTGCACGATAGTTTGGCCTTATAGGTTGTTCTTTGTTCTGTGGGGTAGAAATATTGGAAGGCTAACTAACTATAGATGCATTTGGGACAAAATGCAAACACCTGGAACCAGTATTCTATTAAACATGAGTCGTAACAGCTCGTAGCACCCATTGTGAGTACTGACGGCCTCGAGGTTGGCACTAACATTGTATATTCGCATGGATTAGTCGGCTACGTGTTGGTTTAATGAACAGAAATATTTCTCTCTATCATGCATCGCTGCAATATCATCACTTTTTCACATTGGATACTTCATATCTTTAATGAATTTATTTTCTGTGGATTTATAATCTACACATATAAGGACTGTTCCGCTAGATTTTAATATGGGTTCTCTCAGGTTTGAAAGTGCTCTATTCCAGATAATAGTAGTGAAGTGAGAACGTGAATTTGATTGTTTTTCGTATATGTGTTATAATGATTCTAATATAGATTTAAACTTGTAAGAAAGTTACAAGTAAGGTTTGGAATTTACTCGTAAGTAACAATTGTAAGAATTGGAAGAAAGTGTCACCTGGTATGTCGACTTGGGTGGAAATGATTTTCTAGCACTGGTGTTTTTTAGGAAAAAGGGATTATTGTTAATAATCTTATCTCTTAGTGTTCTTAAATTATTTATTTAAGAATACTTAAGTAAGTATTCTCTGGTTATAGGTCCAGAGAATACTTAAAATTCATATGCATCCAAATGTCTGAAATCTTATACTAGTTTTTGTAATATTTGCTGTATCAGGAAAATGAACCTTCATCATTCTAAATTGAAGGTTTTAAATGCTTCATTATCTGAAACAAAAACATTATTAAATTACGAAATAACGATAACCTTAATTGTTTCTTTTTCAGTTGTTGTAATAGATATCAAGTCATTTTGAAATTGAAAGACCACGAAAATGAAATGAAAGATCCCTAAGAAATCAATCCGTCTCTAGCATCATTGAATGACTCGATTAGGTCATGGATCTGTGAAGAACAGGCATATATTACTGTTAACTGAAAAAAAGAACCATTTCAAAATTATAACATTTCCTGATAAGACTATGTTTCTCTTTTTGCAATCAACTAACCCGTTAACTATTTCGCCGTTTACTGGAAAATAGATATATTAATAACACAATATTGGTACTGGTTTTTCGAGAGCTCTAACTTTAGCAAATAGTTTGTTGTAAAATTCAGCAAGAAATAGTTAAATGATGTTTTCGTTATAAAAACTGAAGAATTTATGTAAACAGTCAGTAAGGATGAAGGTATTGATGTCCTACACAAACAACGATAATTATTGCAAATGTAATGGTAGATGGTTGTTGCAGACACATTACCAGTTTTCTACCCTTAATTATGCCATTAGTAAGTGTGCGAGTTAACTCAGTGTTACTGTTCCCAGTGGAGAAGACACTTAAGTCAAGTGCTCTCTTGAAACCACAAGCATATGCATCCAAGCTGTTTCCCACTCACCATCCCACCTGCAATCATTTAGAGGAGATAACAAATTTAATTATACCTCTGACTTTGCAAGATATCAGTTCATCTAGGATACCAAATATATTCATATTAAGTACATCACGATTTTAGCTTCAGGGCTGGTTAAAGAATAAAATCACATTATTGTCTGTTGTTTCTAATCATAAATGTTATAGGTACTAAATTTACATTCTAGAAATATATTCTAATACAGATCCTCAAACTTTTTTGCGGTTAGCATTCTCAAAAATAATCTTCCATTTCTCTATGTACTTTTATGTAATAAGGTTTAGTAACAAAAACGTGAAACAAGAATAATTTACAAATTACTTGAAAAATTAGCTCTTAAACACATAAATCTATAAAATTATTAGTTTTACTAAGGAAATTAATATTCTTAAGAGTATAAATGCCGAAATAATTGAGAATAACGTTAATGGATTTCTTGATTGTAGAAAGGGAAACGCTACAGGTAGCAATACGTTTTTAGAGACATTTTCAAATCCGGTACAAATGACCCTCGATAATATAATACAACTTAAAAAATCTGATACTTCTAAAACATCCTTAAAGTTGCATCTAACCTCTTTAAACCTGACTTTAGACACGGTTTACACAGAAAAAATTAATTTTTTGAACCCATCGTTAGGGGTATTTTTTTAATATTCATTATATCGACAATGTATAATAGCTGAGATAAATTAATCAAGAGACACCAACTACGGAATACTTAAAATATGTATCTTAAGGACAAAGATAGATATTACCGTTTCGAAACCGACTGCATATATTTTCCCCTGTTGTTTTTTGGACTATTAGTTTTGATTGATTTTATAGTAGTACAAAGAAGTACAAAAAATTGATATATTGACATATACTTAAAAAAAATGATAATTGAAAATATTATTCTCCATTGTCAGCATTTGTTCTCTGTCACTCTCTTTCCGTTTATCCATATTTAATCTCCCGATCCTGATTATTTTCTGTTCTTATATTCATATCTACAAACTAACAGAAGGGATATAATTATGGGGATGACTTCATTATTATTTGTCTATCATAAAACTTAGCCAGAGATAACTCTGAATTTTAAAAGTTGTAAAACAAGGATATAAATAATTTCATAAGAATAAATTTGAATTTAAAAAATAAAGACATATTTTTTAATATGTTTTAAATATTATTTAATTTTTTTATTATTAAATTATTTAAACATATTTAAAACATATGTTTTAATAGAATGAATGAATTCATTCTTCAAAAGTTTGTTAACTTATGTTTGCAACTTTTGTTGCATACTGATTAAAGGTGATGAATTATATCTCCATCGCTGACATTTTTAAAATTTCTCTTTAGTGCTGTTCTAAGAGTCGAAAGAGTAGCTATTTGTTATTTGTCACCCATTTTGGTTATGAGGAAGATAAATTACAGGTTAGTATCCATCAGTTATTGTGTAATTTACCTCACTTACGTTTATTAGAGAGGGCGCTGGTTAGAGGGATTATCAGAGTCTCAGAAGCATCAACAGCTTACCGGGAGACACCGCAACATTTTACATTCCCTTTCATCAGCACTAGAGATAAGAGGACTATTATCAGCTACAACTGACTTTGGATTTCGAATAACATTGGGTACTGATAAAAAAAGAAGAACTTATAAAAAGTTGAATTATCGATGGAGCAAAACTATTATAAGACAATTATAAGTAACAGAGAAAAATACAGTTCATTATCTGTGTAAACACTAATTCATCAAGAAAAAATCGCCTTCGGTTTGTCACAAAAACGACACCGCGATGCTGCCTTTATTATCGCTGCAAATTCTCATATTGGATTCTAATAAATATTTTGTTTAATCTCTCAACTCTGAATATACTTATTACTAATCTCAATAAACACATAAAAATCATTTTTTTTTCATATTAACAAGATTAAAATAATCATATTTTATATTGATTTTCAATTGGATAATCATTGCTGCAAATCATTATCAGTTTTATTTTAAATTATTTACAAAAAATATTGAGAATATATGATAGAGATAGACACTTACTATATAACATTCGAGAAGAGTCATATGTTCAAGTTATAGTCATCAGTAAAATTATTCTGTACCTGTACTAATACCTTATTTTTAAGGAGAAGTTAAAATTGCAATATCTTTTTTTTTGTGATATCAGTTTAAATAAAGCTGAAACTTTAGAGAGGCAATTAATTTAAGTAATATTTCTGTTTTAGTAGTGGTTCTTCAAATGTCACGAAACTGTCTTCCTCATTGATAAATTGAAGATTTTAAATTTCTTCTTAATGTATCATTTTTCAGAGAACCCCATCTACAATATTTTAACCTTATCGGAATAGTAGTCAAATAAAAAGAAATAGTTTCAGTATTGTCATCTCATAAAATATTAATGTTAATACTACTATTTATTCAAAAAATATTGAATAGAAAAATGCAATACTGGTATTTTTATAGTGATTGTGAAATTGTGCTGTAGGTGGTTTTCAAAAATGAATGGGAGATACACTCACTCTAAGCTTACGCACTCACGCATGAACACATTCACACCCACAACATGCGCTTACCGCGCATACTACACCACTATCATTACTAATATGTGTATGTTATTTTAAAGAAAAATTAAAAAGTAAAATTGAGTAAAATCTCTACAATCATTTTTCTAATAAATCCTCTAAGTAAATTGCTTACTCGCATATTAAAATAAAAAAAAATTGTTAACTTTAATTCACTAATTGGTTTTAATTTAGTTGAAGTTGTCTAACGGAAAGGTATTGTATTAATTTTGAGGATCAATTAAATCAACTTGATTGGTGGCGTAATGACCATCATTCGCCGCTTGTTTTAACGAACAGACGCCACTGTCTACACTCTAACAAGAAAATCCATCCTAACGACAGCAGTTTAGCCTCCTATAAAAAGAAATTAACACTGCCATAGAATTTCCTGATTCATTTGTTTAACGAATATTTCTTAATGATGGTAACTAAAATTTATGCCAAAAAACTTGCCCTTGGTTCTAAGTTAATTGTATGCGTCATTAGTATTCTTTAGCTATAACAACGCTTTATCATTATTAGTAAAGTCACTTCAGAATTAAATTTTACAACTTTAAAATGACTAAGCAAATATATATTTTCTTTCTAAATGTTGTATTGTTTATCAAAGCATTGATTACATTTATATATGTTAAAATTATTATGTACATTGCATGCATTTATATCAAGGGGCCAACAATTTTTTAAATCAACTTTATTGGTGGCGTAATGACCATCATTTCAGCCGCTTGTTTTAGTTGAACAGACTGTCCACTGTCTACACTCTGAAACAATGAACAATCCATCATAACGACAGCAGTTTAGTCTCCTATAAAGAAATTAACACTGCCATAGAATTTCTCTGATTGATTTGTAACGAATAATATCTTAATGATGGTAAACTAAAATCTTATGCCAAATAATACTTGCTTGGTTCTAATAATTGTATGCGTCATTAGTAATCTTTAGCTATACTAGCTATATCATCATTAGTAACATTGCACTTCAGCATTGAATTTTACAACTGTTACAGAATGACTAAGCAAATCATTCATTTTTTACTAAATGTTGTTATTGTTTATCAATAGCATTAATTACATTTATATGTTAAAATTCTCATGTACGTTGCATGCATTTATATCAAGGCCAATCATCTTTTTAACAAACTGTTACGTATATTTCATGGACTTATTTTAGGTTGCAGTGGCATGTCCACAGTAATTATGAAACACGTTGGCCAATTATATAGGCCCTTTCATGATAGCACTCAATGTTACTCAGATTGATTCTGACAAGTAGGATATCCTAAATTTTGCCTAAACTCAAATGTCTTTGAATATGATGTTGTCAAACCGAAAGTACCTGACATCGTAACAGGCTCGGGACGTACGGTATATGATACTCATAAACATTGTATCATCATTGAATTTCGTGTTACAGAATCTTAGAATATTCACCTTCCGCGTGACATAATATTGTTAATTGTGGATCAGGTGAGGATTGAAGGCTGCTGTCCTATCAGTTCAGTATGTGAGCACGTTAAACTGAGCTATCCTTTCACACAATGACGTATACATGGACTAAACAAATAGTCTTTGTACATACAATAAATAAAAAAATATATATACTTTTTTTAAAATTCGATTTTACAAAAAGTAGATATCCTAACATGTTATTTTATTTGTTTCAATATATCAAGCCCTTTGCCTATGGGGTACTTGCTCTTATTTAAACTAATGCTAAATATTAATCCATAAGCGACAAATCTACAACAAACATTACAATTTAAAAACTTGTTTGGTCAATAAATTAATGTAAAATAAAAAAGATGCATGTAAAATTGATAATAATTCATACATTTCCAAGTAAATGAAAATCAGTTAAAGCGAAATCCCGATATCAAAATAATTTTATTTAAATCCATACTTTAAGAATTGCAATTTTTTTTCTTAAAAATTTGAACAGACTTGGGTGTTTTCGCTTCAAGTAGATAAGACTAGTATCAAGTTAAGTGGGTTATCCACATTTCCTGTGAACTCTTGAAGTGAAAATATGTTTTATTGTTAATTCGATCTGATAATGCTAATAACACGGCCTAGGCTCATTGTGAGAGGTAAGGCAGTAGTTCAAACTAACATGGTCAATTCTCTACCGTTGAATGAGATAGTAATCAGTACTACTGTAGCTTCTTTATTTTTAACTAGTTACAGGAAGCAAAAATAGTAAGAAGACAATTCAGGTAGTCCAAAATGACAGGAAGTTAAATATCCATGACATATCAATCTGGGATTGATAGAACAATTCAGCTTTTGACTGGCCACAGATAAAGACTCAAAATCCTATCCCATTATAACCATTTTGTACAAAACCCTACCCTACTGACTACCTGCATTACATTCTAAATAAAATGTGTAACCTAAATCATAAAACATCATTTCATACTAAACCCTTTTCCTAGAGACCACTGACTAGTAACCGAGGGAGGATCAAATGATCGTGAACGAAAGCTGAACTTACAAAGCAGGCAGATACTACAGTCATTTACTTGCTGACTACTACAGTAATACAGGTAACTCATAAGAAGTGAGTTTATCACCTGCAACTGACAATTACAACCTGCATATTATAACATGTCTTTTGCTTGTAGTTAAAACATCTTTAGATTTTTATGATACGAGTATAATTTTCATACAAAACAAATTTTTTTTGGACAAAATATATTTATATTTTTTTGTATAAAAATATGAATATAAGTACTATTATTTAAATGAACCAAAGAGATAGTGTGGTAAATTAACAAAATACCTCAGTACTTTGCATCCCTTCTGACCTTAGCTAGGTCTTTGATGTTCATCCTACAAAGGAAGGGGCGACTGACGCAGGTTATTCACACCACCACATTTCATGCTTAAAGAACAACCTAAATTGATGGACTTATAAAACAACATAAATGGAGAGCTTAATGAGGTTCTTTGCAAGAATTATATGCAAAACTGTAAAATAAATATGTCTGATTTTACTTTTTTATATGTTTTATCTTCATACATACATACTATATATACTATACATGAATTCTTTTAATAGAATTGCAAACCACTTTTAATGAGTTCCTCATTTAAAATGCAGGTAATTTTTTTGAATAAAAATAGTAATAATGAACTCTTTCTATTATGAAAATGTGGTTTAACATCATGTCTTTTCTTTAATGAAAAGACAAATGAGAGCTGATATCTCTCTTAAATAAATTTAGAGAAAACTCTTGGAATTTTAAGATGATAATGGTCAGTGCCTATACAAAGTAAACTCATATTTAGCTTGAATCATACTTTTGTCAGAAAATATTTCAACTTAATTATTGAAGGATATCGACCTCTGTTTGTTTATATCTACGAGCTATTTGGCAGAGATTTTGATATTTAAAAGAAAACTCAACTTCTTAGTTGTTGTAAACAGTAATTTAGATGTATTTGATCACAAACCAATAACACTAATCAAGCCGTGCGTTATAATGGCAGGAAGCAGTTCTTTTTTGCTGACCATTGGTCATGAATAAGTGAATGGTATTTATCATACCATTTTTTAACAGTACAACAAAGTGTCTTTGTATATAAACCATGAAATATATAGACCATCAGAGAGAATAATACTAAAATAAAATTGATCCTCGGTTACTTTTCCAAATTCAAGCCAACTACCGAATACTGACGCTTTGGTTCTTACTTAAAACTTTATTCATAGGGGTACAAAACTTAAAAAAAATGATACATCAATTACAAATATAAATAAAAGAAACTATGGTACCACACATTGTCTTATCATCAACCAATAGGCAAATAAAAATAAATAAAATGCAATTATAATATGTAAAATTTAATTAGAATATTGAAAAAACAAAATTATTGTATAAAATGTTTTGTGTGAGACTCGAACTACTTTGATATATACCATTATAAACTAGTTGTCAACCCTAGATATAGACAAATGAAGAAATAAAAATAATATATAAATAAACTTTTATTTATATTCTGATGTTTTTTCATTCATTATTGTTTCTTTGATTTATTAATAAACAATCAATCAAATTTATGAATAACTTTCTTGCTCTTATATTCAGCTTTACAGACAGAGCGAATCACTCATTGTCGTTAGTAGTTGAGATTTATTCACATACATATGTTGGGTGATAAGTGTTCTATCATGTAATGAAATATCAATAAAATGTACCGGAAATCGATTGGTTTTCAAGATTCAAATCCTCTCCCAAAACCAACATTCCGGTTTTACTTTTAACACTTTTTATAATGACACTATTTAAATGAACTATAAATATATCTACAATAAAAATATCAATCGATGTACAATTAAAACATTATGGGCTTGTATTTATTATATATTGTTACCACTTTAATGCAACTGAAATATAATATTTAAGAAAAAACTTGATTTTAAGATTTTGACGTATTTACAAGTTGTGAGGTCTCCTGAGTGTAAAATATTTTGAGAATGTATGCTCTCTGTGGAGTGGGTGTGTATTTAAAAGATTGCAGACACGCTGAAGGTCAAACCTTTAGATGGATTAAACTGATATTAATCTCAAAAATAGCCCTTATAACATAGATGTGCTGTATAATTACTGGGCAGTATTGCCTCATGGGGAAGCCACTTTATTGCCCATTATGCGAATTGTGACCTCATTTTTCCTCTTAATTACTAACTCTAGAGCTTTGAAATTATTTAATTATTATAAACTTGATACTAGTATTAAATGAGCAAATGAAAACAAAAACGTTGTACTGAATTGAACTGAATTGAAAAGATTGTGTTCAGACCGCTTAACAGATTATAAGGAAATCAAACACAAAAACAGCTCCTTAAAAAGAGACCATGTGTACCATACTTTGGCAATTTTTATCATCAGAAATAGCATTGCAACATATCTATGATTTAGAATATGTTTCTGCATCCACTGACTACAGAATATTAAAAATTTGAATATAATATTTATCTACAATTATTAAGCTATATTAGTATTTTATCTGAAAATGCCAAAACTTTCTGATCATTCTGGAAGCCAATATGAGCTTAAAATCATGGAGAACAACTTTAGAGTAAACCTGTCCATCCAAATTGTAGAATTTAATTAATAGTAATTAAAAAAATATATCAAAAAAGATAAACACATTTATTGAATTTTAAATACTTTCTACAAAAATAAGTCATCTAATATATTAAAAGTCATTCAATTAAAAAATCCAAATACTATGCCGATATGCAGTTTCAGTGCACGATACACAATTTCAAATATTTCATGCGGACCGTAAACGTTTTTTTGCTGCATCGTATTAAATTAGTTAAAATATATTGAAATATTCAAAAATATAATGTTTACAAGCATACGTGTATACAACCATAAGTACATATATTGTTTGAATCGATTTAATTAATTTGTTCCTAAATATAAATATGCTACTTTTTATGTATTACTAAATAGTATAGTGGTCATGAAAAAAAAAGTATTTTTCTAGACATTTTGTTAGATGTTTACGTTTTCAAGGTCGCTTGGATACATTTTTTGATTTTTCTTCTTCATGTCGATATGGCTTTCTACCAAAATAATTGTTAATATTCTACAAATCATTCCATTCAATAAATGTAAATGATGACAGATGCGTAGGTCATGCTGTTGTTAAGAACCGGGCTATTTTTTTGCTGATATTGAAGCATGAGAATTGTACTTAATCTTAACTTATGTCAAATAAATAATAATTCTAAGCCGATTTTCTGTTGATCTTCAAATGATTTTCAGCTGTTGGCTTAAAATTAATATCCGATGATACAAATTCAATGATTTTTTTTAATTTTGAAAAAGAAATGTTATTTCGCTGTATCCACTTGTTATTTGCGCAATAACATAACCATTTTTTTTATAAGATAACCACATTAAAATTACTCAAATGATTAAACTGACTATCAATCAGTTTGGTAATATGTTTACCTCTATGAATTGGTAACATTAAAAGTGTAGACAGTTTAAAGTTATTTAGTTAATGAATTTTGCATACATTATTTAAATATAATCTGGTAAATAATTTCTTGTATTAATATAATTTATGTTATATACCTGAAAATTTAGGTTTTCTTTAATAACTATTTAATTTATCCTGGGTAAACAAGAACAAAACAATAAATGATCGAAGTATGTTATACTTAAGAAAGAAACTTAAAAAGAACATATTAAAAAATGCAAAAAAACAGATAGCTCCTACTTTAAGTAGGTGGTTCAGATGTTAATAAATTTCTAGAGGCTTGCATTTTTTATTGGAGGCATTTGATACTTGAAGGCGATTTTGTTCCTGAGCCGCTAAAGCAAGAGCGATAATCCCCGCTCCCTTGTTCCTTTCTCCGACGCCCGCTATTCTTCTTGGATGTTTCCCAAAAGAAAATTGCCTCTGTTTATCCCCCATCACAAGAAGGCACCAACTGCAAAGGAACCAACACGTATTTCCCTTAATGTCCTTCCCATCTGTTTTCCAAATATATTGGAACCTTCTAACCTTATACTTTGTTTAAATATTATACTTTTTTTTATTTTAAAAGAAATGGTCATAAAAAGTTTACTACATAGATTAAATATTAGTGTTATTTTGTCCTAATCTGCTACATTATTATAATACTCAACTACATATCATAAAATCGTATTCGATCTTATTCAAAAGGTTTTTAGCTTCTGCTAAAACAATTCTTTCTTAAGGTCTCATTCTAAACTTGGTCGAATATATTGAAAAACAAACTCTTTATGACATTCAATGCAATCCAGTAATATATGTATTAATCTTTATTTGGAGGACCATCACCTTTATAACATCAATATTATTTCGCCTAATTCTAATCAACTGTCTTAAAACATTCAATTATTGAATTAAAAGAGTAAAGTTCATTACACTACAATCAAACATAAATACAAATATTACTGATACATAGTGTTAGAAACAAAACCAAATTGAAGAAGCCAAAGTAGTATTTGGGTTATATGAATTGAAATTTATTTTAGAAAATAATTTTTATTTTTTTTTACGTCCAACTTGACAGCTGTAAGAGATACAAATATGTTCACTAACAAATAAATTTCAAATTATTCTTATATTTATATATTTTATTATGTTCATTTTTTTGTTTATTATTAAATTTATATTAGTTCATCAACATCATTTTAATGAACTAACCTTTGTGTTAAGTTTCGTTTTGTTCGTTATTGAAGATTCTCTAGTGTTTCTACACTGTAATTCTCGTTAACAAGTAAATATATTACTGTTATGTTATAAGCAGAGATATATAGCGAAAGAGAGACATTTCCTTTTGAAATGGTATCTGCCAATTGTGACTACATGGCCATGCCTGTTCGAGAAATCTTGAAATCATTGAAAATATAATTATAAATATAATTGAATTATAGAAAATATAATTACTTTTTCACTTCAATACATCTCAAGATCCCTTGTTTTAGCAAAACATGAAACATATTATTAAATTGCATTTCCACATTTAGCACACTAAATGATGTATGCAAAAAAAGATTTAATTCAAACAAGCTTATGCATGCAAATATTTATCAAAACAACCGAAGCATATAGAAAGATGTTGGAGATCTTTAATTTTAAGCATTACAAATTTAAGTAAGCTTGAAACGGATATATGTTAACTAAATTCTTCTTAGTGATAAATAAAGTAAATAAATTGCGATGATGTTTGCATATATTATCACCAGAATGGAAATTAAATAATTAATTTAAGTTAACAGCTCACTTTAGTTCTAAACAAACTGAGTGCCTTCTGGAGTTGAAACAATGTTAGGCTTAAAGTTATTTGAAATGAATAATTAATGGACAGATGTAATGAAAAAGGCTATCTGTTATTGAAATAACTGACTCTAGGCATATTTTCATTTCTGCAGTACTTGATTAAGTCTGGTGTAATATTTTAAAACCACAATATCAGCAATTTTTGTACAGAATATTACTTTTCGTTTGAGAAAAAATTTTTGAAATTATGAAAAGTTGTATGAAAACTTCAGTAACAAATTAAATAAAATTATTATGATATAATACATTGCTGTCCTACTAAGACAAAAACCACATTATAATTGGAACACATTTGTTCAATGGCTACTGCAGTGTTCGTTTCAAATTCCATTCAATTAGATCATTGAGAATTTTCAATGCATACATAAATTGGCTACTTTATTAAATATATGAGAGATAAATGTCAACTAAATGTTCATTGGATAAAACAGAATTTTGCTTGGAGTCAATGAACTTCTACCAGAAAAGTCAACCATGTTCGGTTAAATATAACTTATCAATAATACAGCATAATTGTAACGTGAAGTAAAAAATCACTAATAAATATGTAATTACTCGGCTTCATTTTGATTAATTCTCATCATTTAATAAATAAATATTATTACTAATAAATTTTATGAATACGACGTTTGATTATCATTAATCACTCAATACAAGGTAATCTCACATTTGCTTGTGACTAGGTGTGCACTTTTTTTTGTTGATAACAGTAACTTGTGGACATTTTGGGAGTGCGTGTGAGAGAGAGACTGAGATAAATTAACTGATAAGAAAATGGTAATCGTTGAATAATCACTTAATAGCCTTTTTTTACATGAAAACAAGGGAGAGTTTCAATTTTTTTTTTTATCGTGCGTGTCTGAATGCATATTAGAAAATAGCGGATACTATGAATAATAACCAAAAAGGGTTGGTTTACTTTCAGAATATTCTATTTATAGAGGCCTCTCGCTATGCTAATTATTAGCATTTCCATCTTAATATTAATATATAAAGAGTTAGAAATAATAGCTGCATCAAGCGTAAGACTATCGTTACAGCATTTTGATGTTAGTATTTATAATAATATATAGATGGTGGAAAGAATGTTAATTTATTTAAACAATAAATATAGATTAACACATTCGTTTTTTGTTAACCTACTTATAAACTATAATTTTAGTATAACCTACTCTTAAAGGCTAAAGGGTGTGAAAGTATGACTCATTTCTGATTTTGCACCTATTTAAACAACTGTTGAGCCGTAATACCACGGGCAGCAACAGTCTGTCACCCATTCAACTGTTAACCTCGCCCAATATTGTTTAACAACAGTGATATAACGACAACTGCTCTATTTACCTTGGTTATGATGGTTGGCGATTAACAGACTATGTAGTAATGTATTTATGGCAGTCATTTTTCAAGGAGTGTGGTAGAAAAAAATGTTGGGTAATGACAGCATAAGATATGAGAAAAGAAAAAAAAACTTTAAAAAGGGACTCAATTAATTTTTTATTTAATGAAAGAACTCTTTCTTTTTTGTTTGCTTTTCGACTATAAGTTTTTTTTTTAATTCTTTATTGAAACATGCTCCACACAAGGTAAATGTTTCCACTATAATTGATTCTTCAAGGAGATGTGGAGCAGGGAAATAGTTTATTTAGTGTAGTAATCAGAAAAATTTGATAACCCGTGGACTAGGAGTTATCTTTTGTAGCAGTCACGCGTACTGAATGTTTGTTGACTGAATCCTCGGTAATAGTCATAGAGTTCACGAGTGGAAGATTTTGAAATTGGGTGTACACCTTAAGCTGACAGCATAAGCTGTCAACATCTGTTTAAAGCTGCTAATCCAATAAACTTATTCAAATCATAATATAAGACTCCCAATGTGAAATTAGCCAGGCAATATAAAACTGGAAGCACTCAAACATTCTCTTCAGGAATCAAAACACAGAACTATAAACATCTTCTAGTGTCAATAAAAAAATCTGAATGAACTACTTCAAACTTTACTCTTAATATAACCCTTATAAGATATAAATAATAATCAATTACACTGCGTACTTTATTTAAAATGCCTACTGCATGTAGCAAACTGTGATGAAAATGTAGATAGAAGAATCAATGACCACTTGGACTGTATGTTACTGTTGAAGCCACCAGCTTTGAAGGTTGCAGAGGAAAACACTATCAACGCTGGAAAACCTATGACATAATAATTTAAATCGCAAATCATTAATATCGGACGAGTAACAAATAACTAATAAGCCTGATATTATCAAATAGGTAGTTAATGATATCTGTTAGATAAATGGATAATCGATTCAAAATGAACAACAAAATTTCACAAAAATTTATAATAAGTACCATAGTAGACTGCAAGAGAGTCTATTTATTGTGTGTGCTTATTTGATTTTTTTTAGAAAAAAACATTAAATTAAGGAAAAGATTCGTTATCAGAATATGAATATGAAATATGCTTTCAATGTAAACTATTGAAATATTTCACCAACTGGAGAACGAATTTGAACCGAAACCAAAAGTTTAGAGAGAAAGGTTTCTTATGCAAGGCTACAGGAACTTGGAGACAATTAAGAACATTAGAAGAGAGATTCAAGCAAGTTCGTGAAAAACTCTCGCTAAGCTCCAGTAAGTCTACAGGGAGAAGTTTGGGAACTCACAATCCTCCAATGACGATTTAGAGTAAGTATCCTGAGATAACAATTGAATATGAAACCGTACTGTTGTCATTTATTTCAGTAAATAATGGTAATAAACTCCCCTAAACATTAGACAGTACTTATTAAAGAACTCATATCTCTCTCTCTTTTTCTCACTCACCCTCTTTTTCTGTTGGCTTCTACAACCTACTTATTATAGTCCACAACATTTCTCTCTTTATATAAGCATAATTAATGAGATTAAAAATACCCTTAATAACTGGGATAAACTAAAATACTTATAGATTATACAGAAAATATGGGAAACAGAGCAATTATACAAGTATCAACAACAAAATTAAGTAACTTATTATGTTATCACACTAGTTGTCCAGTCCGTAATTACGTGATATTTACTCATATTGGAATAAATGGATAAAACAAAGTCTCCACATAAAAGGAGTTTTTTTTAATTCAAACGCCGCGACTCGAACACTTTGTGGTCATCGTCAGGTAAACAATCAATAGAAGGAGTGGAGGACAATGGAGGAATGGAAAGAGTGGAGTCTTACACTCCTTCTATTAGATGCTTACCTGACGATGGACAGAAAGTGTTCGAAACGCCAAATTAGAATTAAAAAAATTTCTTTTGCTTAGATAATTTGTATTATCCATTTACACCAATATTATTATGTTAAGTTATCATTATAATTTGAAACATTGTTTCAAACTTCTTTTTTTCTGCTTCATAACTCTTCTGCATCTGGTGACATAGCTTCTATGTTTAAAAATTCATTTTATAAATTCTGTTTGCTGTTATTACTTTCCTCGAGAACAATACCATTTGGCTCATTATCATTTTCAGTAATGCATGCTTGTTAATGCTATGTCAACGATTTATTACTATTATTGTTATCAGGAAATTGTCTACTTATTTTCATCTTATTTTTTTTCTTTGGATCTTTTATTTTATAATCTTTTATTTTATCGTTTGGTTCAACAAGTTTTCTTTAAACTTGTTAGTGTCCAATGTCTATCATAACGGTTTTATAAGACATATACTTTAGGTATAAAGGTTCTTAGTATTTCTGTTTTAGTAAGTTTGTATATAGCTTGTCAATGAAACCTTATTTATATTTCTAAATATTGCATTCAGTATATTCACATTTGGTTGGTGATTATGTACCATTCTATCTGCGTTCCTCTAATGCAATAATGCTATACAAGGATCTCAGGAATAACAGTTTCATTTTCAGAGTCAGCTGACCTATTTGATTAAAGTGATCAGGAGACGAGTTATGTGTTGAAATACATAACATACAGCAAGTACATTAAACTCCTGACTTCTGCAAGATTGGAGTCCATTATCAGCTTTGAACGCCATGGAAATTCCAAATCGTGATAAAATAGATTCTATATTATTAATCGTAGTATTAGACGAAAGTGATCTAATCTAGCTATCTACTTACTACTAATCCCTTAGTTACTGTAATGTAACAATGTAAGTACCAGTCCACTTACTACTTTCATTGTTCTTTAGTCAGTCGCTTGTTTTAAAAAGGAAACCTATTCTGAAATCATGAAATGTATATAACGGTAAAATATCTCAAATGGTGTGGACTGTATCGTACCCACACAATTTCAGGATCAATCACAAGTCAATAATATTCCACATTATTTCAAAACTGACCTTTCCAATTATTGCAAAATTCTGATTTTTTTTTATAAATTTATGATGATGTCAGTTTTGTGATAATCCAAAACTTTGAGCACTAAAAATAGTAATTTAAGAGAATAAAATGTCTAGAATTGCATTTTGGCAGAAAGAATGACATTCTCATAATAATATTACACCATCATAATATTACCCCAAAACAATAAGACACAACTATACCATAGAGGCATTCTATTTTTATGAAATATTAAGTTTATCATCAAATAGTGTAGCCCGCAACGTTTTAGACACATTCATTTATCCACACACTTAATCATCATGCACCCATACACCCACAGACATAATCAAAAATTGTGAAAAATGAACTTAAAAACCTTGAAAATCTGGAAATCAATTTTCGATATTTTATTATATTGAGATAAAAATTTGTGAGGTTATGTCAGCAAAAATTGACGAAATGTGTGGCCTGTAAAATGAAGTAAAAGTAATTAGATACCCAGTACAATGTATTTCGTGACTTGATATACGTTATTGGTAAAAGTACATACAACATTAACATCGAAACCGAAGTAAGTAATCAGATAAAAGACTAAGATCTCTCAACCGCAGCAAATAGTCTTCGTCAGAGTCAAAGCTCAACTACATAAGTGATAGCATTATTAAAGTATTGGAACTGACTTAATGCCTATTTCTAGTTTGGTAGCTCTACAATAAAGATGATATAGAACAAGGAATAGTCTAGATGATGTATTGGAGAATTTAGTTTTAGGCGGAGGTAGTCGACTGGATACTGGGGATAGAGCTTTAACTTTCATCCAAGCAATTTGAAACATCTACTGCCCAATGGTCTCCAAACAAGAAACTCTTCAGCCTTTTTCTTCAAGTTTGATTAATCACAAATCTTTTCTTTTCCTTGTATATTATTGGTCTCATTTTACTACAGTACAAAATTGGTTTTGTTTTGTCATATTATTAAAATACATCAGTTGAGTAAGATAATAAAATTATGTATTGAAAAACAAAATGTTAACCACCTTATTTCATATAACAATGTGACAATTATCAAAAGAAATAATTTATATTTAAGATAATAAATGATAAAAAAAACTACTTATGTGAGCATATACGCGTACACTTTATATTAAAATGAATTTTAAAAATAAAAAAACCCTAATACCTTAATTATTAGTATAATTGTTCATCATTTGCAAGTCAATAATTTAATACAAGTTTTTTGAAATAATAAATAAAATTCTCAGTATTATTAACTCTACTGTACAAAATTCATAATTCCTTATATCAACATAACAATCTCTTTCCTGTCTGATGTTTATGTTGCCTTTTAAAAAAAAATATTGAAAAATTGTCAATTTTAAACTAAAAAGCTCAAAAACGTAAAAAAAAACTACAGTAAACAAACACTTCATATCAATAATTTTTGGTAAACCTTAAATAAAATAGAAAATCGTATATTATTTCCTTTTTATGTTGAATTTTGTTTCCTAAGACAATATAAAATTTTTGAAAATTTAAATTTTTTCCAAAACGTTTTTTTGATTTAAAAAAATAAAAATTTTCTTAATTTTTTGTTTTGGGTAAAAAAATTTTTAAAAATTTTAAAAGGAGGAAAAAATTTTTCCAAAAAAGTTTAAACAAAATTTCTTTCTTGGAAATTTTTTTTTTTTTTAGCCAATTTTAAAATTTTTTGCTTTTTTTCGAATTTAAAAAAAATTAAATTTTCAACAAACTTCCTATTTTAAAAAAAAAACCCCAAAATTTAATTTCCAATAAAATTTAAAAGTTTTTTTAAAAATTTATAAATTTACTTTGTAAAAATTTAAAATTAAAGCCTAAAAATTTTTTTTTAAAAGGGTAAAAAATAATAAATTTTAATTTAAAAATTTTAAAATTTAAATTTATGTTATTTAAAAATAAACTATTTAAAAAAAAAAGGAAAATTAAAATTAAATTTTAATAAATTTTTTTAAAAATAAAGAACCTTTTAAAAATTTTTTAAAATTTTAAAATTTTTTATTTTAAATTTTGCTTAATTTAAATTTAAACAAATTTTATTCACTAATTTTTGAGAAATTCCTAAAATTTAAAAAATTATGGATTCTTCCAGCATTTTAAATAATTAAAAACCAGTTAAACTAGTTGTTATTATTAGGAGTATTTTATGTTGCATTGTAAAGCCAGTGTGGTGTACTAGTTTAGATGATAAATGGGAAGTTTTGAATTAAGTTTATAGAAAAGTAAATCAAACCAAGATGATACATGTTCTCATGATAATGTTTCAACTTATACCAAACATTTAATAATAATACTTTGTTAAGTTTGTAGTTAGTGATTACAAAGAGACGGGCGTCACTCTTTTTATGTATAAAGGTTTTCATAAGCTAAGGTTTTTGTGAGTTGTGCGAAGACATATATTTCACAGAAGAAAAGCATGCTTCGAATTGATCTCGAGCTCCCTTCCTAACAAGCTTTCCTCTGACAATGATTTAAGGGCTCACTAACAAAGCAGTGAGGTGTTCTATCATCTCGCAAAGCCTTCCAACTATATCATTTCAACAGCATGCAAGTTTTCATCATTTCATCTTTATTTCAACATTCTTCACTCTAAATGTTGATGCTTTAGACAATTATTCTTCAGCCATATAACAAAACTTAACAATAAATTTCAACTAGAAAATAGGTTTTACTTTATGTTATTAGTTGATTTAAAAATGAGTTTATTTGAAATTAAAAATAACTCACCATTCGTTTCTTTCGACATTTCAGAGAAGTATACAACAATAATGGGGCACATGTAAAAATATGTAAGAATTTGGTCATTTGTATGTTCTCTTCTTGTAGCTTTACGGAAAAATGATGATATCATTACCAAAATTAATAGTAATAAAAGATGTCATTTATATACAAAGAGTAATGCATATGTATACCGTGTAATAGGTTGGGACTGTGGGACGAAAATCGATCTGGTTTGGTTGGTCTTGTAAGTCCAAATAAACTCTAAATGCCAACTTTGCAATATTACTTAAAATCTTTTGCATAGCTGGGAGTAAGATTATCTGAAATTCAAATAATACTAATTTTCCTTAATATGATTAATAAATATTAATTTATTTATAAAACGATTTCGTGAACAAAATAAACCAATTAAAAAAAAAATAGCACATCGAAGGGATTACAGAAGCACACTACTATAATTTGACTCATATTAAGTTTCACTAATAGTGATATATTAAATATCAGACTCTTGAGGACGACGAGTTGTTTGATTGAAGGTCTTAATCATTTTTCTGATTTTCCTACTGGGTAAGCGACGTTGATTTTATTTTACATAATAACTGTTTCTGTAATTTAGTATATAAGTATATATATACACGTATATATTTTTCTATGAGTTGTCCAGGGAAAGGAATATTATTTGTTACAATGTTGACCAATGGGAGTGAAGTATACAGGTTCATGCGTGAGGTCCCAGTTACCCGCTGCTCAGCGGAAAGGGAACAGGAGTTCACTGTAAAGTGAGGCTAATGTTTTCTGCCAAACATCATTTAACACAGAGGGACTGTGAAACCTCTATACCTATTGGCAGAATGACTGAGGCTTCGCTGAGCAGCGGGTAACTGGGACCTCACGCATGAACCTGTATACTTCACTCCCATTGGTCAACATTGTAACAAATCATATATATATATAGCAAGACTTTATATATACACGTGAAGTAACAATCAATGATCAAACCACAAAACGAAAAGGGAAAAAAGAATAAGATCATTCAACTGTAACAGGTAGTCTTCGTCAGAGTCAAAAACCCGATGGATGAAAGGTGGGGTGAAGTCAAAAACGGTTGAAAGATCTTAGTCTTTTTTCCTTTTCATTTTGTGGTTTAATCATATATATATATTATTATATATTATATAATATATTATATACAGATAATCTACCACTCTCTAGTAATCTCAGTTCTGATTACTGTTTCTGGGTTCAAATTCTCAAACAGATCCCAGGTACTAAAATTAAAGCTACCTTAAGAGCATCATATTCCTGCTTGCTGCTTAGTCACCTCCAGGCTCTACCTCTACCGTTAACTTATATAAATAAATATATAATTGTTCTAATTTATATATTTTTTCATCAATCTCATTATTATATATACATATTTTTTATTCTTAATTTATTTTATGTTATTTTTATAACTGTTTTTTAATTTTGTTATACTTTTTGTATCTCTTGTATTGTTATTTTTCTGAGAATTTAGTTAATACATTTCACGTCTAAATCACAGTGATTTTGATGTTTCAACTAAAACAAGTGGTCTTCATCAGAGTCTCACTGGCACTGTACAAACATAAGGCAAAACAGGAATTACGGCCTTTAACGTAAAGTGCAGGAAAGGGACCAAAAGATTGAGAAGTCATGTCAGGGCAAACAAAGGAGTTTAGGAAGAATGTTAATTGCCATTCAAGATACATCAATATAAATGTTTTTAGGCAATGCTTTTGAAGGCTTTAAGAGTTTGCTTCCCTGAATTCCTTACTAATAAAATTAATAACATTAAATCTAATGTGCTTTCATTGAAATATTCATCTTTTTATATCTACAAATCTTTGAAAGATTCTTAAAAAAACGTTCTTCAATGAATCTCGTTCCATATAAAATTCCCCAGTTTTATTGCACTATAAGATATTGGAATGTTTTATCATAAAACTGACATTCAATATGACTGAATCATAAGACATATAGTTTTTTCTAATCGTAATAACATAAGTAATTCGTTAATTCAAAACTTGCCCAGAAAACATTTTGTTTCCTGAGAAAATTTTCCTGTAAATATATTTGTGTAATTCTGTGCAATTTTCATAAAATTGGTCAAATTGTAAATCATTAAAAACACGTATCAAACAACACCAATACGAGATAACTCGAAGTAAACAAAGTAGTAACATATTTTTGCATATAAATAATGAGAATCACGATAGAAATTGAACAGAATCCAAAATGACTACATATGAATGATCGGTGCTGTTCATAAATATTATTGAATTTTTTTTTTATTATATTCAATAGATCAAATTGTATAAATATTAGCAATGATTCATTCAAATTAGACGCATTACTGAAGGCAATAGCTTTGTCTAAAAGGGGGTGACATCAAACACATAATTTTTTTCTCCTTATTCCTGAAATTCTTTGTATAACCTTACTGGCTTTCCCAGCCGTTTGTTTTCTTTCCTTCACTTTACTCCCCTTAAAATACCTCTCTTGCCTCCCTCCCTTCTCAACACCACTCCCAAATATTTCTTCATCACTTGGTTCAGTATAAGTGAAGCTCTAGTGAACACTACTTGGCATCTCAACCATTTTTCCAATTTCATTACGGTGGTTTACACGTTGATTTTTATTTCACCTGTTCATTATGAAATATTGATATTTATATATTTAAAATATATGTTATGACATAGTGGTACAACTCAACA
Organism: Hermatobates lingyangjiaoensis; assembly: GCA_026182355.1. Lineage (NCBI taxonomy): Eukaryota > Metazoa > Arthropoda > Insecta > Hemiptera > Hermatobatidae > Hermatobates > Hermatobates lingyangjiaoensis. Next base: position 1,049,643 of record JAPFBL010000188.1, on the reverse strand, counting down.
ATGACAAGTTACATCAGAAAATAAAGTTAAATACTATTTTTAGAAAGGTGGAAGTTATCTTGCTGTAGGGTAAGATGTTTATTTTTCCTAAAGAATAATTATCAACGTTTTGAATAATTCATCATAAGATAAATCGAAGTATGTAATCACAAACTTTCATAAATCTAAAAAAGTTATTAAATACATTTCCTAACTGGATGTCTGATTGAATATTTTGCTTTCACTATAAAGTGTACTAATTTATGTATGTATCTCGAAAAGAGGAAAGTATGTATTAATAAGATAAATCTTAATCTGTATTCTACAAAATGAAAAAAATCTTCCATATTCTTGTTTGAAATTTTGAAGGTGTGTGTTTCTGCCTTAAACGTTTAGAATGGTATTCTACACGTAATAGATATCGAAAAAAAAACAATAATTTTACAAGAAGTGACAGTTACAGGCTTTCCAAGACACATAAACCCCTATTAAGCCGGTTATCTCTGGAGGAAGGGAATGGAAAGAGTTATTCATCAAGCTCTCGTAATCCTTTGGTTTCAGGAAAAGCACTGTCAGGTGCCATTGACTTTCTGCTCTTTCTAACACCAACATAAGAAAAAAATTTCTATTTGTATTCACTTACTCTTTCCCATCTTCTCCATAACCTACCCTGTTGAACATATTTCCATTAAATTGCTTATCAACCATTAAGTATAATCTTTTTAACAATAAACATATTTCTAGAACCTTTTCTTGAGTTTTTTTTTTCTATTTATAAAAATAAGCCATCTAACAAACGCATAAAACTATTAATAAGCAAAAACAAAACAAAATAAACGCTGAAAAAGATGAAAGTCCATATTTGAATATTCATGTTTATGAACAATATATTCATGGCAAAAAAGGGCATATAAATTTCAAAGAAAAGTCGAATATAAACTGAAATAGAACAAAAATGAAAAAACGCACTTATGCTTTCTATGTTGAGATGAGAACCAGGAAAAGGACTATGAGAGGAGAAGAGAGACGGATACCAAGCGGAGATACTCAGTATTAGTAAATGCCTAACATGGTTGGAATTATTATTATTATTTGACACTCAAAATGTTGAAAGCAGCTTACTTCCTATTTTGATATCGATGTTCTCTATAAAATTACCACTTCTCCAAATCTGTTCGAACAAAACAATACTTAGCATTAATTTCATCATCTTTGTAATAGTCATCATCATTCAATGTTAAAAAGGGCTGCACCTGCACCCCTATCCATTTTTATACATAAAATGTGTATTAACCATAAGTATAGTAGATTCTACATAAAACTATAAAAGGGTAAATTTTCTTGAAGTCAAAGTTTACCTGCTTAGATACCGCACGGTCTAGCCCCAGAATAAATAAAAGTAATCATTCCTCTTTTTATTTATCATTTTGCATAAACTGACACTTTTTATAAGTTGTATCAGTTTATAAGCATGACACTTATATTAAGCATGTCATTCTGTTCTCCTAAACTATGCCTATTGACTATAATTTACTCAAGTTAATGCTTTTATAGCATTCTCACTTCAGTTATACTGACCCATCGTATGAATAGCAATATTTCTATTGCTGTACAGAAGCATGTCATTCTGTTCTCCTAAACTATGCCTATTGAGTATAATTTACTCAAGTTAATGCTTTTATAGCATTCTCACTTCAGTTATACTGACCCATCATATGAATAGCAATATTTCTATTGCTGTACAGAAGCATGTCATTCTATTCTCCTAAACTATGTCTATCGAGTATAATTTACTCAAGTTAATGCTTTTATAGCATTCTCACTTCAGTTATACTGACCCATCGTATGAATAGCAATATTTCTATTGCTGTACAGAAGCATGTCATTCTGTTCTCCTAAACTATGCCTATTGACTATAATTTACTCAAGTTAATGCTTTTATAGCATTCTCACTTCAGTTATACTGACCCATTGTATGAATAGCAATATTTCTATTGCTGTACAGAAGCATGTCATTCTGTTCTCCTAAACTATGCCTATTGACTATAATTTACTCAAGTTTAATGCTTTTATAGCATTCTCACTTCAGTTATACTGACCCATGTATGAATAGCAATATTTCTATTGCTGTACAGAAGCATGTCATTCTGTTTCTCCTAAACTATGCCTATTGACTATAATTTACTCAAGTTAATGCTTTTATAGCATTCTCACTTCAGTTATACTGACCCATTGTATGAATAGCAATATTTCTATTGCTGTACAGAAGCATGTCATTCTGTTCTCCTAAACTATGCCTATTGACTATAATTTACTCAATTAATGCTTTTATAGCATTCCACTTCAGTTATACTGACCCATTTATGAATAGCAAATTTCTATTGCTGTACAGAAGCATGTCATTCTGTTCTCCTAAACTATGCCTATTGACTATAATTTACTCAAGTTAATGCTTTTATAGCATTCTCACTTCAGTTATACTGACCCATTGTATGAATAGCAATATTTCTATTGCTGTACAGAAGCATGTCATTCTGTTCTCCTAAACTATGTCTATCGAGTATAATTTACTCAAGTTAATGCTTTTATAGCATTCTCACTTCAGTTATACTGACCCATTGTATGAATAGCAATATTTCTATTGCTGTACAGAAGCATGTCATTCTGTTCTCCTAAACTATGCCTATTGACTATAATTTACTCAACTTAATGCTTTTATAGCATTCTCACTTCAGTTATACTGACCCATCGTATGAATAGCAATATTTCTATTGCTGTACAGAAGCATGTCATTCTGTTCTCCTAAACTATGCCTATTGAGTATAATTTACTCAAGTTAATGCTTTTATAGCATTCTCACTTCAGTTATACTGACCCATCGTATGAATAGCAATATTTCTATTGCTGTACAGAAGCATGTCATTCTGTTCTCCTAAACTATGCCTATTGACTATAATTTACTCAAGTTAATGCTTTTATAGCATTCTCACTTCAGTTATACTGACCCATCGTATGAATAGCAATATTTCTATTGCTGTACAGAAGCATGTCATTCTGTTCTCCTAAACTATGCCTATTGACTATAATTTACTCAAGTTAATGCTTTTATAGCATTCTCACTTCAGTTATACTGACCCTCGTATGAATAGCAATATTTCTATTGCTGTACAGAAGCATGTCATTCTGTTCTCCTAAACTATGCCTATTGACTATAATTTACTCAAGTTAATGCTTTTATAGCATTCTCACTTCAGTTATACTGACCCATCGTATGAATAGCAATATTTCTATTGCTGTACAGAAGCATGTCATTCTGTTCTCCTAAACTATGCCTATTGACTATAATTTACTCAAGTTAATGCTTTTATAGCATTCTCACTTCAGTTATACTGACCCATCGTATGAATAGCAATATTTCTATTGCTGTACAGAAGCATGTCATTCTGTTCTCCTAAACTATGCCTATTGACTATAATTTACTCAAGTTAATGCTTTTATAGCATTCTCACTTCAGTTATACTGACCCATCGTATGAATAGCAATATTTCTATTGCTGTACAGAAGCATGTCATTCTGTTCTCCTAAACTATGCCTATTGACTATAATTTACTCAAGTTAATGCTTTATAGCATTCTCACTTCAGTTATACTGACCCATCGTATGAATAGCAATATTTCTATTGCTGTACAGAAGCATGTCATTCTGTTCTCCTAAACTATGCCTATTGACTATAATTTACTCAAGTTAATGCTTTTATAGCATTCTCACTTCAGTTATACTGACCCATCGTATGAATTAGCAATATTTCTATTGCTGTACAGAAGCATGTCATTCTGTTCTCCTAAACTATGCCTATTGACTATAATTTACTCAAGTTAATGCTTTTATAGCATTCTCACTTCAGTTATACTGACCCATCGTATGAATAGCAATATTTCTATTGCTGTACAGAAGCATGTCATTCTGTTCTCCTAAACTATGCCTATTGACTATAATTTACTCAAGTTAATGCTTTTATAGCATTCTCACTTCAGTTATACTGACCCATCGTATGAATAGCAATATTTCTATTGCTGTACAGAAGCATGTCATTCTGTTCTCCTAAACTATGCCTATTGACTATAATTTACTCAAGTTAATGCTTTTATAGCATTCTCACTTCAGTTATACTGACCCATCGTATGAATAGCAATATTTCTATTGCTGTACAGAAGCATGTCATTCTGTTCTCCTAAACTATGCCTATTGACTATAATTTACTCAAGTTAATGCTTTTATAGCATTCTCACTTCAGTTATACTGACCCATTGTATGAATAGCAATATTTCTATTGCTGTACAGAAGCATGTCATTCTGTTCTCCTAAACTATGCCTATTGACTATAATTTACTCAAGTTAATGCTTTTATAGCATTCTCACTTCAGTTATACTGACCCATCGTATGAATAGCAATATTTCTATTGCTGTACAGAAGCATGTCATTCTGTTCTCCTAAACTATGCCTATTGACTATAATTTACTCAAGTTAATGCTTTTATAGCATTCTCACTTCAGTTATACTGACCCATCGTATGAATAGCAATATTTCTATTGCTGTACAGAAGCATGTCATTCTGTTCTCCTAAACTATGCCTATTGACTATAATTTACTCAACTTAATGCTTTTATAGCATTCTCACTTCAGTTATACTGACCCATCGTATGAATAGCAATATTTCTATTGCTGTACAGAAGCATGTCATTCTGTTCTCCTAAACTATGCCTATTGACTATAATTTACTCAACTTAATGCTTTTATAGCATTCTCACTTCAGTTATACTGACCCATCGTATGAATAGCAATATTTCTATTGCTGTACAGAAGCATGTCATTCTGTTCTCCTAAACTATGCCTATTGACTATAATTTACTCAAGTTAATGCTTTTATAGCATTCTCACTTCAGTTATACTGACCCATCGTATGAATAGCAATATTTCTATTGCTGTACAGAAGCATGTCATTCTGTTCTCCTAAACTATGCCTATTGACTATAATTTACTCAAGTTAATGCTTTTATAGCATTCTCACTTCAGTTATACTGACCCATTGTATGAATAGCAATATTTCTATTGCTGTACAGAAGCATGTCATTCTGTTCTCCTAAACTATGCCTATTGACTATAATTTACTCAACTTAATGCTTTTATAGCATTCTCACTTCAGTTATACTGACCCATGTATGAATAGCAATATTTCTATTGCTGTACAGAAGCATGTCATTCTGTTCTCCTAAACTATGCCTATTGACTATAATTTACTCAAGTTAATGCTTTTATAGCATTCTCACTTCAGTTATACTGACCCATCGTATGAATAGCAATATTTCTATTGCTGTACAGAAGCATGTCATTCTGTTCTCCTAAACTATGCCTATTGAGTATAATTTACTCAAGTTAATGCTTTTATAGCATTCTCACTTCAGTTATACTGACCCATCGTATGAATAGCAATATTTCTATTGCTGTACAGAAGCATGTCATTCTGTTCTCCTAAACTATGCCTATTGACTATAATTTACTCAAGTTAATGCTTTTATAGCATTCTCACTTCAGTTATACTGACCCATTGTATGAATAGCAATATTTCTATTGCTGTACAGAAGCATGTCATTCTGTTCTCCTAAACTATGCCTATTGACTATAATTTACTCAACTTAATGCTTTTATAGCATTCTCACTTCAGTTATACTGACCCATCGTATGAATAGCAATATTTCTATTGCTGTACAGAAGCATGTCATTCTGTTCTCCTAAACTATGCCTATTGACTATAATTTACTCAAGTTAATGCTTTTATAGCATTCTCACTTCAGTTATACTGACCCATCGTATGAATAGCAATATTTCTATTGCTGTACAGAAGCATGTCATTCTGTTCTCCTAAACTATGCCTATTGAGTATAATTTACTCAAGTTAATGCTTTTATAGCATTCTCACTTCAGTTATACTGACCCATCGTATGAATAGCAATATTTCTATTGCTGTACAGAAGCATGTCATTCTGTTCTCCTAAACTATGCCTATTGACTATAATTTACTCAACTTAATGCTTTTATAGCATTCTCACTTCAGTTATACTGACCCATTGTATGAATAGCAATATTTCTATTGCTGTACAGAAGCATGTCATTCTGTTCTCCTAAACTATGCCTATTGACTATAATTTACTCAAGTTAATGCTTTTATAGCATTCTCACTTCAGTTATATGACCCATCGTATGAATAGCAATATTTCTATTGCTGTACAGAAGCATGTCATTCTGTTCTCCTAAACTATGCCTATTGACTATAATTTACTCAACTTAATGCTTTTATAGCATTCTCACTTCAGTTATACTGACCCATTGTATGAATAGCAATATTTCTATTGCTGTACAGAAGCATGTCATTCTGTTCTCCTAAACTATGCCTATTGAGTATAATTTACTCAAGTTAATGCTTTTATAGCATTCTCACTTCAGTTATACTGACCCATCGTATGAATAGCAATATTTCTATTGCTGTACAGAAGCATGTCATTCTGTTCTCCTAAACTATGCCTATTGACTATAATTTACTCAAGTTAATGCTTTTATAGCATTCTCACTTCAGTTATACTGACCCATCGTATGAATAGCAATATTTCTATTGCTGTACAGAAGCATGTCATTCTGTTCTCCTAAACTATGCCTATTGACTATAATTTACTCAAGTTAATGCTTTTATAGCATTCTCACTTCAGTTATACTGACCCATTGTATGAATAGCAATATTTCTATTGCTGTACAGAAGCATGTCATTCTGTTCTCCTAAACTATGCCTATTGACTATAATTTACTCAAGTTAATGCTTTTATAGCATTCTCACTTCAGTTATACTGACCCATTGTATGAATAGCAATATTTCTATTGCTGTACAGAAGCATGTCATTCTATTCTCCTAAACTATGCCTATTGAGTATAATTTACTCAAGTTAATGCTTTTATAGCATTCTCACTTCAGTTATACTGACCCATTGTATGAATAGCAATATTTCTATTGCTGTACAGAAGCATGTCATTCTGTTCTCCTAAACTATGCCTATTGACTATAATTTACTCAACTTAATGCTTTTATAGCATTCTCACTTCAGTTATACTGACCCATTGTATGAATAGCAATATTTCTATTGCTGTACAGAAGCATGTCATTCTGTTCTCCTAAACTATGCCTATTGAGTATAATTTACTCAAGTTAATGCTTATATAGCATTCTCACTTCAGTTATACTGACCCATCGTATGAATAGCAATATTTCTATTGCTGTACAGAAGCATGTCATTCTGTTCTCCTAAACTATGCCTATTGAGTATAATTTACTCAAGTTAATGCTTATATAGCATTCTCACTTCAGTTATACTGACCCATTGTATGAATAGCAATATTTCTATTGCTGTACAGAAGCATGTCATTCTGTTCTCCTAAACTATGCCTATTGAGTATAATTTACTCAAGTTAATGCTTTTATAGCATTCTCACTTCAGTTATACTGACCCATTGTATGAATAGCAATATTTCTATTGCTGTACAGAAGCATGTCATTCTGTTCTCCTAAACTATGCCTATTGAGTATAATTTACTCAAGTTAATGCTTTTATAGCATTCTCACTTCAGTTATACTGACCCATCGTATCAATAGCAATATTCCTATTGCTGTACAGAGGAATTTATAAGACGTTCATTTTTAAAAACTGTTTCTTCACAAATCCTTAATCAACTCTGTGATTCTAACACTCAGTTTACCTTAAGAGCTTTAGAAGTATATGCAATCCAGTTTGGTGTCAGTTCATCTCTCGGACTTAATTTTTTTCTTTGATGTTTATTTATTAGTTTATTATAAATTTTATTTACCTACTATTATTAATATCTTCTGTTAAAAATGAATGTTTAATAATTTTTATGTTATTTCTTTGGATATTATTTTATCAATTTATGATATTAATATCATAAATATTGATGTGATATGAATATTACTGTAGATTAGGTTACGTTGCAGTGGGAGTCCCACAAGGAAATACACATAGGCCGAGCATTGGCCCTTTGTGATACAACACAATGAAAATTGATTCTACAGTGGGAGTCCTAAATTTTGTCTAACTTACTCGTAAGTGTATTTCGAGTAGGGATCTTTAACGAGTACCTGACATCGTACAGGCTCGGGACCGACGGTTTAACGTCCTTCTCCGAGGGACGACGTGCTCAGATTTATTCATCTCCCCCGTGAATAAATCGAGGGCCAGGTGAGGATCGAACCCCGGTCCTATAATTTCAGAGTCGAGCACGTATCAACTGAACTGGCCTGGCCCCTTGAATATTACTGTAAATATTTTATTTCATTATTTAGTCTTCCTATATCATTTACTTTCATTTCCGAGTTTATTATTTTTTTTCTACTTTATGCTTGTGGCAACCCTGGTTAATCTAACAGAATAGTGGATTGTTCAGTCAGTATTTGTCAATCTTGTCGTCTACTTCTCTCCATGACGATCGGAATCTAAATACTCAAGTGAGTCAGTTATATCAGTTATTTGTATGTATTTTTCTTTGAAACTTCACTTGTTGATTTATTAAGTTTTTACTAGTTTTTCATACACCTTTTTGAATTATATTTCAAATACAAAAACATATAAATGTCACTACCAACAGAAAGTGATTAAAAATCATTATTTTATTCATTTTATAACTTTTTGTACCATAGTAAAAAAATTAAAGTTCGAAAAGTGATAGTTCGCAAGCCCAATTTGTTTAACTTAAAGTTTTTTGATATTATTCATGTTTTATGCTAGCAACTGATTAAAAAAAATTATTCAAATTACAAGAAATTAGTTATATATTGTCATTTTAAACATACCTTAATAAATTACAATTACAATATCATTGTAATTAATTAATCAATTGAAATGTAATCAATTGTCTCTAACATCTGACAATGATATATGCAAATCGGAAGCCTGTGTTTTACATGTATTTTGACGCGATGTAAGATACTCAGGGGACCGGAACAGATTAATTACAAGGTGATAGATGACGAAGTGGCAATACACTTAAATAAGATATGTTAAAATTCTCTTGATCTATAAAATATGTAATATATTATATATATATATATTATTATTATATATATATTATATATATATATATATATTATATATACAATTAAAAGAAACGGTTCCAGCGGACTTTTTTACAATAAAATAAAAAACGAAGGAAACACACAGAAAGACACAGACATAACTCACATCGATATTTCGACAATCGTCGTCATCAGGAGGTGCGAAGAGCGAAGAGCGAAGAGTCCCGCAGGAAGACAGGGCGGTACTGAACTCTGTTCAGTACCGCCCTGTCTTCCTGCGGGACTCTTCGCCTTGACTTCTGATGACGACGATTGTCGAAATATCGATGTGAGTTATGTCTGTGTCTTTCTGTGTGTTTCCTTCGTTTTTTATTTTATTGTAAATATATATATATATATATATATATATATATAAAGCAAAATTCAATGTTGCAAAGGAACATCTCAAAAGTACAAATAGAAACTCATATGTAGAGAAATTACTTAACATGTTCTTCTTTTCAACATACATTGTCATCATAAGAAGAAATTGTTGACGGGAGCAGAGCAAGCAGTCAATCTCCTAGCAGCACAATTATTTTGCTGATTGTGACAGGTATCGCAATTGAAAAGTTAATGTTTTTATTAATAGTCTTTCCAGACTGCATAAACACTTGAAACATATCTATCGTCTGAAAGAATAATATTAAATAATAGTTAGAACTCAATCAGTTTTCTAATCTCAAATCAAACTCTCAAATTTCAGTTTTTATTTCAAACCTTCTTCTTAAGTCTAGAAAAGAGAGGATAAGGGAAATAATACAGTAATCACAAGTATACACTTAAACAAAAAGGGATTATCACAATGCATTTTATCATGCAAGTCAAAATATTAATAACGATATACAGCTTGGAAAAGTGAGATTTCATTGAGTTTGAAAAAAAAATATAGCATTTTACATTACTAAGGACTAGAAATGTTAATGTTGTTAACTTTCTAGCAAACTTATCTTCATATAACCACAATTATGAAAGGTAATACTAATGCAATTTATCAACAATAACAAGCAAACAGAAAAAATAACTCATATATTAGCAATTATACATCTTAAGAAATTATAGATACACCTCTATGAACATTTTCAAATTAGAAATATCACTTCTGTAAACATCTATAGTTTAATCCTTTTTAAGATAATAGCACAACATTTCTTGTGTTCTTTTTCTTTGTTCATATACCTATTTATCCCCAATAATCGTGTTTACAGGAGATCCTCGAAGAGAAAAATGCATTAAACTCATTAACATAAAATGCAGTACGTTGGTTGCTACGTTAAACGCCAGAAGCGCCGTGACAATTTATTTGTCATACAGACTCATACAGATTTGAGGGACTCAAAGTAAGTTAAAAACCATCATGTGTAATGCAGTCCTCATGTGCATTGGCAGATGGAGGAGCACAAGGAGGTTGGTATGGAACAAGATCTAGACGTGTGGTAGAAACAGTCATAAAGACTGATATTCTTTTCTTAAAGGAGCACAAGTATACGAATGACAACAATTAAAAAAACAATATTCTTTTGATCACAATGTGGTTTGAAAATTATTTGACACTTACAAACAGTAATTAGCTAATTAAAGAGGAACTGGTGTGTTTTCAAAATTTTCTCGAATAATAAAACTATTTAGCAAAGATAAAACTATTAAATTCAATATTTTTAAAGCATAGCTGCAGACTTGAGAGAGAATAATGAAAAGTATTCATAATTTACTCTTGAATTTAAATGACTAGTTAGACAATAACGGTCTAGCAAATTGGTGATGCATAATTGAAGTAGAAAAGACAAGACATCAAACCATGAATGTTTGCTTTAATATTTGAATTGTACACAGTGCTTAGTTGAATAAATACTGCATTCGAATACGTTTCAAATTAACAATCTTTTCTTTCTTTACTTAACTGAAAATTTTAGTTTACAATTTTTTTATTTTTTTTTATCTATACATTTTAAGTACATTGTACACTGGCATGGGTATAGACCAATATTTAAAACTGATAAAGAAACAATTGTTAAACCGAAGATATAATTAGGTATCAATTATTAAACATAAATAGTAAATAATCTGGTAGTAAAGGCAACGTTTTAGCCTCTGGAATGGTAGATCCGAGAGACGTCCTCTGACCCTCGATTAATTCACGCGGAAGGTGGAAAAATCTGAGCACATCATCTCTCGGAGAGGACGGTAAGCCGCCGATCCCGAGTCTGTGCAATGTCAGGCATTCGTTAAATATCCGTACTCTAATATTCTTGAGTTTGAAAAATTTAGGACTCCCAATGTAGAAATTCATTCTGTAATATCACAAAGGGCCAACTCTCGGCCTATGTGCGTTTCTTTGTAGAACTGCCACTGCAACTTAATGTAATCGTACTAAATGTTTAAGATTTAATTAAGCTCACTCAATATTTGAAATTTTCATAAATTCAAAGAAAAGAAGGCAGAAAAAAAACAAGTATGTTGACAGTCTCATTAAACTACAGCAGTTAACAAGTGTATGTACACACGAGCATTATTCAGGAAGTAAGATTACATTTCTTATAAAAAAAATTAGCCATCACAGGGTTTTTAAAAAAAATTTTTTTTAAGTCCTTTCATCTTCCACCAATTTTACATTCTTTTATTTTTTATTATAATTTATTCATAAGGTCATACAAGTCATAGAATTCAAATTTGACATATTATAAACCCCAGCCATTCCTTTACATCCCTTTTAACCATAATTTATCATACCTTTGTTAGCACATTATGTACTTCCTACGTGTATCGACCGGATTCTATTCAGTGAGATACATTAACGTAGGTTGAGGATCTACTAAGCTAACCGTTCCTATGCATTGCCATAGAGCTTGCGTAGGTCACCCAGGAACCCTCCTATTACAACTAACAGAACTCTGAAGACCTCAGAATACTTACTGTTCCTATATGCAAATATTTAATCAGTTACGTAATTCCTAAAATCATGTTTAGAGTGATTTAGTTCATAACCTTTTTGATGCCAGATCAGAAGCGAAAATTAATATTTTTGATGAAGGTTCCGTTTAAAGTTTGTTATTTAGTTTTTAATTTTCATAAATCACTTATTTGCATATTAATTTTAGATTTCCTCTTATTTATTCGTGTCTTACTGATTTACTTTATTATTACACACTATTACTTTATTACTTCTTTACAAATTAACTACTTTATTTTGTCTTCATATTTTGTCTCCTTCTTTTATGTCACTATTATTCCATACCCCCCTCTCCTGTCAAATATTTAATACTATTGTAATTATTTGTTTGTAACTATCTTCCGGCACTAGTACTAACGCGCTCTAATTCACACCGATGACGATCATATGAAGAAATCTTTTCCTTCAATATTTACTCTTGTAATTCGTAATACCCAAATCCAGAGGTATTACTCTGGAAATCCTCAAAACCAGAGTTCTGAAGCCCTCAGCTTAATTATTACACTTTCTATATGCCAATATGCCAATCTGTAATCAGTTATGTGTTTCGTTATTTAATAATAAATATTAAATATTAATATAATTTGCCTATACAATATTTAAAAATATCTAGACTTGCAATATATAATGTTCAGTTTAGTCCCCTGAATTGAAATGACAATATTTGGATTGGACTGAAATTGGCTATCATTTTCAAGGCAAGTAAATTACTTTTTCATAGATATTTCATCAGGCTCAACATCTTATTCATCCATTAGAACATAGCCACAAAATTCAGTGCTGAAAAATTGAATGTATAATATATTATTTTCAATGTATTACATATAAATTAAATGAATATTTTCGTTGTAATGAATCGATATTTCGGGTGATATACATAATGTAATAACAAAAATTTGTTTGCTTTTCTGTAGTTATAATAGAAAAGGTCTGTATGTTAGAAATGTCATTAATACCACTACATTGATGTGACCTCAAAACCATTTTGTCATTATTCTCATACTACTTAAGCGGAATATATGGGGCAAAAAAGGGGCTAAATTCTTTTTGTAAATGGCCTCCTCTAACTTTTTCAGAAGTTTTTTATACTTCACAGTACAGTTATGTATTGGAAATTGGAAATTATGTCTCACAATGCTAACATGAAGCCAAGTATTGACTTGATATTTTCCAAACTTGATTAATCTTGATAGGATGCATGATTCAACATCACATGTTATTTCAGTTATAATAAGCCTACTTTAGGGGTAGTTAAAACAGTGCATTTAAATGATATGTCGTTGTACACACTGCATATTGTGGAAATTTTATTTTATTAACAGAACCTAAAAATTAGGTTAATAATGTTGCTGAGGTTTTTTGTATGTCATTAAGTTCTCTATTTGAAATTAGTAATTAATAAATTTAATGTTTACATGTCGCATAAATATACACACAAAAAATAACTGTTGGTTGTATATACAATATTGGCAATAGCTTAAGGACGTGGGATGTTTGGTGTTTCGGTTGATGGGTGGAGGGCGTAAAGCAAGCGACCAGCTGCTACACGCACTGTTGAGTCAATATTCAATCAGTCGTTCAAATGCCAAACAACTTATAACAGCTGCAAAGAATTGCATCTCTTTAAATCATTGCATCAGTCCATTTGATTGAGCCATTACTTTGATAAAACACTGCAGGCATTGGTTTATAACCTGCTTGAAATCCAACTCCCACATAGCTAACTTGACTAATGCACTGTTTGAACAATCTTGTATTTCCCTTTTAAAAAAAGAGATATTATTTTATGTATTGACATTTTTCTAAAATGTAAATTGAATTAATTACATGTCAGTAAACTGAGATAAATTGCTACAATACATTTTTAAACTACTTTCCATACCAACGGATATGTCAAGGTACCTCAATTAGTAAGGTAAGCTAGGTCAATGAGGAAAATGTAAGGTTAATTTCTTCATCCCTTGATTGTTTTAAATTTTGTCGACAATTTTAGTGATTTATAACAGCATACCAGTTGCTTTATTTCAGTCAAGAAAATGAAACTGTAGGAAAAGGAGCTAAAGAAGTTGCAAAGTGTCCCTCGGAAGATCTTGACCCTGGTGTTTCAACATAACTGTGTTAGGTTAGTTTAGTCAATTTGGTTAGTGTTGGTGGGAGATCTAATGAAAACACACACACCAAGCTTTATTGTGTTTTCCCTCAGTTCGAGATAGAAAATGTGTCTAGTTATTTAGGACAGTCTCCTAAACTATCAGTTCCACTAGAATTTTTGTATTTTCTAAAAAAATAACAGGAAAAGACCAACTGGTTTAAATCAAAAAACATCATCAAAATAAATTCTTCTCAACTTTAATAAGAGCACAAGGCACCTATTATAGTTGATAGGAGGTGTTTTTGTGTGAATAACAAAACTCATTGCTTACTCTTCTCCACTCAGAGGTAGACGCAACCAAGGATTATTTTAACTGCATAATTAATATAGGTAATGGAAAAAGAATTATTTTCATAATTTCATTTACTATTATTACAGTAAAAAAATATTTAGTTAATCAATATTTATTCATTATACGAATGACTACAGTTTCCGGCTCACAGATCCATCAAGCCAATTCTCTTATTGCTGCATAGATTCAACATGTGAATTAAAGTCACTAAAATTAAATCCAAACTAAAATTAAACTAATTCATTCAACTTTTGATGACGGTTATAAGAGCGAATTTTGAAATCCTAATATCAGGAAAGAAGTGCAGAGGAGAGATTAAAAACCGCTTACCTGGGCTCCAGAAACTTTGACTTAAATCCTCTTAACGCTTGTTTGATTTTGTCACCTAGTATATATTGATTAAACCTCCTATTAAACGTGTTGATTCATATATTAAAAAAAACATTTAGTACCCAAAAAATAAAAACCAACAAAATATTTAAGTAAACATGCCATTAGTACACTTAAAAATTATCGATCAGAACAGATGAAACAAGAAGTAAGTTGAAACAGTTTGGTGGTATAACAGGAAATTCAAACGCTTTAAAAAGTTAAATTCTGTAATAGAATAACAATTATTTGTTGCTGTAAAATTATTAAATATTATATGCGAAACCTTGAATTGTTAAAATTATTAATATGAATGATATGATACACGAAAGAAATATTTGTTATATGTTTATCGCATATAATGCGATTTACTATTCTCTCGATTTCATACTCGCTTTCTGGTTTTTTTCATAACCTTGTCTTTCTTCAAGTTTTTAAATGGAACGAATATGTTCCAGTGGTTTTTAAATATGTAAAAATTATTAATAAACTTCAATGTATATAGTAGTATAAGTAAACTGTTGGAGAAAATTGAACATTAAAACGGTTAAAGTGAGTAAAGTAGGGATATGAAAGGCCAAGTTCAAAATGGCACATAATAGGCTGTTTTCTATCATAAAATAAACTGCAGTAACTACCATAATCTACAAGATATTAAAGGTAGATCCCTGATAAAGTCTATTAAAACCATTGCAGCTTGTTCTAAAATCAATGTCTTTATCATAACAATTTTAATGAATTTGAACTTACTAGCCATTTTATTAAATAAATGAAACAAAACGTGCAAAAAGCATATAAATATTTGTACACTAAAATTTCATATTAAAGAAAACGAGATACCAAAATAAAATGAAAACTACTGGTTGAAAATGAAAATATATGTTTATATAGTTCAAGTATTGTAAAGAACTTTAATTGATGAAAACAAGTCAGGATAAGAATTATTAAAAAAATCATGATAGTTTTTGAAGTTATTTACAAACATAATGTTGCAAGTAATTGTTAAAAAAATTGCACAAAAACTGTTTCAAGTTTTTAACCCACAAATGAGTAAAGTGTTTCACTTCATAGTGGCATTTGGTTTTAAAATAAATGAAGCAGTAGTCTTTTCATAAGAAAGAATACGTAATATTTTAGTCAAACCATGTATATTAATAATAATTTCAACTATTTCCAAAACTTTGTTTTCTTTAAAAGTTCAATAATACTGTTACAAGATATAATAATCCTAACAACTTCTGATTCTTCAGTTACATATGTAAATGTTTATTAATTTCAATTTGTTCACACACACATATACACACACAAATAATTGTACCTTTTTCTTAAGAATATTTACTTTCATTTGAATATTTTTTTAGCACACTTTTATTAGTGTTTGCATCAAAATTTCAATACATAGAGTAATGAAATTCCAAAAGCAAACAAAATTTGTTACAACTTCTTCTTCAAATTTTTGCGAATTTTGCAAGGGACATGACAAAGTTTATCATTTATTATATAATTTACATACACTTTCAAATATTATCAGCTATACTTCATTTTGGACCTTAATTATCTAAGACCCCCATTATATGAACTAATCATTTCTCAAAGAAGCTCCTACATATGTTTTTTTCTGAGGTAAAATGAATAAACAAACAAAAGTCTCCACACAAATGAAGTTTTATTCAACAACAACAACGTGTTTCGAACACTTTGTGTTGATCATCAGAAAGACACCAAGGATGTGGTGCTGAAGGGTTTATCCATTTTAGCTCAGAATAAATAAATATCACACAATTACGGATTGCACAACTAATGATATGTATGATATGTTTTATTTTCTATTCGTTATGTAATTAAAACCTTTCTTTTCTTCATTATAGCATAATCATTTTTTAAAACTAAATATTTTTCCTTCAAACAAACTGGATAGTTGTTACATCTATGTATATATTTAAAAATTGCAAATGGATAATAATAATAATAATGTCTTATCTGCCCTACCTATAATCTCGTCACTTCATTTTCTTCCCTCCTTAGCTATCACACTTACCCTATTGCCCACAAAACCCCCTGTACTTCTTGAAACTGCGTTTATCGACTGGACTGCACTCAGTATGTTGCTTTTTATGGGGAGTTGGATTCCTCCGAGCTTTATATTTTTATAGAATGTCATAAAAGCAAAATAAATTTCACAGCAAGGACCAACAGTACTCAGCTATATTTCGTCTCACGTTTTCATCAGAAATAGAAATAAAAGAAGCAGCAACTAAACTGTCAGAAACAAACAAAACACACAGTCATCTGGACTAGTCAGTGCAGCCACTAAACGAGGTGAGAAAAAGGTGAAGGGGATAAAGCGAAGAAATAAAAGTGAAAAAAAGCAGTAAAATTCAAATAAAATAATAATAATAATACCAATGATACATTACGATATAATTAAAAAAAATACGTTACCAGTGTTAAAACAGTGTGTGACAGAAAAGTCCAGATCACAGCAAAATACCACAAAAGCTACTACATTACTACAGAATGACAAAGAACTGTTAATTATTGCAAAATATGATAGAAAACTGAGTTTCAATAAACAAAGATCACTGCAAAATTTGATCGAAGTTGTAACTGACTGAAGTTGTGTGACGGAGAACTGTTCTCCACTAGATAAACAGTACATTTTTTTGATATTTAAGTTTTGTAACTTAGATTGAAAAATATATGTTGATCAGCATAAAAATACAGCTATATCACATTTTTGGTCATTTATTGTTTCCTAGATGGTGATTTTTTTTCTGACCTTAACGTTGATTGAATATAAACGATCAGAAGTACCTCACATTTTTGGTCATTTATTGTTCCCTAGATGGTGATTTTTTTTCTGAACTTTACGTTGATTGAATATAAACGATCAGAAGTACCTTACGAGATAAACTATATTGAACAGTTATATCAGCCTAAGATTAGAAGAGTACAAAAGTTTTAACCATACAAAAAAAGCTAATCGTTACTTAAAAAAATATAAAATAAAAAAATTTACTCATTTTATACTTATTATTAGGTTTGCATTAATAGAGTAAAGATAGTTCTAGTTGTGCTACTTTTCATAACTACGGAAATGTTGTTACCAGTTGAATGTATACTGTAACATTGAACCCCAGTTGAAATGTTGATACCAATTGAAAAGTGTTACCAGTTATTGAATTAATTTACACGGTAAATACAATGATACATACATCCTGTTTTCTTCAGGAATATTGAAGTGCTACTAATACCATCTCTAACAAGCGAACAAAATCTAAAAATAAAGGCAACAGTAAAAACTAACACTTAACAGACTCTGAGGTGAAAACAAAAAACATAGTCTGTTTTTTTTTGTTAAGGTTTTGTTAAATAGTAATAATGCTGCACACGTTAAAACAATAATAACAATGACAATAATCAAAATATAAAAAGAAGCACATATTTTTTGTTAAATCTAAAACTTCAAGAATCTTTTAGTTAAAAATTGCACGCATTTTTACTATTTTTTTTTTCAAGTTAAAATCTTAAAGGAAAATAAATAGCGTGGAATAAAGATAGCCTGGAGACTTTTTCTTTTATAATACCTTGAAAACTGTCTTGAAAGGCCAGTTTAGCCCACTTGAAGGAAGCTGCAATATTGACTCTGCTCTAAAAATAAGAGTCCTTCAACAAAGAAAGCTCTTGTGAACGCATTAGGAAGCAGCACCCAGCTCAGGCTGAACCCAATACGCGTAACTACTTTAAAATAGTCTCATGCAGTTCACTATTTTAAAATATCAACTAATGTTTTGACACATCTAATAGCAAAATATGTTTTGTAGCAACAAAATACAGAAAGGACTAATGTCTACAAGGTGATGTACTTACGAGGTCTGTAAATAAAGTAGTGAGACTGGCAACGTCGCTTTCGATCTGGCAACGCTGGAGACGCGTGGCCTTGAGTAGCGTCAGGTGCACGTGTGATGCGCCTCCAGTATGAATCTGAACTCGCCACAGTCATTTGTTTGTCCGTAGCGTTGGTTTTCGTGAAATGGTTTTTTCTTGAGCGTTTTAAAAATGAGTGACCTCAAAGTTGAGCAGCGGTGTGCAATCAAATTTTGCTTCAGACTTGGACATAATGCAACCGAAACTTTTGAAAAACTTCAGGAGGCCTATGGAGAACGTGTTTTATCAAGGGCACAGGTTTTTCGGTGGTTTAAGGAATTTTCAGAAGGAAGAGAGTCGATTGAAGATGAACCACGAAGCGGAAGGCCTTCAAGTGCAAACACCGATGAAAATGTCAACAGAGTACGGAACCTTGTGCGTTCAGATCGACGCTTGACAGTCAGAATGATCGGGGAACAGTTGAATTTGAATCACACCTCCGTTCATCACATTTTGACCAATGAATTGAAGATGAGAAAAATTTGTGCGAAAATGGTTCCGAAAAACCTTTCCCAAGACCAAAAGGATCTCAGAAAGGGAAGGAGTCTTGACGTTTTGGGTTCAATTGAAAATGATCCCCGTTTTCTTGAACGTGTCATTACTGGTGACGAGTCATGGGTGTTAGAGTACGACCCAGAAATGAAACGTCAGAGCATGGAGTGGCACACTGCGACTTCTCCAAGGCCCAAGAAAGCACGCATGAGCAAGTCGAAAATCAAATGCATGCTGATTTGTTTTTTTGATAGCCACGGAATCGTCCACAAAGAGTTTGTGCCACAAGGCCAAACAGTTAATCAGCACTTCTACCGTGAGGTCCTTGAAAGACTTCGAAAAAGAGTCCTTCGTGTGCGGCCAAACATCAAAGACAAGTGGGTGTTGCATCACGACAACGCGCCCTGTCACACTGCCATCTCAATAAACGAGTTTTTGACCAGTAAAAACATTCCTGTTGCTCCTCAGCCTCCTTATTCACCAGACTTGAGTCCTTGTGACTTTTTCCTCTTCCCGAGATTGAAAAATCACCTCAAGGGAACTCATTTCGTGACACTACAAAACATACAAACTGCTGTAACCGACCAGCTGAAGGCCATTCCAGAATCCGAGTTCCAGCAATGCTACAATGATTGGAAGGACCGTCTCCAGCGCTGTGTGGCTTCCGAAGGGAACTATTTTGAAGGTGACAATATCACATTGTAATTATATTTGAATAGAAAATTTAAAAAAAAATCAGTCTCACTACTTTATTTACACACCTCGTATAAAATGAAAACAAAAAAAAAGACAGAAAATATTCAGAAGTAGAATAACCACGTGTTCTCTAACTTTCAAAATTTGCTCGTGAGTAATAACGTATATTATATCCAGTCTGTTTACTATGCATTTTAAACGGGTTTCATGTTCTCGATGAGATTATAAATGTTAATTCAGACTGATTATGATGGTTCAAATAGGAGAAATTGATAAAAAAAGGTAGAAAGAATATACCTGCTGTTTGTTTATATTTGCCTGCCCATCCGTCTGTTAACGAAGAGTAATAAAGGGTAGTGAAGTAATCATAAGACAATTTTATATAAAAAAACCAAAGTTTCTCTTGCTTTTTGCATGTTTTAAAGTAGTAAAAGTGTTTGTTATGAAGTTTAGATGATGTCTCTTTACAAACAAACAAAACAAATCTGGAATGGCCTGCACTCAACTTTACTATAAAAAAATATATATCAAACTTTTTATGTCTCATTGAGACATAATATAAATGTTTGTATACGAGATGTTTATTAGTATTTCATTTCTGAAGACCGTACAGATACTGATTGAACCAGTTATCAAAATACTACATGCTTGTATTGTTATATCACACAACTGTTGCCTATAATATATTTGGTATTACCACAGCAGTAATAACACTTTTATAAAGCCAAAGAAAAAAAACCTGTTGTAAAACATCTCTTACAGAAGAACATGGCTTTTGTTCTCATAGCCAGCGGATCTCATACATGTACATCTGTAACATTACATGGCCAGTGAATATGTTACATTTAACTACACTGAAGATTTAAATCAAAGTTATCCCTTTAAGTGTTCAAATATTCCCATTTTGTCTAAAAAATGTCAAAAACATATAAGAAAAAATTTCAATATTATCGAATAACCGAAGAGTTAGCTTAAGATTAGTATCTGTTTTGTACTACGAGTATATAACAAGTGGTCCATTACTCATACGTCAATAGTACTCAAGGATAATACGATTCATAAACACAAGAAAATCTACATCCGATATTAAGTTTTGTTCAAAGCTGCAACATAAAGATGATTCATATTGAGGATTAAAAAATTTCGTTTCCACACAAAAAATTTTAATATGAAAACTAAAAACGCTATTCGAAGACTAAGTACTCAAAACGCGTTGTTAGTTTTCATATCAAAAACTTTTTTTTTGTGTGGAGACAAAATTGTTGAAATCGCCCAATATGAGTAAATACCACACTATAAGAAATTGCAAAAGTAATGACAAATCCATCGTACCATGGAAAAAATTAAAAATAGTGTTGAATATATATGGTTCAGAAAGTATTGAACTATATGCATATAACCATAAAATCATGCATTATTACTTATTAGTATGAAATATGAATCATATTCCTTTTAAACTGAAAGTTAATTATAATGAATTCTAATTCAGTTGGAATTTAACGCTGATATACTAAATAGGAAAATAGCACAACACATTTCCCAGTATTTTAGAGAACAACAAAATCTATTAAAATAATTATCATTACGTTTTCTACACTAACAACATACAGAAAAAACATTTACTTAGTATAAACAAACCAGCATTAAAATCTGTCAAGTTTTCAAATATTTCATTTGATAAAAATTTAATTTTACGAAATAAAAGAGGATAAAACACAATGCATAAGGATTTACTTTTACACGTGTATATATCCCTCCATATTTGATAGGCTGCCTTATGTATTATTACCACATAAACTACTGTCATGTATTCGTTGTGGCATTAACTGCTTGCTTAAATACTTTACATAGAATGATACATTTGAAATTAATAATTAACCTATAATATGCAAACATTGTGTTTTGTTTATGATTCCCTTATCTGTTAGTAGTTTCCTACCTTATCTGGCTTTATTTTGCTTATCTTTCTTGCAATAATCTAGTCGACGTTGGCTGAATCTAAAATTAATTTATTCAACTAGTAATTCCACTACCCCAAAAGAATAACTTTATTCCAATCTCCAAAAACTCAGCACAAGGTTTCCTTTTACAAATTTACAAAATTAGAATGGGTTTTAAAAATTGCCGACAATATGTTTCGCACAAATTTTTTCGCATAACCCTAAAGTCTATGCTTTATTCATCTAAGAAACATGTTTAGACAATAAAACAGTGTAATAAAAGTCTACCTCCAAACCAAATAACGGCTCTCATAAGTCAATAATACGTATCTGACACGGACTGCTCCTTGTTTTGAAGATCCTTCTTAAATTCGAGTTTATAATAGTCCTACTTATATGAGTTCAAAATTGAAGAAGAGTAATACACAGAGTAAAGAAACACACTTACAAACTCAAACAAACTTACAAACAAACAACACTTACAAACTCGGACAGTCCGTCTTCAGGAGAAAAAGGAAAGGGAGACCAAGCACGTTGTAGACGCAACGGCAAGTAACCATTATTTCTACAAGCCGTTGAACTCTTTCTACACAATTTTGAACTCGTATTGTGTGCGGTTTTAATGTCGTATTGCAAGAACAGAATTTATCTATGAATTCTGTTTATACATAATATAAACAGGTTTATATTATCTATACAGGTTTATATTACAAAGAAACATAGATATTTGCCTATATATGTATAGTTTTTTAATATTACTCCTAGAAATGGACAATTCCCTTTCTTTAATATTAAGAAAAGAATGGTAGGTATAACAAAGAACCCAACCATTGTTGACAAATGGCTCATCTATGAGAATTCACAAAATACCTGGCCATGTAAACATCTCATAAATATAATCGGAACATAGATTCAATCTAAACGATAGATACATGTATTGGTATTAACATAGTTGATAATGTAATTAAAGTTGCTGATAGGAGAGGTGAAAGGGTAATCAGGGTTAATATAGGTCATACAATGCAGTCAAGCTTTCACCATTAACTCTGCTTAGTGCCATTGACAACATCTTCAATTTGAGTAGGTTTTATAGTTATATATACATGCGCTCACACACACTGATTTTATATATATATATATATATATATATATATATAAGAGAGAGAGAGAGAGAGAGAGAGAGAGAGAGGGAGATTCGTCAGTCACCTTCGACCTACAGTCCTGAATGATCGTACCTCCTCTTCTTCCCTTCTACTCTCTTCCTGAAAACGAAATTAGTTTCGAAATATTGATCTTAGTAAGCCTTTTTGTTCTTTATGTGTAGGTTTTTCAGTTTTATAATATATATATATATATATATATATATATATATATATATGTCTTTCTACGTTATTCACAGAATATATCTTTCTGTGTTCTTTCCTATGTGTTAAAGTTCATATATATATATATATACCCGTTTAAACACCTGGAAGATATATATTAAGCATCTGAAAGAATAATTCTAAAATAAATATAAATACATATTTTAAGTGGTATTCTTGCACTGCTAGCAGTTGAGCACCAGGTGCATAATTCATTTTAACCACCAACTCATTATAAATCAATGATATGTCTGATGCCCCTCGAGTAGTTTTCTCCTACCTGAAGATACGGATGTCAAAATATCGGAAAGTGAGTTCATTTGTAAAGTTTTTAAAAATCATTAAAGATACTCAAATAATTCTCGAAAACGTTTTTTAACACGAAATTGGCATGTTTTTATACATATATACTTGTAAAGACTAGTGAGAACAATCTGGAATAGATCAAAGTTAGTAAGGTAAGTAAGTAAAGATCAAACGCATGATACAGCGAAGGTTGGAAATCAACAAACTTCTCTCCGTCGATTTACTTGTGGTACTTTATTAACTTTAAACTATAATGTAAAATGCAAAAGCCACTGGTTGACAAATAACTTAATAAAACACCTAATGTAATATATATTTAGAGAGTAATAAACTCAAGGAAGAGACATGTATAAATGTATAAAGGAAAACTGAAAGATATAATCAAGTCGCGACGTTGAAAACAGTAAATATTCATCGAGAAACGTGAGCAGGATTCATACAATCGCACAGATTTCGTCTAAATCTAATAAATACCTTTACCATTTAGAAAAAATAAAAAGCATTGAAAATATATAACTACATAATTAATTAAATAAACTGTAATAATACTTCAAATAATGACTATAATTATTAACAATAAATTCAATTTTTATATCTGTAATTGATCTACCTTCGTCTTATTTTTAAATAGCTTGTTCAATTATCATTTTTATTTTATATTATATCACAATATTTAAATAAAAAAAATTACAATATAGCAAATAAAGAATTCTATTTGCCATATAATAACAAAAGCAATTGTAATAGTCGAGGCTGACAAAATATATTAAATAAAGGGAAGCGATAGTTGTTACTCTGAAACTGGCTTTTCAGTCCAAAGACAATCTACTTTTATTACATTCTGGGAAAGGATTTAGAGATGACCTTTTTAGATAAGGTAAAGACTTTGATAACAAACAACAGCCAACATGTCAACCTGACTTATGTGAACACATACAACCTGAAATTGTTGTTACAATTTCCTATCTTCAGCGTATTATTGAATTTAAACTTCGTAAAGGTGTATTAAAAAAAAATATGATAAATTATACTGTTGTGAAAGGAAATATGAAAGTGTCAGAGCTGTCGTATTTCTACAGAACATTACAATAGATCATTAGGAGTAAGTTACTTCCAGGAAGTTACCCCAGCATCCCAAACATCCCGATACTACTTGCTTATTTTTTTTTTCACTTGAGATCAATCTAAAATATTCGATCAAAATACCTCACACATTTACTTTATCAGTGATATTTTTTTCAAGACATTAGCTGGACATATTGATATTATATTTGTGATAATTATTATCAAATTATTTCATTAAACCATACAAAACATTATTCAAAATTTATTCCATTTATTGTATTCTTCAATATTTCAAAAGAAATATTTATATATTTTAATAACCATTATATAATTGATTTTAAATGGAAAATAGTCTTAATTGTGTCTTTTATTTAACGCAATTGATAAATTAAAAAAAAATTGCCTATTTCTAATAGAAATTTGCGACACTAGTGTGCAAAGGTCCAGTAAAAATAATTTTGATAGAAAACAAAAAATCAAGTCATTCAAAATACAGTTTTTTATTTATACTTATATTAATCTTTTCTTAATGATGAACTGTAATTCAAAATATTTTAATAATTTTTCTATTAATACCTGTGATAATTTCAAACCTGTTAAATATATATATATATATATATAAACTTTTTCAAGAATGCATTATTGGTAAAGTTTATCAGGACTCCGGTCAGTCCTTCCGGTTCAAATTAAACTCTCATTGCTAACGTTTCGGTCTTTATTTAAAACCTTCTTCATTGGCCAACAAAACGGATTATATAAGAAATAATGCAATCATTCAAATATCAAAGATATTTAGAGGTGCAATTATTTATAGATAAGAAAGTGCATTAGAAATTTTGGCAATAGGTTAGTGAGAGAACTAACAGAAGTATAAAATTTTTGAAACAGTAAAACAAAGTAAACAGTAAAACAGTAAAGTATTACATTAGAGATTATTTTACAAAGAAAAATAGTCTATGGATTTCAACAACTGTCTAGTTTCAATGAACATGTAACACTGAACTAAAAAACATGCAAGGCATCCAAATTTCACCAGATAACCGAAAGTCACTAAAACAGTTCTGCATTGATCAAAAAACAATTGTAAAAGTGATTTAGAAACTCTATGTCTATAATTTGTTTCAAATTATTGTAAAAAAATGAGATAATTTATTTAATTCATATGATAATCGGCTTAAATTCACCTGTGAGATATAAAAAGATGGTATTCTCCCATTCCTCGATAGAAAAGTTATTTGAGAAAATAATGGTTATATTTTAACCTATTGGAACACGAAACCTACCAGTCATGAAAGAATACTGCATTATTATACTTCCAATACTATGAACCAGAAATTAAATTGCGTTAAGAATGTGATGAAAAAAGTTATAGAAGTAAGTGCATCATGATTCCTACATAAAAACAAGAAAGTAAAAGAGTTACTACAGAAAAATAACTAGAAATTTTATTGAACGTTTTTGGTAAAAATATTTAAGACACTAACAGGGACCACCATATTGCACAGATACTGATTTAGAAGTTTAGGATGAGAAGTTTTTTAAATGTCCATATGTTGAAGGATTATTGCAAATAATTAAAAAAGTCATAAAATGACACTTACCTAAAGTTCAGTTATCAGGTAATGGAGGTGAAAGAGGAATAGTATTAGATGAAGAAAGTTCTTTGATGTCTGCATCAAATAAAGACACCCATAATGTGGTGTTAATTATGTGTGTTGGGGGGTAAGATCACCCAGTGAGAGCATTTAAGATTGGCTGATGCCACCCTTGTAACTAACTAGTCTTCTTGACGGAGAGGTCGGGGAGAGGGGAACGTTGCTCCGCACAACTTAATCCATCGCGAGGGCTTGTAGCTTGTCCGTGCAAGAGAAATCCTGTCGACTCTGAACTTGCCTTAGCTGTCCTATAATTAATCCCTCAATCTCAATTCACTTCTCCATCTCACAATATACACAATACTGTTTTGAAATACCGAAAACTGTGTCTACCGTTCGAAATCTACGAAAGAGAATTTTTCTACGTAGCACAAGAGTCTATGTAAGACTCTCAAACTGTGAAGAACTTTCATACAGCTTCTGTCAACATGTCTTCTCTTACTCAACTATGCCAGTAACCAACGACTTCTCTTCAATGATTACAATAGGTTGCAAATTCTGTAGTATGTTTCTTTCAAAAATAGTATTGTCATTGTTTATGTCATAGAGGAGGCACATATATGGATGATGCACCAAAACTTACGAGTAAGAAGAAAATAAACTTAATATACTACATATTTTTTACATTATTTATGATTTAAATAGTCTTGTACTCGTTATTATTTATAATCTGTATTACTCATATTTTTGTAAAAAAAATTTTATAACAAGTATATGTATTTTTATTAATTTTCTAATATGTTTTAATATTTAATATGTGAATATATTACATTATAATTATATTGTTTACATCTTTATCAATTTTTTACTCATTCTATTTACTTTTTATTATTTATATTATACTTTACATCCATTCTCTTTATATTTGTTTTTAATCTTGCTTTTCCTTTATCCTTCTGTTTCTAAGTAAATAATAGTAATTATTTTGCTCTTCCTACTTCCAATATGGCGTGTGCGTAGCTGCACTGTTGGTTTCAAACCGACGCTGCATAGATACCCCCTTTAACTGTGTGAATTTTACTCTGCAATCATCCAGTGATACTGATATTTAACTGCTCAATGTGAGAAGTTTTATTTTTTTATAAATATTATTTTTAATATTATAATATTTTTATTTTATAAAGTAAAAAATATTATTACATAATATGTATATTATTTTTTTTAAATAATGTTTTCATTGCAGAAATTACAGTAAATAAATTAGAGATGGGACTAAAATCTTTCGACTTGGCAACTGCCCAAACAAAGACACAAAATGAATGGCTTGAAGAGAAAGGAGATAGTGTATGTTGTTGAGGAGGGATTGGAGAGGAGCGTTAAAAGAAGTAAAACGTAAGAACTGTGGAAAACTAAGCAAGACAAACATAGAAGTCAGAAAGACCAAGATTATACCTGTCACACCGTAGAAAAGATTATTATTAAAATCTCTAAGAAATTTATATTTCTTTGGTTTGACTCAAAATCTAAATGATATATTTGTTCGATTTACATAGATTTTATGGCAGTTTGTAACCAAAATATCATAAGTACTACTGTACTCTAGTTCCTCTGGAGAGTTTTTAATTAATTTAATATCTCGTTTAATAGAAAACACATATTAATGAAAGGTATAAACATGCTTAGAAAGTGACTCATGGTTACCAAAAATACAGCATTTAATAATAAACGGTTTTTTTTCAATGCCGTTAATATTAAATATAATAATTACCAACAGCATATGGTAGTTCTGTCCAAAAAAATGGGGAAGAAAAACGTTTTCGAGCAAATTGTTTCAGAATTTACTTTTACAAGTTTTTACCTCTTGCAAAAGGAAGAAAGGTCAAAATCTCTATGTTTAGAAAACGATTAAGTGATATATAAGTTTATCAAAAAAAACTTGTAATTGTAATTGTAATGTAGTCAATTGTACTGAATTGTTTTTCACTTTGTAATAGCACCTATAGTCTAAAAATAGTTAGCTGAAAGTGAAATGGGTTAAAAATTAAATAAGATTATATCCTTTTGAGATGAGCATATGACGAGTGTCGTGTTTATATGTTGTCATAAACTACTTGATTGTTCATGTCAGTGTTTGTTGTAGTATAGTACCATTCATTTCTCTTCTACTCATAAGGCTACTAACATGACAATGGACCATCACACTACTAATCATTAACAAAGAAGAACAAATAATGATAAAAAAAACTTCTACTTCTTTCCTATTATCTAAAAATATTTTTTATGCACTAATAAATTTCGTTCTCTAAAACGAGGAAATAGTTAAGGATTCTTTTTTATGAAGCAAGACCAACCTGTTAAGGGTTTGTTTCTGTTGCCTCAACTTAAAACAATAAAGTAAGCTATAACTTTTAAAGGATTTATGACAAAAGACTGATTTTCTGTTTTACGATTTTGACTGAATCGTTGAAACCAGAATTATGGGTTCTTTCAGAAAAGCTGTCGTTACATTGAACCATTTGTTTCAATTTCAAATTGTCACTCTGTAAAGAATAAAATAAGAAGGGAAAGAAAATAAAAAAAATAACAACTGAATAATCCAATCAAAACAATATAGAATACTGATAAATGTTAACTTTTTGAATTATAATAATAAATCAAATAATTATGTCGAAGTAAATTAGGAATGTCTCTGTTTGATTCTTTATTTTAATTAGTGTTATATAATTTTAATAACAGATCAGAAGTTAATTTCTTAAGTAAAATAATTCATTTTTTGAAGACTAATTTCATTCATAATGATTAATTCTGTGTGTTATTCATATTATAATATAATAAAGTTACACATGTGCAAGTACTGTATACTAGTAATTAAGCAATAGCCCCTTACAAGTAAATATGGATACAACAGTATGTAAAATGATTTAAATTTAAAACAATGAAATAATGACAGTGTTCTTTTGAAACTTATTCATTTATCTTCATAACCTGAGTTTATGCAAAAAGCTATTCATTTCTACTACAAGCAAATAATGAAGCATGCATTGAAATAACACCAGATTGTACAGCCCTCATTATAACATAGTTATTAAAACTCACACTTTAGTGCCTCTAAAAGTTATGTATTTTTTATAGGCTACATTTTTTCAATTATTAAATAGTTATTTACCATAAAGTATGGAGTGGACTACACTCAACTTTAAATCACCGCCACCACCACTATCACCAACATCATCATCATTATCATCAACATCATCGCCACCACCACCATCATCAACAACAACAACAACTACATCATCATCGTCGTCACGACGACCCATTTAGAATTTTACAATTACAATTCTAAGTAAGAGCATTGTGATTAAAGCCATCAGGAAGACACGTAGAATTTCCTGGATATGACGGAAACAATTCACTATGGATGCTAACGATCGCAATTAAAATAATGTGCGCTTCCAAATTTAATCTAGCGGTCCATAATCAATTATGAATTATATATGTCTAAAATAAGGCACTGTTATACAACTTCTTATTATATGTATACAGATTTAGAATAAATATTAGGTACTTCTCTAGGGATACAAGTTAAGTGGCAGACTTACCTCTACATCATTTCTATTTTGTACAAGGAATATTTTCCTACTAATACTTCTTATATGAAAACTTTCATATAAAAAAACGAATTTATTTTCTTGATTCGTTTTTCCTGAAATTATATTATGTGATTCACTAAGCAGATTAAATTAAGTACATAATTTGAATATCAGTGGCAAGTGCTTTCTGCTGGTTTCCTCAGCAATAAGAAAATCTTGCATCACAGCTGCATCAATCTGTAACTGGTGACAAATCACTCATCTAAAGCTAGATAAGTCGAGTTTATTTCAATAATTAACGCTCCAAGATTAAACGTTCGAATTTCACAAAAATTGAACAAGTAAACAAACACCCGTTAGAGTAACATACGGTAAATATGTATAATTATATAATTTCATAATTACTCTTACAAACATTACAATAGATTTTGAACTTGAGAAACTCCATATATAATAATTAGGTCGTAACAGAAACACATTAGCTTCTGAGAACCCCAATCTTATGAAAAATACCTCCCAACCATCAATGTTACTATTAATTGTATCGCTGGTGGAGTCGGCCGACAATGGCTGCATCATCAATGGTGCAGTCCCATTGATAGTGGTCAGGCGACTCCACCAGCGATTGATGAGGTATGACAGTTGATAATAATATCTTAAAATAGTTAAAGTTTTGTTCTCAGGAGATGAGATATTTCCAGAAATTATTTATTGCATTTTGTATTCAGTTAGGTAAAAGTATTATCCTAAATGAAAGGAACATTTCAGAAAGATGAGCAAAATAACAAAGCAGGAAAACATGATAATGGACCTCAATAAATATGTAGTGTGTAATGTGAGAAAATTCAAACAGATAGAACAAGAACTGATTTCATCATTAATAGTGGATCGATTCAGTGGGTATTGTTTTCAACAACAACAATTATTCAATATTAAGCTCTTAACTTAATGACTAGCCTTTATCCTGTATCTTTTAGCTTTGAGAGGTTATTCCGCAAGCTCATATCGTAGAGGTGTATCAACGGTAAATCTCGTTCTTTGCTCTAAAAGACAATCTCCGAAACACATACAGAGAAGGATTATAATAAGTATTTTGAGTATATTATTTTTAAATATATGTATTTGAACCTTTTCTTATCATCTGCTTTTAGAAAACTTTTAAAATCATCTTGATTTTCACCATTTATTTTATAAACACATTAAAATAAAGAGGTATAACAATCAATTTCTTTCAGAAGTTGCTCTCGACTTTTGAATGAATATATTTTGATCAAACTTTTAAAATTAAGAAACAATTAGAATTACTTAATTTCTATGCAGAAGCATTTCATTTTGGCTCAGATAAGCGTAAGTGAAAAAATATTGAAATTCTAATAGACTGTAAGGTCACCTCACTGGGTATAGAGACGCGGGTTCAATTCCCAGTACGCTTGGTTCTTTGATACAGCCAAATTTTTATTTCTGATATCGGATGTTTATAACCGTGGTGTTTGAAAGACTTTCAACTAAATACGAAGGTCTAATCACATTGAGTCATATACCGAAAACATGCAATAACATAATAGGACTGTATTAACCTACTAAAAAGAATTCTATTTTGCTATTTTAATTCTGTTATATAATTTTGAGTTTATTTACTACAGCAATGTAAATGAAGAAATCAAAGGCTCCACACATAAAAAAGAAGCTCTTTTTATTTTAAGCTTTTTATTTTTAGTTTAGCTTCATTCTAAGCTAAACGTATTCAACGTCAGCTAAACTTCTAGAACACAAATTAAAAGTTAAAAGTTATAAAAATAACAGGAATTATACACAATGAAATAGAAAAAAAATGGCATACTCAAATGTAGAAGTAGACGACCGACCAGAGTCCAGCCTTCAACTGACAAATTTAGGTCATGTGAGATAGAGTGGTTAGGGGTAGTTAAAGAAAGGGAGGCAAAGGAGTTGGGTATGCTTACAAACAGTGATGTGAAATAAAGTAAGCCAGAAAACACTACATTACAGAAGAAAGAGTCCTTTTTTTATACACATTTTGTAGAACACAATTTGAGAAAATTTGGACATCCCAGATGTGTGGAGACTTTGATTTATCCATTTACCCCAGTATGAGTAAATACCACACAATTACGGATTGCACAACTAGTGAGTATAAATGGCATACTTATTAAACAAAATGTAACTCATTTAAACATACAGTATATTCCGTTTAAAGTGTATTCCTTACAGTATATTAATATATTTCAAAAAAGTCATATTCAGGGGCTTCAAATGTTTAGCTTCAAAAAATCGTAGTCTTTATAAACGCCAGCATGATTTCAGAATATAAGTTACACGTGTTGGAATTTACTGGTCTTAAAGACACAAAAATACTGTTTAGGATGAAGAAAAGGGGAAGAATGTTTATGTAAGGCACTATTTTTGAAATTTTAATCTGTTCATTTAAAATTATATATATATAATTATACAAAGTGCTATTTGTATATATTTATTAGACTTTTTCATAATCAGCTTAATTTTCTTTCTCTTTTGAAGGGAGACGCAAAGGAGCTTAGTTACGGGAAGCACGTTCAGCTGATTTCACTTCCTTAGACATTTTTTTCCTTCTGCAAGATTGATTAAATTCAAAATGTGCCACTGAAGAACTATAAATTTGCGTTGATCTATTAACTGGTCTTACGGAGTGAATTCAAGAGACAACAGCTGAAATTATTGAAGTGATTTTTCATTAAAATCTATTAAAATGTCAACTGTCACACTCTAGAAAATATAAATTTATTTTCTCCATAATCTATCTACTTTATTTAAATGTGTCTACATTTTATAATCATAATAGTAGAGCCAATAACAAAAAAATTGGAATGACCTACACTCAACTTTACCATAAGTAAACGTAATATCAAACTCGTTTATAATCAATTTAGTTTTGTATTTATTCTGAGGCAAAATGGATAAACAAATAAAAGTCTCCATACAAATAAACAAAAATAACGCGTTTCGAACACTTTGTGTTCATCATCAGGTTTGTTTGTTTATCCATTTTACCTCAGAATGAGTAAATACCACACAATTACGGATTGCGCAACTAATGATTTTGTATTTATTTTGAAATAGCCATTGTATAGGCCTTAAACTAAATGCAGTGGTAAAGTATTACTCATTCACGACTTTATTTGAAACAATGACTGTTTTATCTGGTAAAATAAAATTTTCAAATTTTTTTTTAAATACTCTGTTATTTCTATTATTATTATTGAACTGATGGCCTAAGTTTCATCGTAGTCGTGAACACCGTAGCCATATCTCTCTTATAAGAGCACTCCTCTTTGATTACTGATATGATAACTAGGAAAGGTCATCTGCATATCCTTACATTATAAAAAATCCTTCTATATGCAACCAACACCGAAAAAATGAAGAAAAAAAAATTGTTTCTCAATAAGCAAAATGTTGATAACTGATTTTGTTAATTTGCTATTCTAATATATACATATGTTGTCTCTTATGAAGATTCACACTACCAAAAACTTCTTACTTTACAACATGTAGAACCTATTAGTTGTAATATGTAGTGAATCAATTTTGAAGTTCGAAGTTCTTCAATAATATTCTCCAAATTACTACGTAAAGTTAATTATGAATCTTATCCTGCAACTGAATACGCGTCAGTTTCCTCTATTATTGATCGCACGAATAATTCAATCAATACCATGTTAATGTAAGATCCTCGTAATATTTTAAGTCCTGAAATAATCCAAAATTCAAAGTTTTTCTTATATTCAATAAATTCTTACTTCTGCATGTGTTTAAACTGTTACTAAATTATTCTTTGATATATCTAACGACCAACGAATATATCCGCGCTCTATAGTGCACATCGTAACTAGCAGTTCCAGACAAGAGGCCTTCTACTGCTTTATTACTGTGCTACTATAACTTGGAATGTCAGTAATTCATGTCAGATATTACGTTCGTTTCTACAGTAATGATGCCGTATTCGCGGCCATGTGGTCTTGTTAGTCGTGGGTTTCAATTGTTTTAGTCATGAGCTGGAAAAGTAGTCAGATAGTCAGTGGATGAAGTGATTGTTCAGTGAGGTTGAGCAAGGTTGGTGGCAGGATTGAGAGTTTGTACAAGGAGGTTCGGATGAGTAGGTAGTTTGTTGTCTTCATTGGTAGCAAGTCGGGTGATGTTTGATATGAATCATTCCGCACATTGTAATAATACAATTTTGTTTATGTGAATATTTGTTGATTGATTTAAATTTCTGTTTGCTCTTAATTACAGACATATGATAAAGTTTTTAAATTAACGCTGAAATTTTAGCATTTGAGAGTCTGATTTGAACTATAAGACTGACAGAACCCTGATTATTTTTACTACTATTCTAACTGGATAGTATTTATTATATAAGCATTATTTATTTAGTACTATTTTAATTATTATTTAACTTACACTCTAAATCTTAACGTGTATATTTGATAAATCTCAATGTGCATTTATATAAAACGATTCCACGAACTAAATAAACTAAATTCACTGAAAGAAAACACTACAAGAGAACAAAAACATTCCCAACTATTCATGAGCTATACAAGCAGTCATTGTGAGTTAAATATAACTCCTCATAATAGTGAGGAAAATATATTACGTCTTCAACACAAGGAATTTATTTTACGAATAAAATGAATGAATGAATGAATTGTTGCACATTTACAATATAAAGACAAAATGTATAAAAAAAAAATGTTTGAAGTTATATAAAGGTGCCAGAATTTTATCTAAAATAAAACAAAAGAAGTTACATATCTCACATAGAAGGGGTTTTCAGTGATTAGGAGTTAACAGACACTATTTGAAAACAACATCAATTAAATTTTAGATGAAATTTCGATTTGTTTACATAACTCCAAAAAAAATTTATAATTTTTTCATTATATTGTAGATGTGCCTGATGATGAACACTAAGTGTTCGAAACGCGTCGTAAAATAAATTCATTGTGATGAAGACGTAATATATTTTCCTTACTATTAATACATTTCTTCTGCATCATAACCGGGTAAAATATAATCGTGAGTTTATGTGATCTCTCCATCAGTATGAATGTTTAATATGTAAATAAACATTATAAGGTATGTTATTTTGTCATACATTATATAACCATTAACTTAAACTTACAAAAATTGGTAGTTGGTTCATTAAAATTACCAATTGTTTTAAAAACAATAAAGATCAGTTCATTTTTGAAACTTGTTTTGAATTTTAATTAGAAACTAAACTGCATACTTTGTTTTTTTTTTATAATTGTAAAGAGACATCAAATTATACATCTTTTAACTTTAAAAAATACAAAAATTATTCCCAATAGCTACTAGTCATAGTACTTCATTAAAAAACTTTAACTAAGCCACAACGAAACAAGTTTCGTTATTTTCTTCCTTCAAGACTGTTGTTCTCCATTCTCCTTTTTTTAAAGTTATAGACATAATTTTTAAAGTAAAAAATGCTAAGAATTGGATACCAAAGGAAAAAAATACCTAAACCAAGTCACTGTCTAAAATAACTTTTGTAACCCTCGACGTTTTTCTCATTTAATGAAGTTGTGATATTGCAAACTTGAATAAGTAATAAATGAACATTTTTCCTCAACAGTAGTTATAAAAGTTTTCCACTTGCTTTTTCATCATGATATTGACGCTCAGTAATTAGTTTTGCATTAGTAATGATGAAACAGAAAAACAAAGGCTATTAATTATATATGTAATATAAATTATTCAAGAAAAAGACAAATTCATTACGATATTTCAACTTCTATAGCCATCAAAAGGGAGAAAAGGGTTCCTGATAGCCAACAGAATGATATTTTAGAAGCAAATCAAAACTGAGTTGTGGATTTTTGTTATTCTTCGTACCTTTTACCTCTGTAAATCTCATGTATTTGGTTCGTTAGATAGTTTTTTTATGATATTTATATATATATATAGATTTCACATAAACACGTGAAATAACAATCAATGATCAAACCACAATAAGAAAATGGGAAACCAAGACCAAGATCTTTCAACCGTAACAAGCGGTCTTCGTCACTCTGACGAAGTTAGGGTTAGGGTTGAAAGATCTTAGTCTTGTTTTCCCATTTTCTTATTGTGGTTTGATCATTAATATATATATGTATATGATTCGCGCCCCGTTCTTTGACGTGGGGAGATCTCTCTCAGTTCGTCCCCTCTTCTAGTTTACCCTGATGACGAACAACAGTTCGAAATATTGAATTCTGTAAGTGTTCTTATTCTTTTTTCTGTGTCGTGCTTTGTGTAATTTAAAGTTTTGTAGTCCTTGTGGACCGTTTCTTATATTTAGTTATATATATATATTAGTGTACTTTGGCAGCAGTCGTTCGGATATACATGCCTTGTTAAACACGACAGAGTAATTCCTGTCAATAAGTTTCTTCTGGAGAACTTCGATTTGCCGAAAAATAGTCTTTTCGTTGTTAGAACAACGGTTGAGGAGGTCTGCAATTGTAGTAGTCAACGCGTTTCGATCACTTTCCGTGGTCATCTTCAGGACATCAATGGTGGTGGGGTGGGTGGGATGAGGGTCTTATACGTTGTGGGGGGTGTAATAGTCGAGCCAATGGGATGATAGTATTGAATATTGTGGTTTTATTGGCCCTGGTTCTGGTTTAGAGTCGGTGATTGGTCCCCGAGTAGGCGGAGGGTCCTCGTAGTACCGGTCTGTTGTCTGTTTATTGCTGCGTTATTCTTCATTATCGCTATCGCTTCGTGTATTTGCAATCTACAATAGATTGCACGAAATACACGAAGCGATAGCGATAATGAAGAATAACGCAGCAATAAACAGACAACAGACCGGTACTACGAGGACCCTCCGCCTACTCGGGGACCAATCACCGACTCTAAACCAGAACCAGGGCCAATAAAACCACAATATTCAATACTATCATCCCATTGGCTCGACTATTACACCCCCCACAACGTATAAGACCCTCATCCCACCCACCCCACCACCATTGATGTCCTGAAGATGACCACGGAAAGTGATCGAAACGCGTTGACTACTACAATTGCAGACCTCCTCAACCGTTGTTCTAACAACGAAAAGACTATTTTTCGGCAAATCAAAGTTCTCCAGAAGAAACTTATTGACAGGAATTACTCTGTCGTGTTTAACAAGGCATGTATATATATATATATATATATATTATATATATATTATATATATATATATATATATATATACTAATATATTTTTTAATATATTTTTCTTCGTACCTTTTACCCACTAATATATTTTTTCCCTGGCGCTCATAGGATTGGCTCGGTTATTAAGGAGTTTTTCCCATTGCTCTCCTCTTCTCCTTCTACCTCATCTATTTTTCCTGAAGCCCCCTCCTTATCATATCGCAAACCACCGAACCTCAGAGGCATTTTCTCCCATCACTCTCCCTTGAACCCTACACTTGGGAGGGGAATGTTGGAGTGCGGACGGAGCAGATGCCAAACCTGTCTTATCATAAACCCTAATCCCTTTTTTACTTCCCCCCATAGCAATATTAACTACCCTTGTCCTCCCCACACCTCATGCACCTCGGTTAATTGCGTTTACCGTTTGGACTGCACCAGTGTGATGCATTCTACGTTGGTATGGCCTCTACGCAGCTCAACTTACGTATGAATGGTCACAGGGCTTCCGTTGGTCAACGCAAAAACCTTCCTATTGCTATCCACTCTAATTCCCATGGACTGGATTTTAATCACTGCTTCCGGGTCCAAGCCCTTAATCATATCCCTGTTCAGTCTTCTCGGGTTACTTTAAGAGCTTCAGAGGAGGCAATTATCTGTCTTCTCAAAGCTCGCTCTCCTCCTGGCCTTAACTTGTACCGTTAATTTAAGTATTTATTTATTTATTTATTTTTTTATTTATTTATTTTAATTTTTTTTTTTTTAAGAATTTATTTATTTATTATTTTTTAATTTTAATTTTTATTTTTTTTATTTATTTTTATTTTTTAATTGTTTATTGCTTCATTTACTAGTCTTCTCCTTCTGTTATTTTTATTTGCTTTTATTTGTTCTTTTTAGTTATTATTCTCTCTGTAGTTAGTAGCTTACCTAGGGCGGCAGGCAGAGTGCGCGCGTGTTCGTTGCATTTGGCCTACCACTCAGTTAGCTTCAGCTACTCAAAGGGACTACTTCTACCGATGACGACGACTGTCGAAATATCGTTGTGAGTCTTTTGTGTGTGTCTTTTATTTGTGTTTTCTCTTTCCTGTGTGAACTATATATATATATATATATATTTATATATATATATTTATATATATATATATATGTGTGTGTGTGTGTGTGTGTGCATGTATGTGTTATTATGTATTGTGTATTTTGGAAGCACCAATTTTCATTCTTTCAATTTTTTTTGTTAACTTTTCATATTTCTTGAAGTATGCTGTCAGTAAATATTACTAAACCTGATATATCAAAAGTAAATCTGATAATAAATAAAAAAAACTTCAACGAAAATTCATTATATAAATTAGGCAAAAACTAAAATGATCAATTATGAAAGATCAATGTCGTTAAGAAATATTATGGAGTTATCTTTGATTAGATTTAACGGAATGCCTACCACTAACATTAGAAACAGTTTATTTGAAGTAGATTCAGACAAGAGATTTGAATTAACAGGAGACATAGCTTTCTGTACCAGGGTTGACAACAGGCAGATAGTGATTACTTATTCCTGCCTGAACTAGTTTGTTTATCCTGACTTGGCTAGCCTATTGGTGCATATTCAGGCTCATACATTCTTGTTCAGTAATCATTTGTATGCCGCTCTGTCTCACTGAAATCTCATTGTGTGGTGCTCTAACTGTCACAAGGAATCAGCTGCAAGACCTCCTGCGATTAGTAATTGATAAAGGAGAGATTACAATTGTTGCCATTAATTGTGGAGAGGTTGGAGCATTTATTGACATAAGCTCTGTGATTGTTGATACGGAAGATACAATTTACGTACTTACATAGGACAAACCATGTTTGGTAGATTTCAAGCGCGAATTCTAGTTTTCAAAGATATAAGATAACTCGTTTGGAATCATGCTATGTGTTTATGAGTCAGAGGGTAAAAACTTACTACTTGCAGTATCATAAATGTAATTTATAATAAGTAGGGCAGGCATATACCATGTTTATCTTCCAAAATAACTGCTCCCGCGATTCTTTCAATAACCACTCTAACATACCCATCGCTACCTATGCTATCAACGACTGTTTTCAGTTCAATCATTGCTAAAACAATCAGATTTATGAGGCAGGACTCCGGATAGTAGGATCGTCACACCGCAAGTTAAAAATATAACATTTCAAAAAGAAAATATATTTTCTGGTTTCATTTTTATTACATTTACTTTCAATTTTTAAATTACTTCTATTTTGTTTATTTCATAATGTTCACTTCTTCTTTTCATTTTATAGTGATGGTCTGCTCTGAAGATTATTATAGTTGATCCGGTTTTCTGAAAACCTACAGTGTAATAAGGCATTCAGGGATAGTTTACCATTACAGTTTGTGCATACCCTTTTTTTGTTTTAATTATGGTTTCAATACTCGTTCGTCTGTCTTATAATCTTTTGAGAACTGGTTTCTGTTTTGTATGGTGTATACGTTTCCTTCTTCTATAGACTTAAAACCCTGGTTTATTGTAATATACCTTCTGCTAATGTAATTCTTTAAAATAGTATCAAATTGTCTGTTGCTAAATCCATTATTAATTAGACTTCTTTTAATCTTTCAGCTGTTTATTGAAATAAAACCTAACTCAATTATGTTGTATACTCTCTGTGTACGAGCGTTTTTATCCTACTTCTTCGGGCACTCACTCACAGCGTTTGAGTAGACGTTGCTGTTAGTAGACTTCACATAGACCAAAGTTTCTAATTGTTGGTTAACTTCCGTTATTTTATAATAACTGTTTCTTTTTAAGAATTACATTAATAATGTTAAATAGATATTGCAAAAAACGCTAAGGTCTTAAATTCTTTGTGAGAAGGTTTGCAATAACTGAACAATGAAACCTCTGTTGAAAACAGTGATTGGAAATACAAAATTTGCGATTCAAACACAAATTAGATTTTTTTTTATAACTTAGTTTTAAATCTAAATGCTTTTGCATTATTATTTCATTTTGTCCTACTCAGAATTGATGTGATTCAATTTTGATCACCTGAAATCCAATTCAAACAAAAAGATGCCTCTCAATATTTTATAAATTCAAGTCTTCTTGATACACATATATGAATTTATTTTCACATTAGAATAAAACATTTATTTTAAATGTACAATAAGTTACTATGTGATGTTTACATATTCGAGAGAAATGAGATAAAATATAAAATAAATTAACTTCTTTTATAGATAAACATATACCATAATGGAAGGATTTACTAATAGTGTAAGCATCTACATTAGTCATTTCGAGTCATTTACTATATTCATGTAATATGTTTTAAAAAATTTAAGAAAACTTTAATAGAAATAATCATTGTATGTACCTAAATGTTTCACAAACAGTTGGCAACATGGTTGTGATTGGAGGATGTATTTAAATTGATCTATTTATATTCCTTGCTATTCTTTTCCGATTTTCTATATATATATAAATGAAATAAAAATGAACCTCTACAAAGGAAATAACATCTTAGTCATTTTTCTGATTTTAATATGGTTTAGACGTTGATATATATATATACGTATATATCAACGTCTAAACCATATTAAAATCAGAAAAATGACTAAGATGTTATTTCCTTTGTAGACGTTCATTTTTATTTCATGTGTTTTATTCTAAAATCTTGTTTTATATATAAATAAAATATCTGTTCTATTTTGAATAACATAAACATAACTACTAAATAATATTTATTATTTATATTATTGTTCTATTAAATAACATTTTAGAATAACATAAACTTCTAAACTCTGCTAATTAAAGCGAATCAGTTGATTATATTAGTGATCAGTAGGAAACTAAACTTCCTATAAATTAAAAAACGAATAACGTTAATATTCTGTTTTTTTTTTTAAATGTTTTGTTCTTTTAATGATCAGTTAGCTAATAAGTCCG
This sequence comes from Hermatobates lingyangjiaoensis, assembly GCA_026182355.1. Lineage (NCBI taxonomy): Eukaryota > Metazoa > Arthropoda > Insecta > Hemiptera > Hermatobatidae > Hermatobates > Hermatobates lingyangjiaoensis. Next base: position 1,008,609 of record JAPFBL010000188.1, on the reverse strand, counting down.
TAACCTGGATTTGGTAGTTAGAATATTTTTTTGAGTTATTAAATATCAAGAACAAAGAAGTTTATAGTCTTACTATAATACAAAAAAATTGATATTGGTTTAATTGAAACTTGAAAAATGAATTTTATAAAATTTATAATTTGGTTTAAAACCCGGGTTTGCGTAGGGGATTTAGTCTAGAGGAACACTTTAAGATTTTTCTATTTAATTTTAACTAACTTCATTAGTAATTTAGTTAAATACTCTATATTGTTTCATATTATTAAAAAAAATAATAATTCCACTACTATAGCTGTAACATACTCCAAAAAAAAACCCTCACTGAGAAGTCTAAAAGAATAGCTCAACAGGGTACTACTTCTAAGGATGAAAGACTAATAAACATCTCCCATTTAGTCATTTACAATATGCCTCAATGGGACATTATATATCCAAGAAGTTTGAAATTATATTTATTTATAGTAAAGTTAAGTGTAGACCATTCCAAATTTTTAAATATGAAATAAGATGAAATTATATTCAAAAATATAAGTTAAAAACATAATTATAATTCAGATTTATCAAAAAGTAACGTTCTAGTGAATAGCTAAAACATGTTTTAATGCTACACATAAAAACGCGGTCTCCTCTCTTCTGCTTCCTTTCCTCTATTTCCTTCCCTCTTGTTATCAATTTATCATCTCTCCTTATCTCTCCTCCTATATATCATTTTTTCTACATGATCTCCCTCTAATAGCTTCTCTTTCAGTATATCATTCCATCCCGTACTTTCTCAATCAATTTGTCCCTCTCACTATGTATTCGTCACTTTTCCCTATACTTTCAATTATATTTTTAAATCTTTTAATTAAATTCAATCATTTATTACATTAAAATACATTGAATAAACCTAGCTCAATGTAACTATACATTCAAAAACAAAATTCATTAAGTACATTTGAAAATTTTTACAAAAAAAATGTTTATGATTGTAAAAAAAATCACATCACGAAAAAGAAACAGCAAAATCATTTAAACATTTATTTATATTATTGCGGTGACGTAAAATTCTATATAATTAAAATTAATTAATGTTAATAATATTATATGAGAAAAATAAAATATTACCCTAATTATTTCATGTATATTCTTGAATCATATGAAGAAAGAATTCAGAGTTGTTATTTAAATCAGGCATTAATGTTGTTAAGTTTGTTTTAACTTGCGTCTTTATCACTAAAGTTGACTATTAGGATAGACCGTTAAGAAGCTGTGAAAGAGATAAGAGAATAATCGTGTTCAGGATCAGAGTTTTATCATTTGTGTGTCAAAGTAGTTTGCAACTAACACTTACTATCCAAAGTCATTTATATTTCTTCTTCTATTTCATTTCAGGGACAAAAATCTTAACAGTTATCTAGCATTGGAATCAATAAAATATTTTCAAGAAATATTGGACACAATGAGTACAATAATTCTTAGTCCTATAATTAATTAATTTATTAATGCTATTGAATATAACAGGGAAAAAATAGTCGCCTGTCATGGTTGAAAGATTAGTTTTTTTTTTCTTACTGTGGTTTGGACTGTGTTTAATTAGTTAATTAATATTAAATGCGAAAAATAAAATATTACCCTAATTATTTCATGTATATTCTTGAATCGTATAAAGAAAGAATTCAGAGTTATTATTTAAATCAGGTATTAATGGAAACAATATATAAAATATTTGGAAACAGTATATATAATGTACTTTTAACAAAAGAAGACTAACATTGTTAAAAAAAAACCTAACCTGAGGAAAACTATTGTATAGTCGAAAGTCTGTGAGTTAATTAACGAGTTTTCTTTCGTTTAATTAGTTGTGTTATGTTAATCTAACTTTGGATATTGTTCATATGTCTCTGGTGGAAGGAATGTTAGAGACAGTCAGCAAAAAAGTCGTTAATATAGAGACCGCTGCATATTTCAATTCAATATGTACATATTCAATGCTTTTCCTAGTATAAACAATTTAACTAGGACAGCTCTGTGATTTTCAAAAAACAAAACCCAGTAGAAAATTATTGGCAGTTAGAGTACTAGAAAGCGTGCTTCACTCATGGACGTCGACCTTTCCAGATTAGGAATGCAGAAAATCAATGAGTTTTGATATTACTAGCACAAAAGGTTGTGTATTCAGTAATATGGAAACAAAACAATTAATTATGGACCTGGTCTCAGTCAAAAAAGGTAATAGTATGATTATTTATTAATGACTTAATAAATCGCATTTTATAATACTCAAAATGCTTATCAAATTTAATAACTTTAAAAGATATAGAAATAAATTAAAGTGGACTTGGACTGATCCTATTGCAAAATCAGTCACAGGTGAGGTAAACTATTGTACAAAGGATCTCGGGGATATTATTAGAAGAAAATATAAACCTACAAAATAATGCAATGCGAAATTGTAAAATATCCTGGAGAAGATTGTGGCACCGACATGCTTTAGCATAATTCGCTGAAATAATACAAGAAAGGCTCTTTCACAATTTAAAAAGAATATGGAGGACCATTCGTTATTAATTTTTTATTTTACTTCATCAATCCAAATGCATTAATGTATAATAACCTAATCACGACAAATAATAAATGATTTGTATTAAAGGTAAATTATTAGCAAGGAACAAATGTTGTTCATGGTTACACCCTACAGGTTGGTTTATATTCAGAAATTCATGTTTCCACTAACAAGGTTAATTAATATCTTCAGTTGATTGTACACACATAATTGAAATAGAATATTAATACCGTTGCCATTAATAATCTGTAAATAGCGATTCTTTTTATTCACCTAAACACAAATGAAGTAATCAAGTAAACAGAGTTGAGATGTTTATTCCAAGACCTAAATTAGAAAACTCGATTAAAATGCAATTCAGTTTAATTATACTGGCTTGTTTGGTGAATTCGGTGGGAGGACTTTAGTGGCTGTTGTAATTAACCCACAAAGAGCTATATTCAATCAATGAAACGGAATAACCTTGCTTATAATCAAAAATTATAAGTAAGGAATATTAATGTTTTTTAGTGATTGTGAATTCGTTAAAAAAATATCTAATTTACTTGAATATTTGAATATTATATTAATTAGCACTGCTAATTAACAATTCCAATTGATCATAGGGATGAATAAGTGTGACAATATCCATAACAATAAGGCTATAAAGGTTTCATGTGATTTCATTAGTGCAAATTCAGACATAACTATATAGCGTTATTAATATTTCAACATTGTATAAAATTATTTCTATTTAAGAAAATTAATTTCCAATTAAATATTAATTTACTGTTATCATACCATTCTACTGTAATAATTGATTTAGTTCCTATTCTTGTAAATTAATTACATTTATTTTCTGCTAATCACAATAGTTTGATTAGTCAAATGAAATTAAAACTTGTTAAAACGAACAAGAAAAATTTTACTTCTTTTGGTTGTTTTTACTCAATTCTTTTAAAACAAATTTGCCAATTTTTCATGAGAAATAATTATGGAAGGTTGTATGAAAAGGTGTATGGTAATAACACAAAAAAAAACAATAATATCTGTTCATTACTGAAAAAACAGAGAAATACCACATATAATATTATCCACTGATCATTTTTCTCACCTTTCTGAACTGGACCTGAGAGTCAGTATCTGGAGTTCAAATGTGGACTAGGAAACAATTCAACAAAGCATTATTATCATTTTTGTGGCCTTTGTAATGAAACAAAATCTATTACAATTATGTACTTTGGTAAATTTCGTCTAACGCTTCTTACACTTAGAATGAGGTTTGTAGAGGTCATCACTGCGCTTAAGACACAGAAGAAACCATCGTCTGTTTACAGATCGTGATATAGATTATTTCAAGATTAAGCCATTCCTTTGGTTTTGGAATCACTCAGAATCAAACTTACAACTTACCTAAATGAATATCTAAATTTTCAAAAAATCATACATTAATGTATAATCACAAAAATCCCCAGTTACTTGGCACCAAGAGTATTAAAACTTTGCTTGGATTCAGTAAATGCAACCTATAACATTGGTATTGGTGACGAAATTCGATTATATTTTTGCATACCTGAAAAAAACTGTATTAACAAATTTTGTCATTTGAAACTGAAGAAAACTAACAAAAGTTTAAGGTTCTTAAACGGCATTCATATAAAATGGTCCGCTAAATTTTTCATAATTCAGGACACTGTGCTTTGCAGAATTGAAGGAGAGAACCTACTGACTGGCTCATCACCAGTTGTTTGCACAAATTCATAAAATATGCCATAGGAATCATAATAATCCTTGAATCATCCTTTTTCAACGGTACGGTGAGTTCCAACATTTCCTCTGAACTATCGGATTCATAGTTAAGGAGAACTAAGATGTCCGACTTTACTGCCTAGAGCTGGTGCCGTGATTGCTTTCCTTTTCTGAATGTGAAAAGTAAGTTATGTAAACAGCTTTTTCCAAACTCTGAGGCTGAGTTACCAGAATACCATAAAGTGGTATATAACATACCATATTCTAAGAACTTTCAGTGTGACTCAATAATGCGAATGAGACAAATTGTACTTTCTAAGTGTGGGCTATGTTACCGTATTCGTACAATTGTTATGTAGTTATCAGTAGAGTCATAAAAAATTATTAGATTTCCGTAGCACTAGGGATCCAGAACTCTGTGCCTTCTGAACCCCCAGATGATCTCGTAATATCTGTCAACAAGTATTGAAGTAAAAACTTTAAAGCTGTCTAACCAAAAAGTAGAATTAAAGATATTTCAAGGCCAAGTTATACAAGATTTACGTGGAATGCCTGATGACAATGACTTATGAGAATACATTGAATAATGAATTCTATCTTCCTTTACATCTATTGATGAGATTAAAAATTAAACAGCTTTAACAATCAAGCTGCTGCAGAGTTTTAAGAACTTAGATATCACTTTAATATAGTTCTTACGATCGCTTAATATCGCAAAGTACCTTTTAAAAAATATTTCTCGAACTCTATTATTTCTTAGTACTTTTCTCTTGACTACTGAATTTGTGTAAATAACTTTATTTCATATGTGTATCACTTTTAAAGTATTATTTTTTTTTTAAATAGCATGCAATATTCTTACTGACAGATTTTTTTACGACTGCTACAAACCAACCGACCTAAAATGGATAAAATTCTTGATCAACCCTTCCTATTCATATGACTGAACTTTCAATCATAAAATATTTATGACTTCGCCAATGCAAACTCTTGAATGAAGTCTTTTCTTTTAATGGTTAATATATTTTACACACTGAAATTGTTAATATTGCTACACAAAACACATGTCAAAATAATGTATGAGAAAAAATTAAATATACAAAACAATTCAGGATATGCAATGAATGAATGTGTCATTTTGTTAATTGCAACTACAATGAATGCTTATAAAATTAAAATTTGTTGATTATTTGCAGTTGTGATTACGAAATTATAATAGGTTGTGAAATGTTCAAAATTAAGAATAGGATCTATTCTTCTCACGACATTATCGGAGTGAAATATTATTAGTATATGCTTTGCCCCAATGTCATGCCATGAATTTAATGTATGTGATTATTTAAGTATAACTACATTTCTTTAACTTCACTAATGATATAACAGTAGTAAATCAACAGAGTTGCTGGAAAAAAGCAATACAGGGATTAATCGAACGTTGGAATTAGGGTTGAAACTAATTAAACAACCACATCAAAATCCTGAATCTTTAGCCTCCGGCTTTTAGCTCAACTCAAAGACGTGATGGTGAAAGAGTGATCTGCTGATGAATGATGAAGGTAACTAGGAAGCATTAGCTATTGATGAAAGATGGAAATCGACCGTCAATCTCTTTCAGCCTGCGACATTGCCGTCACATTTATAGAATAATGCACTAGAATCAGCACCTGATAGGTCCTATTCATCTCCCATCTGTACTCTCTTCTTTGATGGTGAGCTCACAAACAAACAACTGACCACGAACTCTTAACAGATGTCAAGGCATCTACTGACTAAGCTGTCAAGAATTGGATTTTATGAACCAACAAACAAACAAGTTATTGTTAAAAGTGGAAATAATAAAATGACTAAGCAAGGGAGGAAGAATTCAAGAATTATGCAAAAAATCTTAATAAATCTGTAATGCATGTAGATATTGAAACCTATGAAATTAAATGAATTGTTTACTATTGCAACAAAAGGAATTTCCATACCATAACGGGCAATCTCTGATACTCGATTTGTGTATCATTTCAAAAATATTGACAACTCCTCCTGCAGATAGTGTTAGCAAACAGATTTTAATAGCATGTTGAAAGATATGGGTAAGAACAAAGATAATTTGGGCACAAAATGAAAACGTTATATCAATTCAAATCACAGTAAATCCTTGCAAAGATTTAACTGATTAAATTATTGCTTTTAATATAGTATCGTATTAAACTGGAATTATATTAATCAGGTGAAACAGTTTGTTTTAATCTAAACAAATAAGTGTTGAGTTTTCGTAAAAAATATTATAGCTAATTGGGTGTAGTAAAACTAGAAGCATTTTGAAAGAACAAATGAAGAATAATGAGATGGTGGTTGGATGTCTCAAGAGAGAAAGAGGGGAAAGACTAATGGGTCTCGAGTTTGCACAATCTTGAGTTTTTGCCTTCCTACGCAAGTAAGAAAGAGGTTGTACAGTGTTCAAAGTATTTTTAAAAGGAAATATGAAACAAAGCATAGAATTAGAGTTGACTTACATCTTAAAATATTAATTGCAAGGAAATATATATAAAGCTGGATAAATTCACTACTTGTTTTAAATTAAAATTATATTTATAAAATGAAATGTTTGAGCAGGTGAATATTAGTATAAACTTAACAGAGTCCACGCGAATTCCAGCTTAATCTAAACTTATGCTATCACATTTTTAAATATATACTAACATGACTTCTTTTTTAAAAACAGAACATTTTTTTTAAAATACTGGTTGTAAAAATACGCAGAATCAAAATAAATAAAACATAACAATAGAAGTGATATCTATCTACGTCAATTTCAACCATTATGGTATATAGACCACTAATTTCCAGTCTGGTAGAAAACACATCCCCGTAGTATACAGACTAGTATTAAAGAAATAAATTGCTTAGCATTACTGTATCTCTCATAAAAACGTAAAAACTAACTGAAGAGCTTTGAAAAATTCAAATAAAATTGAATCACTATATTTGAAAAATCGGTATATTCTTTCAAACAACAATCATGAAAAAATTCGGAATATTTTTCAAAACTTTAATAAAAAATAAAGCGCAAATTGAAAATAATTAAAAAAAAACTTGAAATTCAATACAATCAATGTATAATTTAATATTACATGTTTAAGTTATAATATACTATCATTAGTTATAATATAATTATAACCAAGTTTTAATAATCAAATAAAAATACAGGTTTCAAAACTCCTATTTGTTTTCAAAGACCAAAATATTAACTTTTTAAATAACTATAAAAAAAGTATTTATTAGACGATTTCCTCCTTATTGGCTACAGAATATTATACTTTTATAATTTTATTATAATTTATATATATTATCAATATATAGTAATATATTGGTAATATATATTACTACCAATATATATAATACTGGTAATAATTATATATATTTACCAGTATTATATATTGTAATATAATATATAATAATATATAGATAGATGATACTTACACTCTTAACGTCCTCAAAAACATATTTCTAAAAACAGAAATTTTAACATTTTTTGGATGGGAAGAATAAAAGTGAACATATGCTAGTACATTCGTAGGTTTTCTATATACACTAAAGCGTAACTCTTTATTAGAGTTACCTTTATTATAATTAGGTAACCTATGGATCAGGACATCTAAGAACGGCAAATTATTTTACATGCATCATAAGTATGTAATTGTAAATGCATGTTTTTTATTTTTAGATGCACATGTGTGCTTGTATATGTACTTATGCTTGTATATTATTTGTATACATGTAATATACAACAAGTTTGTATTATTATGTGTGTTGTTTATGTATCAATATTTATAAGCGTATATGTGTATTCGCATATGTCTATGAGTATATGTGATGTATGTATAATTAGTACAATAAATGCGACAGTACATTTTTACTCTAACACTATATATTTTAACATGCTGGACCATATAACATGCTATACCTCCACCATTTACAACGCATAAGACAGCAAAATTATGAGTCAGTATATATATATATATATATATATATATATATATATATATATATATATACTGACTCTCTATTAGTCCAGTTATACCGTTGACCTTTAACCTTCTCTTTATATTAACCTGTACTATCCTTTTAATATATATATATATATATATATATATATATATGTGTGTGTTTGTGATTATATATATGTAACTATCCATGTGTATGCCTATATATGTGTATGCCTATCACATGTAGTAGTGTGAGTATATATGTGTGTATATATGTTTGTTTGTTTGTGTGTGTGTGTGTGGGTGTTATGGGTGTACGTGTGTTTATGTGTTCGTTTAATGTACGCGTTATGAGAATCGGTATATTGTGTGTGGATGTGTATATGTATGTATGAGTGTATGAGTATGAATGCATGTATATTTGTATGTGTGTATGTCTGTGTCAATCTGTATTCACTTGGTTATAATATCTAGAAAATGATTATTACTAATGCAGCAGTTTGCTTGTATTGCTTCCTTCCATGCTTTTCATAGACTATTTTAATTGCCAGTAATCACTAGTCTGCTTCTCATGATAGTGTGCATCAAATAGTTGGCATGTTGGTAGAATCGGGTCAATTCTGTAGAGTCCCCAGTTACCAATAATTGGGAGGGGAGGGGAGGTTGGAGCAAGGAGGTGAAATGCATTTACGCATATAGTGCTGGGCTCCCAGATGTACCAGACTACCAACTAAAATACCCTCTTTTCTTCTAAGACGCTAGCCTGGAACTGTTTCACACATTACCTCAGGCTATGCCATTCATTCCGTTATGTTGAAGGCATCCTTGGTTTAGAATTAGTTACTCTAGCTCTTCTAGGTCTCTTTTTGGTGGTAATGATATTTTTGACTTGCCAGTCTACTACTCGTATTTTTAATCAGCACTCTGTATCATTTTGGCCATAATAGTTTCTTATGAGAATATACCAATTCTCTTCACCAAATCACTCCTCTGGTTATTCCATTTTCTGCATGCAAATGAAAATTGCAGCACCAGACTGCTGAGCAATACAGGCACTCGGATGTCTCGTGCTTTGCTATCTTGTGTAGGTAGGCGCGGAAGTATCTATGTCCTCTGAGAAATTGTGCCAAGTAATACCCCACCTCTCCAGGACCTCTCTCGGCCCACAATCGAACATCTCTAATTACCTTAAACGTCCAGCGCCCTCTAGTCTCATGTTCCCATACCTCATGCCATCTAAAAATGGCTGTGGCGTCTTTGCCTTGACCGTGGCATGATTATTGGAGTAGACATTAGTCATCACCCAGGGTAGACCACGCTAAGGCGAACTACATTGTTCCTCACCCCACACCGTTAATTAAACATGCGACAGTGCACTTGTACTACATAAACATATATATTTAACATGTTAGACTGCTTAAACAAGCTACATATGCATCATTTATGATACATAACAGAGCAAAGTTTAGTGACGACATGTACTTAATGAATGGCATCATTAAATGTGTTTTGTGCTTCAGCAGTTTGTGTTACTTGAGATCGTACACCTGAAATAAGGATATAAATTTGTAAAATGATATCAACTGTTTTATATCTGGACAGTTTATTTTCCATAAGACAGTACACATGAAATAAAGATATATATTTTTGTAATATGACACATATATATATATAAAGCTAAACAGATAGAGATATATGCATTCATACATTCCTTACAACAAAACCCTTTATCATATGTGTCTGTATGCGTGCTATAATCTCTTGTTGACGGCACTTTTAACCTAAACTAAGTAATTCTGAAAGAAAATATTAAAAACCTATCAACATTATGCAAATAGAATTCCGTGGTATAACTGACAAACTGCATTATAATAGTAAGCTACTAATCTGTGTACAGGTATCCTTTCGTCTGTACCTACGAATTCTAGGATCGAAGAGTACTACAATATTCATACATACATACACATACATACATACATACATACATACATACATATATATATATATATATATATATATTATATATTTATAAAACTATTTCACATAAACACGTGAAATAACAATCAAACCACAATATGAAATGGGAAAACAAGACAAAGATCTTTCAACCGTAACAAGCGGTCTTAGTCAGAGTCAAAAACCTTCGTCAGAGTGTGTGTGTGTGTGTGTATGTGTGTATGAGTGTGTGTGAGTGTGTGTGAGTGTGTGTGAGTGTGTGTGTGTGTGTGTGTGTGTGCGTGTGTGTGTGAGCGTACGATAGTACCTATGAATAGTACACATTCATACATTCTATAGAATGTAAGAGGCAAATGCATGTGTTACTTTGTCTACACGCGTGTTATAATCCCTTGTTGAGAATACATTCAACTTAAACTAAGTGGTGTGTATACAGGATCATTAAAAATCATAAACAATATTCATACAAATTTGGCATAGTGGAACCACTATTCATATTATATTATATTATAATATAATATTATTATTATATTATTATTATATCATATTATAATAACAGTAATCTCACTAACCTGTATACAGGTATCCTTTCGCCTGTACCTGCAACAATATACACATTTCAATAATAATATAATTATAATATAAAATAATTTCAATAATTATAATTTAAAATGCATTTTATTTGTTTTTTGCCATTTATTCTTGAGACTAATAATTCGAAAATTTGTTTTTTTACAATAAAACCAAAAGTTTAAATGAAATTAGTTTTGTCAAACAAATAATATAACATAAACTGGAATGCCAAAGGAATGAAGCAAAAGGAATCTTATTTCTCCTACTCCGGTTTCTCATGAAATTAAGACCTAAGTTAATTAATAGAATTATTCTTTTCTAAATCATGGAAGGAACCATGAAGTCATAGATAATGTTATATCTATTAATATAAATATATTCACTTTTATCTGTTTGGTTAATTCTAACATATTACGATTCACTTGAAACATAGTACAGATGATCTTCAATTCAGAAATCACAAAAGGTACAAAAGTATCTTAAACGCAAAAGCCAAGTAATTGATTATTATTATTACCATCACCATCGTCGTCGTAAAGCAATTCAGATTTTTGTAAATATGAGACAGGCAAATCAATCGATCAAGCCTTTACAAGTGTAAGTTAAATGTTTAGTCATTTTAATCCTTCATAATAATGTAAAACTAAATTTCAGTGATTCTTACTTCTTCAAAAGGGAAATTGTTCAAAAGATCACTTTTTTAGTAAGTTTATCTAACAGTTATAACAATTAAAAATCTGTACATAATATTACTATAACAAAAACATAGCAAAAAAAATTGTTTTTTTTTAGCGGTGTATAATTTTATTCGGTCTGCACTTAACTTTGCTTTATGTGAACCTATTATTAAAAATAATATGTAGTCAAATGAAATCATTGCTTTATTAAATGCTCGAATCAAAATTTGGGAAAATATGATGACACTATTATGACATGTTGTTATTACACAACATGCAAAAATATACTCTTGAATAATTTCTAAATATATGACTAAAAGTGTCTCAATCTAAATTAGTGGGATCTTATATATTGCAAAGAGGTATCTTGACTACAGAAAAAAAATGGAAGTTATTTAACACGTTATTAGTATTTGAGAAATATCAGTTTCAATAATAATCCAAGTCAAAAAAAATAAAGAAAAAAAATAAAAAAGGCTACAGAAAATAATAGATCTACTTATAAACAGAAACAGAACGGATTATAAATGTCATGCAAGTATTATAAACAGAGTGAATTAACGGTAAATAACTCACTTAAAAAGGGAATACAATATGATATTGAAATATGCCCTACATAGATAACTTTGTCATAGAAATGGAACTAGAAATGAAACAAATACTGAAAGGAAAATCAATATTTCTAAATAAAAGATGAACACTTTGATTAACATAGGACGTTTGAGGATACCGGGACAAAAAACACAGCTCAAAGAAAGCCTATTAAATGACTAAAGAAGGATCTATTACTGTAATAGATTTGTATATTACACAAGACTCACAAAAATTCACAGAGTGCACAAATATTTACTTCTTCTGAAATAAAACCTATGAAGTTCATAAAAACAGGTATTTTATCTACTTAACGAAAAAGAATTATTGACGAATTATTCACACTAGCAAAGAAAACAGCATCCAGCGAAATTTCAAATTTGTAGCAAAGGTGGAACACATTTGTGCTATCTCTAAAGCAGTGCCAGCACTTTGTTAGGAAGTTTGTTCTTAATTATAACAAGCAAAAATATTCCGTCTCGTTGATTTTGAAATAACTTTATGTAAATTTATTTCTGTTCACTTATTAACAAATTATTTGTTCATGGAAAACTCTATTACTTTCTTGTTCCCTTCCCTAAGACTATCTATTTATATTTACTTTTATATGCCAGGTATTTGCAAACATATTTGCATAAATATGGTAGAGTCTCCAAGAATGGATTCAACTCCATTCGCAAATTTTACTCTCTGTTAAATTTTGTTAATCTTCTACAATTCAAATATTTGAATGATTAATTAATATTGCTTAATAAAGTTCGATAATTATCAATATTATTCCATCATTAATTGGACCATCTTAAAACCACGAACAATTTACGTCAGTATAGTTAAAACCACCTTTAACCACCTAAACTATCAACAATTACTAACTCCTTTTTTTTGGAATAATGCATTTGATTCACTCTACCTTAGGTGATTTACAACTTAATCTAAAATATAAATTAAATAAATGGGTGAAATATTTGCATGTATTATTAGTTTATTAAAGAACTAAAGTCTGAATTTATGAAACCTTATGTATTGACTGGGCAGGCTTCTTACACAGCTTTATAGAACCTATAAGGACTACCATAGGATTCATAAGATTTCCATCGCCCCCTCCGAACAGGGCAAAGCCCTTTACCCCGGGAACAGGGCTTGCTACTGGTAGTTCATCGGACCCCATCAGGGCATTGTTGTGATGAGTCTTCAGTACCTTTGTGAACGACTCATAGAGATTAAAAGCCAAATCTCTCGTTGGCTAAACGCCACCTGGTCTATGCTTGTATGTACTAGACAGCCTTTAAGTTATCTCTGTACTGGAGCATAAATGGGCTCGAAGGGGGTGGTATCAATCAATCAATCAATCAATCAGTGATATGGCTGAATAAGCTGGGAACACTAAATAATACCAAAACAGGTATCTAATCGACCCCATCTGAGATCCCATCAAAGCCAGAGCCTCTACCAGGCAAGCAGCAGTTGTCCAGTCCAATCAGCTGAGTTCAAGGCCCGTTGCTACTGGTAAAGGTTTGCTCCCCAGTATGTTAAAAAGGCATCCTCTCGAGAAGTTACTGCTTCTGACACAGCGACCACAAGGGTCTACCAAACTTGGGTGAGAACTGACAGTCACTACGAGTCCGACCTTAGTGGCAGGATGTAGAAAAAACTCTCCATGAGCCCCCACCGCCAGTAGTACCAACTTATTTTAAGAGTTTCAAATCGAAATGGTTCTACTGAAGCTGCTCAATTACAGGTAAGGTCAGTGGCCTTTGTAGCCCCTGGTTCAAAGAACCTGTAGATATAAAGCCAATACAGCTATTCGTAGAGCTGCTTGGCCCCACTAGGGGCAGAATTAAACCTTATAATAATAAGTGCCTTAAATTCCACATGAGTACTTCAAAAAGTAATGTAAGAAGTAATGAAACTAACTTTAATTGTTCGCCAAAGGTGTAAACAATAAAAATATTTATAATTTATATTAAGAGTTTATACTAATCTCATAAACAAGATTGATATGAAAAATAGTTCTCAGGACCAGTTTTGTTATTTTATAAAACCACTGCCAACAAAATTAGGCCTAGTAGAAGTTTTCTAATGAATGAGTTTTTAGCATAACTTTAGTCAAAACTTCTTTTTTTTTTTAAAAAAAAAAAGAAAGAATGCTACAATTAAAAGTTATCAATTAGTGATATAAATTTATTTAATGTGGTTTTGAAAGCTATCAGAGAAAAGAAGAAAGTTTCTTCTTTTTTTTTTACTTTCAGAATTAACAAGTTTTGTACAAAGATTAGAAGAAGAAGTGTTTCACTAGGTTCTAAGCACAAACCGCTAAAATCGACAGAATTCCTTCAGTATCCTTGTCTTCCTCGCCCCCCCCCCCCCCTCTTTCATTCCATCCTACCTTCACCCTTAATTTGCTAAATCATTCCCTTTAGCCCTTCACCACAATCCATTAGTTTCACTCAAAGACTGATTACTAACCCAAACTGGCATCTAATTTCTTTTCCTTCCAGATAAATCTCTACAAACGACTTCAAAATCTTCTCGCTCTTCAATTAAGTAACTAATAATTACAAAAGGCATCTTCATCAATGTAAACCTTTGAATATATAGAGATAATTTTAAAAAAAAATACCTACCTTTATATATTGCTTATTCATTAAAGTCGAACAAAAACATATGAAAATTCTTATTTTGAAAAAAAAATTAATTTGAACACCAAATACATTGAAAAGAAATTTGACTTAGTTTGATCCAGCATAACTGTCAATTGAAATTAAATTTGTCGCCTTGTTTACTTTTAACAAGATGATTGTATTTCAGATTTCAGATTGCTTTACGCATACTTTGTACATACCGTACAATCATATTTAATAAGTTACATCAATTGCATACAAGTAATGTCTATTTGTATTCCTCTAGGAAACAGGTTCATAACATTTATCAGATCTTCAAAGTGGTCTGTCACTAAAAACTACCTCTGAGCTACAGTATTAAACCTCTGTCAGTAGATATTATCAGTTATGCAGAGACCGTTCTGGATAACTAGCCAGTCACATTTTCGCTTTTGAGTAATGATTTCGAGCTAATGGGCATTTCAAAGGGTGCTATGTTCATAACCTAATACTATAAATATTATAGCATACTGTAATATAATACACTATAATATAATATACTTATACTATAAACATTTAAGTTTTAAAATTTTATTTACGATAGGAACTGATAATAAAAAATAATAAAACAAATTATCAACGCACCATTATTTTTCAGATTTGTATTTGAAAATACAGTTTATTTGCTCTACCTAAATTCAAGATAATGCAAAAATTTCAAAACTCCAGAATTAGCAGTGCAGGAGAAAAAAATGTTTTCTGAAAACTTGTTTTTGGGTAAAAAAATGGCTTTCCCGTCATGCATAATTCTTCCCAAAAATAGGGATAATCTACACTATGGGGCCCATTTTTGTGTAACATGTCAACTTGTTCCTTCAATGATTCTGGACCGTAGCGTGGTAACAAGCAATGCTAACTCACCCACTCACCACACACACACACACACACACACACACACACACACACACACACACACACACACACACACAGAGAGAGAGAGAGAGAGAGAGAGAGAGAGAGAAATCATTGCAAAAAGATCATAAAACGACTTTTGGGACCTCAAAACACATAACTCAGTCAAAATCTCAAGATCGAATTTTTTCACGACCACTATACTTTACTTATAGTAAAGTAAAAAACTAATCACATACACAAAGCGAATGTCAGAGCTACTTTAAGTCCTATGACGTAAACTATGAAAATGTAACCTCAATCAAATTCCAACATTTTTACTCAGATATATATCTTGAATTGGATGTTATTTTTAATTATTATCCGTATTTTTATATTCTTTGTTTTTTAGCTTTAATGAATAAAAAAAAATCTAAATTATGCTTTAATATTTAACTTACTTTGTAAAGTAAGTAAGATTCTAATATATTTTGGAGTAAACACTGTTTTTACCAGTTAGTTACTACTAAAAGTAACTTTTTCTATAAATACATTATTGACAAGGCAATTAATTTATTATTTCTTGTTTCTAGAATGATTTTAACAACCGTGATGAAATAATTTAAGTTGTTTTACTGTTGAAATAAAAGCCTAAAATTTCTGCTTGAACTCAATTCCTATAAGAGTGTTCCAAAGTTTACGAAGATTTTGATATCCCATATTCATTTTGTTAAAACCTATGGATGATGTGAAATTTCAATTTATGTATTTGAGTTTAATTTATTTTAAAATGGTCATTCCAAACGTAGTTATATTTGTAAACAATACTTCAAAGGGAGAAATATCTTCAAAGGAATAAATTAAAAATATATGCAGAACATTTATTAGAAATGTATCGTCTATGAATGGTAGGTGTATTTGACATCATATGAAGAATGCAGATTCTCTGCCTACAAGGTAGAAACCTTTCGTCACATTATATCTGAATACCAGGCAATCTCCTTGGAGAGGATAAATTTTTTTTCAAACCGTATCTAAAGCTACAGTAGTGAGGGATACTTCTCTATGCATATTTATGAGGACATAGTTTGACGTTAAGATATTAGAGGAATAAATCTTACATATCATCTAATTACTATTCGTACTATTTTATCATAAGTGAATAAAAAAACACATCAAGGTTAAATATATTCAATAACATTATTTGGTTGAATATTAGAATCACAATGTTTATATTTAGTTAGTTTTTAAATTTTCATTTTAAACACTAAAAAAGAAATTGAAATTTAATTCTTTTATAAGCCAATTTTTTCACCCAATATAAAAATTATATTGTGGGTTTCTAATAAAAGAATATTGAAATCTAGATGTTATTATATCATTACATCAATCAGAATAATTAATTATTAATATTTATAATTTATATTTTACAATTATCTGAAGTAGAACAATACATTGTTTTTCATTGTTATTTCCTATTAAAACACTTTTTTTTTTAATAAAACTTTTTTGTATGGATACATCCTTTATGATTCGCCAGAATGAGTAAATGTTCAGTAGAAACTGCCTGAACAACTAATGACTCAGTAACAACTATGTACAATTGTTACTCTTCTAAAAGAGTAAAAGAAGAATAAACAAATGCAACTGCGATCATAGAATATTCCTTTATTTGTAAGAATAATATTCCTTTATGAGTAAAATTTATTTAAAAAAAATTAAATTTACTGTAGGATCCAATCAAATAAAATATTAAAACCCAATTGAAATAATTGGATCATATTCTTCATATTTGTTTGAAATATGTTTCACTCTTTTAAAGGTTAAAATGTATTCATTTTAATTTTAAAAAAGATATATCTAATAAGAATAACGACTATTAACAATAACGATGTCAAAGGCAAGTGTAAATTAACTTAAATTCTCTGTTAGTAATTAGCCAAGCTAATTACTAAACCTGTTAGGTTTGCTAGGCTAATAGTCTAAGCTACACACTAGCTTAGTGTGTATTTAGTTTAAATATTCTATCGGTCAATATTTAATTATCAGGAAATATTTAAATAAACAATTTATTTTGTTAATATTTGGTGGCAACTTATTTTAATAATATTAGCCTCTGTGGTTATGAGAATCAACAACAATCCAATCAAACTGGTTTTTATCTTTTGATTAAAAATAATATACAAGCCCGCTGTATAAGGCAGACGTGTCGTACTCGTTTGCCATCAAGGGTCATTCTAACCATCACACCTTACTGTGGGTCGTAAAAAAAAAGAAAAAAGATCTCAGAATGAAATGATGGTTGAATGTCCAATCAGCTGAATTGTCGATAAAAAAAAAGACTACTATATCCCCCTACAAAACACCGTCATAGTAAAAAATGGCGTCGTTTTATTTTTCATTGTTTACACTCTCTTTTAACTACTGAATAAAAATATATCACAATAAATAGGTCTTTACTTTTAAACAAGCTGAGTCATTATCAGCCTTGGAGCGATTTGCATCTGTCTTCCTGATTGCGACGTCATCAAAATATAGTAGTGAGTTTTAGTGATTTCATTTTTGTGTGTTCTTTGAAAATTCTAGTTTATATACATAACAAGATTTCACAATAAACACGTGAACAACAATCAATGTTGAAACCATGATAAGAAATGGGGAAAAAAAGCTAAGATCTTTCAACCATTTTTCACTCTGACCAAGATAGCTTGTTACGGTTGAAAAAACTTAGTAGTCTTTTTTTCCCATGTCTTCTTGTGATTTGAACATATATCTATGATATTTGTAATATATATATATATATATATATATATATATATATTATATATATATATAGGTGTGTTCTCTAATCGAGGTTTGGTCAATTTTCCAGGATAAAAAATCAAACTCTCGTTGCCAACGTTTATCCTGGAAAATTGACCAAACTCCGATTAGAGAACACACCTATTCTATCAAACGGTCAATATATTATTGAATCTGTAAAATTATAACAAAAAATAAAAATCAATGTCTAAACTACAGTAAGCCAAATTAAAAAAATGAATAAATCTTTAACAGTGGTTTTTTATGAACAATGGTTTTCACCTTGTTTATATTAAACCGAAATAAATTGGCCTTTTTTTAATCAATTTAAATTTCTGTGGATTACCTTTCCCTTAAAAAAAAATTAATTTTTTAAAGTGGCAAACAAACAATTTCGTCAGTAACTTATAGTGAAAATAAATACCAAAAAATGTTTTAGTCTATAACTGAAGACTATCAATTTTTTTTATCAGAAATCTGAATGTTTTTTTATATTATCTTTTAATTTTTTATTTATGAAAAAATCAAATACTTTATTTTACTATTTTAAATAATTATTTGGAACTGTTTCGTTTTAAAAAGACTTTTTTTCATCATATGACAGGTATTTATATTTTGTTTAGATGATTTACTCTAGAAAAATACTTTTTATTTAATAAAGCTAAATTTTCTATATTCCAAAGATCATTTCGAAATTTATACATCATTTTAAAACGGATATTAATTCATTATATTTTTAATTATTTAAATGTCATTCAACTTATATTGTAAAATACTTAAGGGAAAATATCTCAGGAAATAAAAACGAATTTTAATCCTAGAGTTTTAAATCAGAACTTTACGACTGGAATTTTTTTAACTTAAAAGGATTTGTTTATGAAATATTTTTAAAAAAAAAGTAATAAATTTGTATAAATTTTTTTTTAATTTATTTAAAAAAAAATAATTATTTTACATTTTTCCAAAAATTTGGTTTAAAAATAATTATTATATATATTATTATTTTTATAAATTTTTTTTTCTAAATTTTTTTTTAAAATTTTTTGACTTTCAAATAACAAAAAATTTAAAAAAAAAAAAAAATCTTTTAAATCTTAAATTTTAAAAAAAATTAATTGCAAAAAATAAACCATAAATGTTTTTTAATTCTTTAAGTAAATTTTTATTTAAAAAAAAAATAAAAAGAAATATAATATCAAAACTGTTGAATGGTTTTAATGATTATAATTAAAAATTTTTTATTGGATTTTAATCGTAAAACAAAGTTTTTTTTAAAAAACCAGTTCAGGTACCTGGAAAAAAAAAAAAAGAAAGTACAATAAAAAAAAAACCCCAAACAAAAAAGTTTTTTTTTTCTTTAAAAAAAAAGTTTTTAAATCTGTTTCTAAAGTTTTTTTTTGTTTTAAATTTACATTAAAAAAATAACAAAAGGGAAAAAAAATTACTTTTCATTGTAAAAAATTTTTTTTTCCTTTTATTTTTATATGTAGTTGATTTCGAAAAAAAATCATTCGAAATCAACTACTAAGATTATAAAAAAAAAAAAAAAATAAAAAATTTCACTCTTTTAAAGGTTAAAATGTATTCATTTTAATTTTAAAAAAGATATATCTAATAAGAATAACGACTATTAACAATAACGATGTCAAAGGCAAGTGTAAATTAACTTAAATTCTCTGTTAGTAATTAGCCAAGCTAATTACTAAACCTGTTAGGTTTGCTAGGCTAATAGTCTAAGCTACACACTAGCTTAGTGTGTATTTAGTTTAAATATTCTATCGGTCAATATTTAATTATCAGGAAATATTTAAATAAACAATTTATTTTGTTAATATTTGGTGGCAACTTATTTTAATAATATTAGCCTCTGTGGTTATGAGAATCAACAACAATCCAATCAAACTGGTTTTTATCTTTTGATTAAAAATAATATACAAGCCCGCTGTATAAGGCAGACGTGTCGTACTCGTTTGCCATCAAGGGTCATTCTAACCATCACACCTTACTGTGGGTCGTAAAAAAAAAGAAAAAAGATCTCAGAATGAAATGATGGTTGAATGTCCAATCAGCTGAATTGTCGATAAAAAAAAAGACTACTATATCCCCCTACAAAACACCGTCATAGTAAAAAATGGCGTCGTTTTATTTTTCATTGTTTACACTCTCTTTTAACTACTGAATAAAAATATATCACAATAAATAGGTCTTTACTTTTAAACAAGCTGAGTCATTATCAGCCTTGGAGCGATTTGCATCTGTCTTCCTGATTGCGACGTCATCAAAATATAGTAGTGAGTTTTAGTGATTTCATTTTTGTGTGTTCTTTGAAAATTCTAGTTTATATACATAACAAGATTTCACAATAAACACGTGAACAACAATCAATGTTGAAACCATGATAAGAAATGGGGAAAAAAAGCTAAGATCTTTCAACCATTTTTCACTCTGACCAAGATAGCTTGTTACGGTTGAAAAAACTTAGTAGTCTTTTTTTCCCATGTCTTCTTGTGATTTGAACATATATCTATGATATTTGTATATATATATATATATATATATATATATATATATATATATATATATATATATAGGTGTGTTCTCTAATCGAGGTTTGGTCAATTTTCCAGGATAAAAAATCAAACTCTCGTTGCCAACGTTTATCCTGGAAAATTGACCAAACTCCGATTAGAGAACACACCTATTCTATCAAACGGTCAATATATTATTGAATCTGTTATATATATATATATAACAAAAAATAAAAATCAATGTCTAAACTACAGTAAGAAATTAAAAAAATGAATAAGATCTTTCAACCAAGATGAGTGATGTTTGATACTGAAGCAAGTGGTTTTCACCTTGTTTAATATTAAAACCAGAAAACCTAGTTTGTTATTAAAAAAGAAGACAGACAAGGAGATATTTTAAAGGGTGCAATGTTCAAGGAAAGAGAACAAAAGTCTAGGAAGTTAAACCAGGATAAAAAAAGGAATTCAGGAAGAAAGAATTAACAAATTACCTACTATCTCTCAACGCTTGTTGGAATATATGATAGACTCCCAGGCAAAATCAGACGACCACCTAAAAGACCATCTGTCTCCTAGACTTGCTGCTTTATTGTGCGCTAGGTATAAATATGATGGAACTCACATTACTCATTCAGAGGCTGTGAGTCAGTCTGGAAGGTCTAATAAGGTAATAAGTAGAACCGCCAAGTGATACTGCACTGGGCTACCCAATGACTCTCTGTTCGAAATCCTTTTAAGTTCATGAAAGATGGTAGGTGACCATACCATTTTCTTGTCAGACTGTTCCAAGTTAGGAAACAAATCCCTACTAGAAAGCACTTTCACAAAATAGAAGAAGTACGACTAGACCACACATGGGTGGTCTGCCCTGTCAACTTACCTGCACTACGCAGCTAATTTGCACTTCCCACCTCTGCAAATTAACTCCCGGACTCAGTTATAATTGTTTCGATATTTTTGAGTTATCTTTATAACTATTTACTATTTAGTAATTGTTTTAAATACTTTTTCATTTATTGGGTTATTTATTGTATGTATTATTAGTTTTCCTCTCGCAATTAATCACTCCATTACTACCCCAACATTGTACATGGTCAGTACTTACAAAGATGACACTACGTACTGCTGGCTCTCACAGTAACGTCGTTATGGTAAATGACTGGAGAGTTACGAGTATTAATGAGCACACTTTCATACCTTATAAAGCATAAGGTATTGTCTCTATTAGAAAAGTAAAAAGAACTTTATAATCATGTCACATGTATTAGATTTTTAAGGAATAATGGTGTTTTAAAACTACGGGGGCACATTTTATCTGTCTTATACAATATTTATTTGTAAAGTGTATAATTAGAAACAAAAATTTACCGATTCTAACCATACAGAATTATAATAAAAAGTATTTTTTAAAGTAAAATCCTTTAATTTTTCACTTTTGGAACAAGTATATTCTGATCAATAACATTTTTTTTTTTAAAAAAAAAGAAACAACTTTCATAGTTATACGTACAAAATTATTACCATTATTAACATAATTTAAATAGTCTCACCAAACAGATATGTGAAAGTGGGTCCATAATTTTTGCAGCATTTATAAATGGGAATAAGAATCATGGGCAATAAATAATGCCTAAGTGCCATTCAGCCTTTGTTCATACACCTTATTATCGAATTGATTTAGATATTTTAAAAAAAGGCTTAAAATTGTTTACTTGGGGGGTTAGGATCATTTCAAACTTGTGTAGTTCAGGTCTGGTTTTGTAGTTAGCAGCTTTCTCGTTAATACTGGAAATAATGGGAGATTTTTTATTAGGCCATGGAAAATCTGTAACACTCCATACCTTGGTTCAGATCTCTATTTCGTTAGGTATTTGTATGAATAGCTACTCTAATAAACTGGAGTAGGTGAAATTGAGGACTTTCACAATATCATCAGTCTCCTTTGATATATTTCAGTTTAACTAAACTGGATGAAAATTGACAAATGAACTGCACTTCTTGCTGCTATTCAGAAAAAAAATCAAAAATTATATGTTATCAACTTTTAGGAACATTTAAAACATATTTAATTTAATAAATAATTTCAAGAAATAAAATATGTTTTTTCAGTTATATATAGATATATCTATGAAAAGATTTCACAATAAACACGTGAAATAAAAAATCGTACCAGTTTTGACTCTGATAAAGATCACTTGTTCGGTTGAAATATCTTAGTTTTTTTTCTCTGATTTCTCACTGTAGTTTAGTCTTAGATATGTCTATGTATAGAGAAGAAATATTAACATGCTAAATGCCTCCTGGAAGCTTCTGGGTGGTGATAATGTGTTGAAACTATAAGAGCTAAGGGTTATAGTCATGTCGAGTACCCTAGTTCTCGCTTGATTACCAAAGTTAAACAAAATTGGGCGTGCTTACCATTTGAATGGGTGATAATACAAAAGTAAACCATACATTTACCTTAAAGTAACACAAAAAGCTTAATGCTTATTAGTATGGATGTAAAATAAAATCAATTGGATACAATAAACTCAAAATAAATCATAAAAAATAAATGTATCCTTACATCCAGTTTCATGAATGTAATATTTATGAAAGGTAGTTATTATGTACATTATTAAAATTAGGTTGCAATTTACATAATGTTTTAGTGGCAATTTTGGACAATCAAATAATATAGTCATTCCGTACTAACTGGTGATAATGCCGACTCCTAGTTAAACTTTGTAATTTACTTAAACTTACTCCTTTTACGAGATAATTTTGACTTTGAGACACATAACATTTTTATTAATCACAACATCAAAAAATTTATCACTATTCCATTGAAATAAATTAGAGTACTGTAAAATTATAATAATTGTTATTTGACGAGAATGCTTAAGCTGCACCTAAACTGCTGGTTTATACTGCAAAACCCTTCATCAGGGGCTTGTAACTGACACTATGCCAGGCACCTTACTGAACTCTTCAACATGACAGTAAAATAAAACTCGACATTCTTAATCCGAAGTTTAAAATTCTATCGATTACAATCATCTATACACACAGGTAAATTCATTAAAAACAAACAAACAGTCAGTATGATACAAGTTGTTGAAATTAAATAAACAAAACGATCACATGTAGATTAAGTAAAAATATTCCACTTGTATCCGTCCAAAAATAAAACGTTTAGTGAGACGTATTCACAATATAATTATAAAACAAGATTAAAACGGTATTTACCATACATATTTATAACCATTCTACTATTATATATCCATATTAGTATATAAAGAGGAGAATAATATAACGTTCATGTCCAATAAACAATACGAATACAGCTGAGCCTGAAATGTATACTTTCATAGCATATTTGCTTTAATAGTTTCAAATATGTTCTACTTCTTCATTTTAAAATACATTTTAAATGTACTACAAAATATTGTAGAGAAAACGTTAAAACAAATGAATCTGTATGGCTTGACTTTGTATGAGAATATTTTAAGCTATAATTAACAAATAGGAATTATCTGAGTTTCACTACACCATAGTTATATAGTTTCTTCCAACGGTTAAAACTACTTCAATTATTTTTTCTTTCCATAGTAATTGTGTAGATTATTTAGGCTTTAGAATGTGTGGTCCATTTATTCTTTGTCGCACATTTTGATAGTGGGTGAACTACTTTACGGAGTAGTCTTAAGCTTTTCCTCCAGTTGCATTATTTGCGCAATCTATTGTAGTGTGATATTTACTCATATAATTCCTGTCATAGTTCAGGCGCGGAACGGTGGACACAAAGTTTTCCATTTCCCTCATAACAAATCTGCAGTCTTCAGTAGTAAAGAAGCAAGCTATCTGTTGACAACGCTTAAACAATATTTTAAATGTGTAATTCATATTCAGATATTAAGTGATTGTGGATGTCGGTCCATAGCTGCTAAGATATGAAGCCTATATAAAACAGAGGTTCCCAAAGTGGGTTCCGCGGAACCAAGAGGTTCCTTAACGGACTGTCTGAGGTTCCGTGAAAAACATTTAGTAAAAACATTTTTCTAAAAAATTTTTTCTGGGTATGAATTTATTCTATATTTACTGTAAATCATGAAACCGAATAATTTTTATATCTACATATACCCATAAGTAGAAGTGGTCAAAATTTTATTCATATTTAGCATGAATCACTAGTCAGTTTTTGGAACTATCTGATTCCTGAATTTCCTGCTATTACAAAAGTAGCACTTGACACATTGCTGCCATTTCCCACTACCTACTTATGTGAAACTGGATTTTCCCTTTTAACTGCCATAGAAACCAAATACCGAAGTAGACTTACTGCTGGGGCTAACTTGAGAATCAAACTCTCAACTATAAAGCTAAAAATGATTACAAAAAAAACTCTGTGTTAAAATTGCTAGTGATTCCGTTTTATGTGCAATTCTGTTGCACATATCTCTTTATAATATTTGCATATTTTGCACTTGTGGAAAATATGAAAATTAAAATCTTTTAGTTTTGGATTTTTATTTGAGAAATACACATTGCAGTAATATTACTTTTTAATTGTTTTTAATCATACATACTATTTAAAAAGGCATATGAATATATTTATATTATGATTGTATGAAATCATTAGAATTTGGGGTCCCCCAAAGTTACTGGAACCAGAAAGTGTTCCGTGTCGTAAAAAGTTTGAAAAACTATGGTCTGAAATATGTGTGAAGTCAAATATGATTGATGATGAGGCATAAAACCTCTAATATAGCTTATCTTTAACAATATGGCTGCCAAATCAAAAAAAAAAAATGAATTTATTTGCTATAAAAACTAAGTAACCATAAAGCCTAAAGAGGTGGATGTTGGAAATAACCATTGCTTTTATGCAATTTTAAAAGAAAAGAAAAAAAAATAGTGATTTAACTCTTAAAAAAAATTTTTTATTTTGATTTTAATATTAGATTACCTTCTTTTGCTAGGAAAATGTTTTCAAAAAAAAGTAGCAAAATTAGTTTTTGCAGCAAAAATGTTCTTTCCATGCTAATTCTAAATGTAACACGTTCCATACTACTTATTAATGACATTAAGCAATTAAAAATTCAATTACTTTAAAGAACATTATTAAGAATTATTTAAATTTGAATTGAATAGTTTTTTTTAAGACAATATTGAAAACAAATGTGCTATTAGAGAAGATAAATGTCGCAAGGACGTTCAAGCCAAAATTATTCACAGTTCTTTCTCAGGTCAACCCTAATAAACTCTTTTTGTTTACGAGCCTTCTGCAATTGCCTCTAATCTAATAACAGGTCCCTATTTATTAACTTTATGCATTTTGGAAGTTTTGTATAACTTTTTTTTTTTCAATAAATCATCAACTGATCTTATACTTTGAAATAACTGAAATTAATACCTAATTATTCAATGAAAAATAAATTCACAGTTTTAAGAGATTTTTCTGTAATTGATAGGAACACCGCATATTGTAATCTTTCATTACAATTTATTTATTCTATTAATTGGTCAATATATTAAAGGCAAAAACATAAGGCAGAAACAGATAAAGACAAAGGGTGAAAGAGAGGGGATGGAAAGAAAGCGGGAGGAAAAAAGACAAGGGATGGAGAATGACAGAGAAAGTGTTGAAAATATGAGAGACAGGAAAAAACAAAGAGAAATAGGGTAAACATGATAGATACTAAAACATGCGCGCATTCGGAGAGGGAGAAACGAGAAAGACATACATAAGATAAGAGAGAGAAAGTGTGAGAGTGTGTGTATGTACTCTTGAAAAATAAATACATAACTCAGAATTTAAAAGCATTTAAAAAATGAATGTAATTATCATGTAAATTGTAATTTTCACATATATTGAGAAATAAAAAAAAAACAAACTGATTCGAAAGTTTATTCCAAATATTATAGTAGTAAGTAATTTTTTTTTATATCGAAACGAAAATACTTGACGAATAAACAAAAGTAACATCAATACTACATGATGAGTTAATCCACGTCACGAACTAAAACTTAAATAAATCCAGCTAACATAACCTTCATTACGTTAATATTTTAGTTTTAAAAAAAAAAAATTGGAGAGGCTTTACACTCAGCTTTGCAATAAGTAAACATAATATCGCACTAGACCATAATTAGTTTTATTTTGGCATGGACATTGTGTATAAGTAATATCAAACCCTTTTGTAAATTATTATAAAATTCATAACTGACAAATTCAATGATTTCTTCTGATTTATTATAGCTATATCTAATTTATCATTTATAATAAACTGGAAATCATTGATCTGGAACAATATGATATGCTATTGTTATTATTAAACCGAGACCTTAAGCCAACATATCTGGTTCATTTCTTTTCCCATTCTGTCTTTCAGCTAAATTTTTGCATGTCTCTGAAAATTCTAGTTCAGTATTTTCTAATAATGAGGTCTTTTTGGCCTACTTTTGTTGTTGTTGAGAAAGTATAAGCTCTGTTTTATGATGATTTATATCCATATCATTCTGCTATGTCAATGGTTCAATAATTTAAAGATGATTCTCAAAGGCAGTGCCATCAAGGATTCATCTTCTTAAAACAATAATATCATATGCATAGCTATGAGTATTTTAACATTATAATTTACATGTTAAAATACTCATTTGTGAACTAACGCTCCTTTTAAACTTAACTGAACGCAATTTTAAGCCATCATTCAAAAAAGTTACGAGAAAGTGATTGGAAGCAAAGTCTGAATGTAGGCCAAGAACTTTATCACTTTAAAATTGAGAACTTTATCCATATTTTGCATTGTAAATTAACATTTATGTTTGTATTAGGAAAATATCTGAAGAATTATCTGTATTAACAATGATTTCGTATTATTGTTAAAAAAAAAAATCATTATTGCAATAGTATAATTCAGTATATCGAAATACACCTTATGAAAGCTCTCCTGAGAATATACCATTAATATCTGTCAAGGCTGGTTTTCATTTAGGGTGACGTGCTAATCAAGTACGTACCTGGGAACTGGATCGAACTATACTATTCTCTTGAGACTTTGGGAGCTCATCCCAGTTATGACTGCCTACTATATTTGTCTGCTACCATTAAGTGTGACACAATCTTTTCTCACATTAAGCAAAGACATACTAACTAATTCCTTTAACTGTTGACAACGAGGAAATAAAGATGAAAAAATAGAGAAGAATTTTAAGTTTTTTTTTTTAAAAAAAAATAGTGAAAATGTAACTGTGATTCTTTTAATATGTTCACATGCCCTAAAAGATCATTCAACTGAATGTATCTTATTGACTGTACTGAATATATCATTCAAAATAAAACCTTTTCGAAATATACAAATTGAATTTAATTGAAAATTCTTGCAAAATTTGGAAATAAAATATGTTTTATAGCTAACAAAAAACATTTATGTTAACCATTCTATTTTTAAAAACTATCTGTTGTTATTGCTTTGGTTATACAGCTGAGTTAACCAATCACACCTTAGTATTTGTTCGAATATGGCTTTTAACTAAATGCCTGATTAAGTATTTCATTAAATGTAATTGCATTCTTCCGTTCAATGCCTTGTAGTTCATATGTTCTACTCCGAAACCTTTATCTTTTAGGGTTTCTAGTTTCTTTGACTTGGATATTATCAGCTGAGTTAGTACCAATTTGACATCTTCAGTATTTCATTCGAATATGGCTTTTAACTAAATGCACTTATTCAAGTATTTCATTAAATGTAATTGCATTCATTCCGTTCAAATGCCTTGTAAGTATCATATCGTTCTACTCATAACGAATACCTTTACTCCTTTTCAGGGTTTCTAGTTTCTTTGACTTGGATATTATTATGCTATTATAGCTAGTCTCATTTTGTAATCTTCAGAGTTTCATAACAAAACTATTTATTTTTCTTAACAAACTTATTCACTTATTGGCATGGGACTAAGTAAACGAAATTGTAAACAAACATTCGGTAAAAGCAATGAAAGTATTACTTCATACAGATTTAACCTCATAATCTGTAATCATTTTACCTAGCCAAAAACTTTTCACAGTTAACCTAAATTATCTTGTAAAATTTTATCAAAATTAATAACACCCTTTAAGAATGCATTAAATAGACAGACTTAAACAGAATGTTATACATATTAAAGCCAGGAAATTCTCTCTGAAGAATATTAATAGCTGTTCTTTTTTAGTGTTATATTACCTCATGCTACATTCCAATAGTCCTGAATTATTTTTAAGTATAAGGCAATGAGAATACCATCCTTTAATTTCTAGAAGAAGGAAAGCTATATAAGTATGCACAAAACGGTTAAATTCGCTATTACTTTCAAATAAAAATTGTTCTTCACAATTCCAAGCTCAGCATTACTTTATTAATAGTATATTGAATATTTATTTGATTCAATTTACAAATTGTTTGTTTATTGTTTCTGAAATGGTTGGTATCACAGAAAAGTTGAGTGTAAACTCTAAATTATGAAATTTCTATTTTATAAGTAGTTTTTTTTCTCTTTTCAACAATAAATATAGATTGAACTGGCAGTTGCTGTCTAGTTTAAATTAACTTAATATATTTATTAATATTTTTTAAATGTTTGTTGCGTAAAGTATATCTAAAAATTATGATATTTTTAGTATTAAAATATATAACTAATTGATTTTCTTTTTTTTTTTCTGCCCTTTGGAGTCATGAGTTAAAACATTTTGGTAACTTTTAGTTTTTGATAAAGAAAAGATATTTTTTAATGAAATACGTTTGGGGAAAGTATAAAGAATATGCTATGAATAAGAGCTAAGTGAAGCAGAAGGAAGAGAACCCCAAATAACTAACTCCCGTGAAAAGATCTGTAAAAAGAAAACTCCTTCCCATAGCTTTATAACGGACTGCAACATTAGCTTTATATAAATAAAGCCCCACCACGCAATCTATAACGAGTAAAGTGCAAAGAATACAAATATTTCTCTCTTTTTTTTTTCGAATTCAATGGAGTTGCAATTATTTTATTTCTTGCTTTTTCTTTAAATTGCACGAATTTATTAGTTATTTAATTGCATCGTTTCTGTAAGTATACTCTTTCTATTAACTTGATTTTATTTCTATCTCTCACAACAAAATCTTTAGTTGTCCCAGTTTCTTCAAAATAATGTCGCTCAACACTTCACATTCATACATTCTTAACCACAGTATAAATGTCAAGAATTTCCTTCATAAACGTATAGATAAATATTAAATAGGTATTTAAGTTTCGATTCTCCATTGAAAGAACTGAGTATTTTTTTTATTTGGTTAATAATATGATGATTTCTCTTATAATGTGCATTATATAAAAGAAAAAAAAATGTATATTGTGTATCCATAATTCATTGATTAAAATAGCGGCAATTAAAAACTAAAAATTATTTTCTTTTATGCGAAAAGAAAAATTACGAAAAAATATTTTATAAAGGATACATAGAAGCAAATATCCAAATATTGGTACTTTTTTCTTTTTATTTACTTAAAAATATTGGTAACTTTACTTTATATTTATACTTTATATATATTTATGATTGTTACTTTAATTCATAATACAAATTTTGGAAAAAGAAATACGCATAATGATGATTTTAGACATTTGATATTTAGTTATCTACATCATAAACTCACCTCAAATAAACATCTCAATAATTAAATTAACTTTTGTTAAGAGTAGACATTATTTTATAAGGAATTTTTTAACAGTCATTACCATTTGTCTCTTACCAATCACTTATGTAATGTTATGTTATATAACATATGTTACATTACATATGAAATGTTATCATATTTTAATTACTTCATTATGATAATACAAGCCCTTTTCCCACAATTAAATAGAAAATAATATTATTATTAGTTTTATTTTAAAAATAAATATATGTATAACTAATTACTTGAATATTGTAAAGTAACTGCATTCAACTTCAAGTGAGAATGACTTTTTCAGGATTAAACTGTATAACAAATATAGTTCATACTACTATGTAAAGATTTTCAATATTTTTTACTGTTATATAATTTACTGAGCTGTATATAAATATATTATAGAAGTAATATTAATATGACTCTCCTTAAATATATCTTTATATACCTTAGATATATACTGATTAAGGTACTAATTCAATCTTCTTTTAAAGGAAAGAAATGTTTAAAATTGTCATATAAGCACGTATGGTGTGGAATTTAAAAAGTACTAAGAAACCTAAGAAACTTAGGGCTACTTCTGATGTATGGCATATCTTTGTTGGATATATCATTTGACTTGAAAAATATTGATCAAACATTTATAGTGGCCTGTATTTTCGTTTTACTGCTACAACAACTTTTGTTTGGACATAATACAAGTAATGCAATTATAATTTTAATGATATTGGTACCAACAACACATATTGCCAGAAATAATAATCGAATTATGGAGCTCTTTTATATTGTTACTAAAATACAATTTTCCAGTTATAATGAAAATAAGCCTGCTTATTTAGAACAATTAGTGAACGCTTTGAAGGTACGCTTATACCGAACAACAAATCTAATAATGGAATAAAGTGGATACACTAGCATTAATTATTATCCTTTGATTTTGAAAAATAAAAAATATAATCCAAGTTTATTGATAAACTTGGGAACAAAATCATAGCCAATAAGTTAGATTACATAATTGCTTAATGTTATAATTAATCAATTTCTTAAATTTAAAGGAAAAACTTAGCAAGGTTATATAATTATCAACTAGTGAAGTAGTGTTGGTAATATTACATAGAAAAGAATTTTAATGAGCAAAATTTGAAACAGATAAAATGAAAATTACAAATTAACTGTAAGTATTATAAATAAATATGTAATTCTACATTATTTGTTTATATTAATTTCATTATAAGTTAGCTGTTATTAAATTATGATCAGTTATAATTATTCTTATTTCAATAAGAATTGCTAATTTTTTGTTTCTTTTTTGGTTAAAGTTTCATGATTTTTTAATGAGCTGTTTAGCGTCAAAAAAACATTTTCTGAAAACAGAAATCATACTTCAACGTTTCTTTGGTGAATGTAACTTTAAAACAAAATATCTCATCTCATTCTCCATATAATGATCTATTTTTAGGCATAGTTTCAATTTGATCTGTTCAACCATATGGCTTGTATCACTTTCACAAACTTTGAGATTGAATGATAACTCAACATTTTTACTTTTTATTAAAAAAAAAATATTTCTCCTTGTTTTAAAATTCTGAATATATTTTCCATTTATTGCATTTGTAACCAGAAAGATAATGCCAAAATTTCAAAACTCTACAATTAGCAGTTTAGGAGAAAAAAATGTTTTTTAAAACCAGTTTTTGGCAAAAAAAAAGTGTCTTTCCGTCATGCATAATTCTTCCCAAACAATAGAGATCATCTACACCATAGGGCCTATTTTTGTGTTAAATATCAACTTGTATATTTTATTATAATATACAATTATATTAAATTATAATGCATTTCTAATGATACAGTATTGCCTGAAGTATAGAGTTGCATTTTCACTCCTAGGACTATCTGCCACGCAAATTTCATTAACTTTGACAAACAATGAAGTTTCACGTGAAATAGATTTCAATTCAGTAATAAACCACCACAATTTGGTGGTTTATGATGTATACCCACCAAATCACACTTACCAGGTCTTATCCTAATAATATATTAAGAGTTTTAGAGGACCCCAACCTTCTAAAGCCATAGACATTTCCTAAACAAACTTTTTTATTACCAACACACTTATTAGTAACAATAATTTACTTAGTAGTGAAAAAAGACAATAATTTTACTCATAAGTGAGAAGGACTTATACATCAGATTTATTAGTTCTGAACTTTCCATTCTAAACCTCATGTATGTTGCAGCTCCCTATTCAATTTATGTATGTACATAAGTATGCATGGATGGGATGCATTATCTACGGAAAGTTAAATAAACTCCGTATATAATAAAAAGAAATGTGTAAGACATTATGCAACTTTCATTTACTCATTAGAAATATTTATAACAAATTATAATTAGATATTTTAATTATATCAAGAGATTTTTATCATAGAAAAAAATTTTAATCGGCAAAATTTGAAACAGATAAAATGAGCATTACAAATTGACTGCAAATATTATAAATAATTATGTAATTCTACATTATTTGTTTATATTAATTTCATTATAAGTCAGTTGTTATTAAATTATGATCAGTTATTATTATTCTTATTTCAAAAAGAGATTTCCGGATTAAATGACAGCACAATAATTAAGAAAAAATTCTTGTGTATTTCTGGTTACACAAAAATTCAGGTTATATAAATGTATAATTTGATCTGATTAATGTAACTTCAGTATTGCAATAGGTTATCATATGGGTTGTATACGAGTATACTCGTAGATGTTGATTATATGCCCTTAAATCCTAGTCTCCATATACATTCTTCACATAGAATCTAATTCGTATTAAGTGATATTTAAATTCTCTTTTCTTATTATATGAAATACATTCATGACTATAAGTGTATAGGAATACGCATTAGTTATAATTATCTGTTATAGTTATCCCGGGATAATAAATCTTCTGTTAATGTTAGTCAAGAATCTAAAAATTGAGATCATAGAACGAAAAATTTTACACATTCATACTTTTGGGTTACTTTGTATTCATATGTAGCTAGTATTCAATATTCAATATACAAATGATATGATATATCAATAATATTCAATAATCATAATATTCATAATATTCAATATTACGAGATAAGTACTATATTGAAAAGAATAAAACAGAGAAGTGGTTTAGCCTGAGCAGATTCTGTTATTACAAAATTCTTTTAATTCTATCTGTAAATTAATTAATAGATAATTTGATTTATGATTAGTTAATTGATGGATATATCGACGTATGAGAAGGTACAATAGCTAACCAATTCTTTCAAAAACTTTCATTTAATTTTGAGTTTCAAATTCATACTCCTTAATGGATATAGTAAGAACGTTGGTTGTTATTGAAGATAGTCCATAAAAGATCAAAAAAAAAACTGAGAGAATGGAAGTAACCTTCCAAGCTATTGAAGGTTTTTGTTATGCTTTATTTATTTGTAATTATAGATTGAGATGGTTAACTGGTGGATTTAAAATAAGTTATCGGACTAAGCTCTCTAGTCAATCAAACTAGTTGGGAATTTATCATTTTCCCCCAAATTAAAATACAATTACCTATGATAAATGTATTAGCAAACTAATTTCAAAAATATAACAATAATTATTATTTAAAACACTTTGGATATTATAAAATAACATTGTTAATATTAAGAAAAATTTAGGATAAATTGGTGAGAACTCTAACCTTATTCCAACTGGAATTTTACCCCACTTCAATATCCTAGTAACATTTTAGACTAACAAATATGATTCATAATAATTTTGTTGTTGGTTGCAACCATATTACGCATTATTAACTTATTTACTTACTCTAAAAATATAGAAAACTAGTTGATCTACCCGGGAAACAATTTAATTCCAACTCTAATAATAAATTACATATAACGAAAACAATTTAAATTTTCTATAGTTCCATTACAATTAAGTTTTTTGAGATAAACGAAATTAAAACAGAATTAAAATTATAGATTACGCAAAAAAGATATAATCTAACGCTGATTATAAATTACACACATTGTCTAATACAATTGGTAGTTGAATAAATAAAGAAGCTTTACACTTATTAAGCTTAAACAAACTTCTTTAACTATTCTTTTAAGATTATAATTAATGGTTCAATACGATCATTATTATTCGTAATACTATCATGCATACTTAAAGTTAATAAGTTATTATTTAATGCATAACTTTCTTTAATGCTTAAAGTAAGTTAAACCAATTAGATATGAAAAGTTAATGGTAAACTATTGATAATAACTAAAGCTTTGTTAAAGTTAATAAGAAACCTATGTAACATTACAATAATTATCTTTAATATCAATCTGAAAACAATAATAAAATTTCTGGTACCTGGTTATTTCCAATTGAACAAAGATGTGGAAATATTATAAGTTGCTTATTCATAAAGAATAACCTACCTGCGGCTGCCATACCAATTAAAGTCAAAATGTAAACAGCAGGTTATACAGCAAACCTTATCTATTATATTTTTGGGATAACCACAACTCTGGTTTTTAAAAAACTTTACATAAACCTTCCCGGGGGTATACCTAATAATTTCCTAAATTTTTACAGCGATTGGATGTATTGTTTTTTAATCTATCGAGTACACAGACATACATTCATTTATATATATATATATATATAGATTTAAGTTTTTAATAATTTATAAATGATTTAAGACGATACATCTATACAGGTAGTTTCATTGTGCAAATAAAACAAAGTCTTACATATAATTAAGGCAACGCTGAATTAAAAACTCAACCAGGTCGGGCATTTTTCATACATTTTCAAAAAAAAAATTTCTATCATTTGGTTACCTTCCCCTTATTAGGCATGGATACAAGGAAAACTTCACTCAAATTTTTAGATGCAGAACAAACTGTAACTTTGTATATTAGGCTAACAGTGGGACAAAATATTCGGCTGTTTAGTAGGCTAAAACTTTTTCATTACTAATAAAATATTTTCTGAAACAAAGAAAAGCAGGTACCGTGTTACTTTCTACGCTGTTGTTGGTGTCTTTGGACAATTTCCTGACTCTGTCTACCTAGTATGCAACGTCAGAAGTTGGAGCTAACTGGAGTTACTCGTAAAGTACTGGTAAACTATCTTCAGCAGTATAAAAGGAAATACAGTATTTCCCCCTCTTCAATTCAATTATTTTCAGCGTAAGGTTTCTTCATTCCAATTGTTCTAATTCTTTTTTCACTTCCGACTTCACTCTAAAATTTAACAGATCTCCTCTTCTTTCAGATAATGATTAACTTTTTGGAAACAAATTATTTTAATTGATTTGTCATTATATTTTCTATTATAAAATGTTATATACTATTTATTATTTTCGTTTATAATTTAAATTTTAGAATAAGTTTTGTTAAAAGTTAGAATTTAGTTGTATAAAATAAATGTTGATTTCTTTCTGATGATATCCTAAAACTACAAAACGAACCATTCTTTCGCTGGGAGTAGGTTGGGAGTCAGGGTAGTCCAGTGACTCACGTGCTTGTCTCTATATTCGTATATTCGAAACCCACTCGGCACCTCAATTTATCTGTGCACTTCATTACTCAGAGAGAATGTTAAGCCATCGGTCCTCCTCCTGTGCGGTGTCAAGTACTCATTAAAACTCCCTACTCTAAATATACTTGAGTTAGGTAATATACTTGATTTTGAACTCCCAACGTAGAATGTTTATTGCGAAGTATCACAAAGGGCCAATCATTGTATTATGTGGGTTCTCTCGTTTGCAGCCTAGCCCATGTTATAGGCTAATTTTTTGGCAGTGAAGTACTAACAGCTATCAGTATACCATCATTTAAGAAACTTAAGTGGTTTAATTACTTAGCATTAATTAATATCATTATAATTTATAAAGATAATGATAGTAATTAGTTATAATTAATAGCATTTAATCTATAATTACTTAATACATTTTAAAGTAAACAGCAAACATTTAATCGATTGCTGTGAGTATTTCAACAAATGAAGCTAATATCTTAATTAAATACCACGTATTTTACGAAAAAAAAGGTTAAACATTTAGTTTTTGTAGTTTTTTCATAACAAAGATCCAGTACGCCCGAAAAAGTCCAGCAGGGTTTGAGAAATAGATCGGCACTAAATAAAACTCATGTTGTACTGAAAGTTATTGGTTTTTGACTATTTGCAAGTGATGGTTCTCAGTTTTTAATTACCACAAGTACAATAGCTATTTCACAGTAACTTTCTTAAGATACATTCACCAAAGATTTTTTTTTCCATTCTTACCATAATTTTTCATATATCTACAGAGATGGAGTATAGTAAGTAAGTGCTGGTACCGGAGGAGGACTGATACTGGAGTCTGGAGGATGTAATTTTGGCTATGACCCTAGCCTTTTCATGAAAAAGTGAAACTTTTGTGAACACTACCCGATGGAAAACACAGGAATTGAAACTGTACAATATATATTATACGTTAAAAATCCTTGATCTTATAAGTTAGAGTGAATTTAAATATATGGCTTCTGACCTGGTAATGTTGCTCACAAATAACAAAAGAGCCACGCTTTCAGCTCCAAAAACAACAATAAATATAATATCCCATACATATGGGGGTTAGAATAAAAACAACAAAAAAATGTGGTCTAAATGTTAACACTCCCGGCGTTAGTTCTGATAATTGGACTTCAAATCCTGCAATATTTGATTAGTTGTTAACGAAAAATATAATTTGTTCTATATTTGTGAAAAACGTAATAACACTGCCCCAAGCATGTACAATTTTTGTATTTGTTAAAACATTTCTAACTTATTACCTGAACTAATGGAATATTTACGACTTAATTAGCTAAGTTCTATATACGTCAGCAGCGTACTAACGTAATTTGACTAGAACTAAAACTGATACAACATCTAATTGACTTAACTGCACTTTCCTACAACAGTAAGAGTTTTAGAAAAACTAAGAATCAAAGATTTCAAAAAAGAAAAAAATCGTTAATTAGTCCCATATTACCGCTTTTTGAACATAATGTTGAACAGATTCTAAACGAAAGTCTATAATTAATATGATTGAACTTTATTTTCAAATGATTCTCAGTAAGAAATACCTTGATATGATTTTGTTTATAAAATCAATCACTTGTAGTAGATAGAAAGTGATTACACTGATACTTTGTAACATCTGAAACCAAGTTATTCTTGAATACTTGTTTGAGTTTCACTTAGAAGTTTCCGCTTTATAAACTGCCTACTTAGCATGTTTAATTAGTTAATTCTTTACCATTGAGTTGGATGTGTACTTTTCTTCTTAATTCAGAAACTTTCATTTACTTTAGAGTGGTAAGTTTTAATTATATATAAATTAAAACAATTTATTTAGTATAATAAATTAACCAAAAGCCTCCTCCTCAAACAAAACAGTGAGTCTGTTACTTTACATCTTAAAATATAAAACATAATAATAAATAATATATTAAACTTTATAATATTTAAAAATTTAATTAGATAAATTCAAATAATTCCTTTCCAAAAAGTTAATCAATGTCTAAAAAAGAAAGAGATCTCTTAAAATACTGAGTAAAATTAGAACAATTTAGTATAATTAAACCTGTAGCTAAAAATAATTTAACTTTAGAAAGAGGAATATAGTCTTTCTTTTTATACTATTGTTTCATAGTTTTCATAGAATTATTTCATAGTTTTGGATACTATGCATCTTCAAGAGCAAATTAGTTCACCTTGAAACCTAGCAGCTTCTGGAGTTGCATAATTAGTTACAACTTCTGGAGTTGCTTATGAAGATGGATAGTCTCTGAAACATTTCTAACGACATCAACAACACTACAAAAGTAAGACTAATTTCTTTAGTTTAACAAAGTCCTGATTAGTGAAAAATAAACATTAGCCTACCAAAAGTAGCTGAAATAGTTATACGGCTTGTAGTGGAGTTTCCCATAAAACTATTCACCCACAGTTGGTTATTTATATTATCTATATATTATAGGAAAAAGGGAAAGATGAATAAATTAAATTGTTCTTCTTTTGCTGCATTACTTATTACAATGTTAATAATATCATTTTAATTACATCAGTTATCATCATATCATGAGATCTATATCACCTAAATATGGTTGCTATTATTATTAAGCATTATGACATATATATATATATATATCGCTGTTAGATATAATACAAGTAGAGTTGGAACCTCTATTTTATTTATATTCTTGTTACTCCTTTGGACAATTCATTTTATAATTTAATACAGTAATTTAAACTAATGCCTAAGAAAACAATTTGCTTGCTTGAAAAGTTATAACATAAAAACATATCTAAACATTGCTGTATATCCTTATTCTCAAAGTTGGTTCAGTAGTTTCTTCGTTTGGAAACAAAGCTAAATATAGATCTGACACAGAGTCTGACAAAATCTCCAAATAGTGTACAAAGAAACATTCGGTCACCCTCTTGAGGTTTATTCAACAAAAACTGACCTCGAGTTTGAAACCCCAATTCTGAATAGAATTTCATTCATCACATTCTACTGCTAAATCACTTCTGCTATTAATCTCGTTCTTAACAAATAATATATTTTGAATGTTTTGTACATGTATGCATAAAAAAATACCCTTGCGAAAGCAGTATCGCGAATTTGTAATTTAGAGTTAATAATTTCTTTGGAACATTCTTTTTTTTAATTAGTTTGACCGTCATTTCTTTTCACTGATAATCGTTGTACCTCTTTTGTTTAATTGTTTGAACCCTATTTTTGTTTTTTGGCAATCCATGGTGACTAATAATAATTGCTTGCCGAAGGAGGTCGATTCATGACTATTGGTAAGAAATGGGAGTTATTCAAAGCCTGTAATATTCCTCCTAATTCAGTCAGACTCTTAGTTCTTTGACTCAACACACGGTATGTTAACCCTCCCGTATAACTCTCTCGCTTAAGCAAGTCTCTGAATTCTTCCAACAATCACTTGTCTCTCACTCTCCCACTTGGCATTCCCCTACCCCTTTAATCTGTTACTCTTTTGTCATAACTACTGGAGTAGTAGCAATGACTCCTCCAGGAGTCTTCACCTATTTGTTTACCATTCAGTATAAACTCCTACTGACTATCCACCATATTATTGCATTTCATTACCACCCTTGTTACTACCAACGACCAACGACCAACGAATATATTCGCGCACTATAGTGCACATCGTAACTAGCAGTTCCAGACCAGAGGCCTTCTACTGCTTGCTTACTGTGCTACTATAACTTGTAATGTCAGTAATTCATGTCAGATATAAGTTCGTATGTGCAATAAAGATGTCGTATTCGCGGTCATGTGGTCTTGTTGAGGTCATGGTTTTCAAAGTTTTTAGTCATCAGTTGGAAAAGTAGTTAGATAGTCAGTGGATAAAGTAATTGTTCAGTGAGGTTGAGGAAGGTTGGTGGCAGGATTTAGAGTTTGTACCAGGAGGTTTGGATGAGTAGATTGTTTGTTGTCTTCATTGGTAGTAAGTCGAGTGATGTAACTATCTATGGATTCCATTTTCAAGTCATGGTGAATATCAACATTACGGGCGTACCAAGGAGCCCTGGCTATAAGGCGGGCACACTTATTTTGAACAATCCTTGTTACTAGCGAGTAGTTTTGTAAAAATTCATTGTCATTTATCGTACATACAAACAACCATCTCTAAACCTTTACCCCTTTCTCTGTTACTATAGTAGTGATTCCATCTGAGTATAATGCCTTGTTTAAACATTGAAGGAGCAAAATATTGAGGTTTTCACATTTGCGAGATCGTTTCTCAGTAACTTGTGACTCTTTCTACAGTGTGTTACACTCAAACAAATATATACTTAAGCTTTAACTTAAGGCTTAATGTAAGGCGTAAAAGTTTTCTTCTCTTATAATTGCCAACATTGAAGGATCTACTTGCAATATTAATATAAATTTAATTAAAAATCATTTAATATATTAAATATATATTTAGCAGCCAAGTTAGCTAATTGGTTGAGATGCTCGTCTCTGAAATGGTGGTCCTTGGTTCGATACCTACTCTTGCCCTCGATTTATTCACGGGAGGTGAATAAATCTGAGCGCTTTACCCCTCGATGAGGACATTATACCGTCGGTCTCGAGCCTGTACGAAGAACCCCTACTCTAAATACATTTGAGTTAAATAAAATTTAGAACTCCTATTGTAGAATCATCCATCAAACAAAAAGACCGTAAGGGCTGACGTTTTTAATCCCCTAGGGGATCGGTTTAAAAAAAAACGTATATTTATGTTTATCTGTTCTCATTTAAAAGCAGTTTGTTCGTGTATACTTGGGTAAACTGATATGTTTTTCGAGTATGAAATATATACAATTTAAAATGAAAAAAATTCTTTACAAGCATGCATTGTGAGTAATGAGTATAATCATATTAAGAGTTATGCTCCTACTATTCTAACAGTAATAATGTTGAATAATATTGTAGGTTTGCTGAATTTGTTATTTTTACTTTACAATAAGTAAAGTATAGTAAACGTGAAAAAATTCGATCTCGAGATTTTGACGTAATTAGATGATTTGAGGTCCCAGATGTCGTTTTATGATGTTAGCATTGCTTGATACCATGCTACGGTCCAGAATCATTGATGGATCAAGTTGATATTTTACAAAAAAAATTAGCACCATAGTGTAGATCAGGGTTTCCCAAACTTTTTCAGGCTGGCGCCCCCTTGTCTTCTAGAATAGACTGCCAGCGCCCCCTTGTCTTCTAGAATAGCCTGCCAGCGCCCCCTACCCCATAAAAAAGGACTAATGTCCAGAAAGGGATGTTTGGGGAAAGAAAGAAGTACAGTAAGAAAGAGTAAAAAAACCATCCTCGTTTGGGACGACGGTATAAGTATTGTAGCAGCGCGCTGCTACATTAGCTACACTGTCGCCACCAACTATCTATTTTTTAGTTACCGCCCCCCAAAGCGCCTATTTTTGCGTTACCGCCCCCCAACCGCCTATTTTTGCGTTACCGCCCCCCCATATCAAACCACCGCCCCCAGGGGGGCGGTACCGCCCACTTTGGGAAACGCTGGTGTAGATAATCCCTATTGTTTGGGAAGAATTATGCATGACGGGAAAGTCACTTTTTTTGCCAAAAACCGTTTTTTAAAAAACATTTTTTTCTCCTAAACTGATAACCCTAGAGTTTGAAACTTTGGCGTTATCTTTGTGGTTACAAATGAAACAAACGAAAAATATATTTAGAATATAGTAATCTCAAGTTGTAGCTGTTGTAATTTAATAATTTATAACAGCATTACGTAATATTAGGATGTATAATATAAAATAATCAACTTCTAATGAAGTTTATTTATAATAATGTTTATTTATCCGGAATTTAGGTATATTACTGAAGTTGTTTTTTAACTTATATATATATATATATATGTGAATATAATTCGAGCTGGCTTCCATATGGTATAAATAGTCGATGTTCTTAGGTGATTCGGTATAATTAGTAGTTGTCAAGCTTGTTAATAATTGTAACATACCTATTCGCTCCTCTTTTTTTATTGTTTTGCAAAAAAAATGGAAGATATTAACCTGACAAAAATTTGTTTTTGCAAATAAATAAGTTGTTTCTTTTAAAGTTCAAAATATCAACAGTTAAATATTTCATTCTATTTTAGGGCTTCTCAATTTTTGTTTCTTTGTGGATTCCCTGAGTGAGATCATATCATCTGTAAACCTTGATGACTAAAAAAAAAAGAGAAATCCTGTTCATGCAAATTTTTGAAAAAAATAATTAATAAAAAAATATAATAATGAAATTATAATTGTATTAAATTATAAACATAGATTCCAAGAACTAAATCTGAAAATATTTTGAAAAGTCAAAAATATTTCATAATTAAAATTTTTCCTATAATTTATATAAAATATTAAATATGGATAGACCTAAAAAAAGTCCAATATAGCTAGTAGTAGTAGAAGTAGGCAGCCCTTTAGGTTGCAGTTGCTGTCCCACAAGGGAACACACATAGCTATTATCTGAAACCTATATTTTTATACTCGTATACCAAGTATAAACCTTAAACCTTTATGAGTATATTGATATTTAGTATTTTAATAATGTTTGTTTTAATAATGTTTTAGCAGTTAACTCACTAGGTTATTGATATTTATTTCGTTATGATAAACTTCATGAATATAAAATTCGCATTAACCATTAATATACGTACCATGGAACCCTAAATGACTTTTCTATTGTTAGTCGGAGGAACAGAAATAATGACTAAGCCAGCTGGCAAATATCTAGGAGTAACTTTAGATACAAAGATGGGATTTCTGCCACAGATAAAGACTGCAACACACAAGGCCTCAGAAAGCGTGCGAGCTTTAAGCAGAGTAATGGCAAACGTCGGAGGTCCCAAGGCAACTAAGAGACGTCTCTTAATGTCAGCAGTGCAGTCAGTGCTGTTATACGGAAGCAGAGATCTGGGGGAAAGCTGTAAATAAGAAAGGTCACAGAAAAAGATTGCTTGTAGTACAAAGGAGAGCAGTGTTAAGAGTGTGCTCTGCTTATCGTACGATATCAGAGTCAGTAGTACTGGTGATAGCTGGCATCATTCCAGTCGACCTACTGGCGAGAGAAAGGGAGGCCATTTACAGAAGAAAGGAAGAAATTGGTAGATAAAATGCTCGCTCAGAAGAGAGGAGACGTACCTTCGACAGATGACAAGAGGCGTGGGAGAATGACACTAGAGGGCGCTGGACCTTCAAACTAATTAGAGATGTCCGATCATGGATTGTCAGAGGTCATGGAGAGGCGGGATATTACCTCACGCAATTTCTGAGTGGACATGGTTACTTCCGCACCTACCTGTGCAAGATAGGGAAGCACCAAACATCCGAGTGCCTGTATTGTCCAGCGTTAGATGATGTGGAACACACATTCTTTTCTTGTCCCAAATGGAACAGCCAGAGGAGAGACTTGAAACAAAGAATAGGCATATTCTTCCCAGAAACGATCATTGAAAAAATGATCCGGAGTTCTGGGGCATGGAATATGTTAGATGGCCTAGTCAGAACGATATTGACTACGAAAAAGCGATACTTGGAAGATCTAGAAGAATAATAAAGTAAGTATGCCTCACCTAAGGTAAGCTACGACCAAGCCTGAAGTAATGTAGAAAACAGTTCCAGGTTAGGTCCTAGAAGAAAAGAGGGTGTTTTAGTTGGTAGTCTGGTTTATCTGGGAGCCCAGCACTATGTGCGTAAATGCATTTCACCTCCTTACCCAAAAAAAAAAAAAAAATATGACTTTTCTATACTCGTCAATGCCCTTTGATCTTTTCACAATCCCTGAGGGTTTATGCAGACCACATTGTAAACACCTATTCAAATCCTGCCCTTCAATACAAAAGCATCTAAAAAAATGTCTGCCTAAAACATGAAAAATCCGGCTATAGATAACTAAATTTTAAAAAAATTCACATAAGAGTAAATAATATCAAAATAATAAATATGATTTCATTAGTCTGATGGTTATTATTTTCTCAACAATAACGTAAAACATTTGAAAATGGAAACTCAGCATATCATCGTGGTCACTGGAAAGACATTTCATTCATGTAAGCCCAAAAGGAGTATGATTTAGTTATAGTAAAGGAATAATGCCTTATTTATTGTTTAATTTATTAAACAATTTATTGTTTCTATTTAAGTTCAATATAATGTTTTTATGAAAATAAATATGCCATGATTAAAATAAATGAAAGAAACACTAAACATTGTATACAACGTCAACGTATTTCGAACACTTAGTGTTAGTGTTCAAAACACGTCATCTGCCTTAGTAAGGTGATGTAACCTGAGAATGAACATTAAGTATTCGAAACGTGTCGACATTGGATTAAATCTTTTGTCCGGAGACTTAGTGTTTCTTTCGTTATTTCTAATCATAAATAAATACTACATAATAAACGATTACATGCTTGTGCGATGAGTAGATCATATATTTTAACATAATA
Source organism: Hermatobates lingyangjiaoensis (assembly GCA_026182355.1). Taxonomy (NCBI): domain Eukaryota; kingdom Metazoa; phylum Arthropoda; class Insecta; order Hemiptera; family Hermatobatidae; genus Hermatobates; species Hermatobates lingyangjiaoensis. Next base: position 964,043 of record JAPFBL010000188.1, on the reverse strand, counting down.
TATTATTTATGTATCACCTTGTGTTTAAATAAATATTTCAAGAACTACTCATGCTCATAACTAGATACTTAAAGAAATTTATTTTTTTAAACACAATTCCAAAATGCTAGCAATTGATGATTTTTAATCAAAGGTGAAATTGGTGTGTTTAATATATAGGTTACTGTAAGGGCTCGAGATGAATCCATTTATTGTTGGGTAATCAATTACAAGCCCTGGATAGATGAAATGACTGGGTGGTATGGCCAAGGTCGGTAGAGAGTAACAGCTATTAGTATTCATGAATACCGCACAGATGTGCACGTTCAAATAATAGTTTGGAATCTGTTGACGCATCTGGTGCCATTGAACAACTTACTGTGGAGCCCCAGCCTCATAAAGAACTGTTTTCTCAACACTCTATTTAGTTGATATTTATCCCCTGAGATACTTGAATATCTATTTACTCTTTGTAAATGTATGTTGTTTTCAGGCAGTGCAAGTTACACTTATTCATAAGTATCTTAAACATTATTTGAATATAGAGAACATTTGTATTATTTATATTGTAACTAGAATCAGGGGAAACTCAGCATTAATGAGAAACAAAAAGAAGTTTATCAAAATGTTGCGTATATAAAGATCTTAGTCTTGTTTTCTCATTTCTTATTGTGGTTTTACCATTGATTGTTATTTCACGTGTTTATGTGAAATCTTTATATATATATATATATATATATATATAAGCTCAAAAACGAAGAAAAGCAAAACTGAGTTATAGATTTCAATAATTTACATTGATATAATATCACTAGCAACTTTTTGATTTTTATTCATTGATAATTATTTACTTCTTTACATTTTCATCAATAGTTATTTTTTTGCCACTTCAAAAGTGTTTTGTCATTATTAATTTTGAAGCCTTATAAGCGATGAAAGACAGGGTACAATTTAGAAATCCTATCTAATTATTCTCAGGGGATTTAAAAAACTATATTTCTATAAAAAAAATCAATATCGAAGGTTAGACTTAAACGCAATACTTTAATGCAAATAACATATTAAATTTCATATACTGTAAGGAAAAGTTAAAATTGTTTGAAATGATGAATTTCTCTGATTTTATAAATATGATTGCTATAAAATTCTTGAAATATTTAAAATTTATATTGGTTTATTGTCGTATTAAATGTAAAACATAAAGAAAATCTTTAACTGTATTATGACATAGATGAGGTGTCGATATCGTTTAAAAGGTTTGCTGACAAGTGGAGTGTTAAACTTAATTTAAAATGTTCCAGACAGAATAAGTTTACTAAACTGCCCATAAAAGAGAATGTAAAACTGACTTTATGTACAGCGTAGTTTAAATCTCTTAGTGATAAATATTTGTTTGGATAGAATATTTTAGGTCCAGTTAAACAAGAGCCATTGGACACTATTGTGTAAACTGGCTGTTAAACCTGAGTGGCAGCAAGTCAACGTTAGTGTTAAGTACAAACTGAGAGGCTATATTCATTAAAGGAAGCCACTCATAGCCCTTACCTGCAGGCTAAGGGCCTATAAATGGCCCTTCCTTCAACCCTTTACTTGATAACACAAATCCTTATTTGACTTAAACCCTATCCTAAAGACCATCTACAGTTTCTTAAAAGATATATTACTTTTAAGACTGACCTCTTTAATCTCCTTGTTTATAAAAACTTTTTTAAATTTATTATTATTAAAATTCAAAAACTTTTATGTAGGTACAAGCAACTAACTTTAAAACTGTCGGTAATAATATTATATTCAAACTTCTCTATATTGAGTTTTGTTTATTTTCCTTTACTCATTAACAAAGTAAGACTTAAAGTAAACATCTATCAGTACAGTTTATTCCTCCAAAACTAAAGCCCATATTTTTTTAAAGTAAAAGTGTTATTAATATGCGTGATGCAATCATTCTATTTATTTATTTTTTATTTCAATTATCATGATATATTTTTATATTTGGACGTTTACTCATATCCACAATTTTCATTTCACTTTGAGAGAATGTTGGAATTTATCTCTTTTTTTTTATCACTCTTTTATACATACCAAAACTCCCTTTCATGAAGTGTAATTTAGGGTCCAGTTCCTATCAGATATTGTTATAAAATAATACAAACAAATTTTCAAATATCTGTTCACAGGAAAAGTAATAACAATTTTAATTAAAGAAAATATCTGAATAAAGTAGTTAAACGTGTAATTCAACGTTGTTCTACATAGCCAATTGTTAATTCTTTTTTTAAAAACCAGAACATGACACTGTGAGACTAACCCATCAATGCAGAACAGAAATTGCGAATTTGAAGACAGTGGATTCTTCTTATGACCTAGGGTTTTAAAATTGGAGATAAAGTCAAGATATATATATATATATATATATATATATATATATATATATATATATATATATATATATATTATATATATAAAAAGATTTCAGATAAACACGTGAAATAACAATCAATGATCAAACCACAATAAAAAAAGGGAAAACAAGACTAAGATCTTTCAACCGTAACAAGCGGTCTTCGTCAGAGTCAAAAACCCAACTGAGTTGGGTTTTTGACTCTGACGAAGACCGCTTGTTACGATTGAAAGATCTTAGTCTTTTTTTCCCTTTTTTTATTGTGGTTTGATCATATATTATATATATATGGATTTTATATATATATATATATATATATATATATATATATATATAACAATGATTTTCTCTGTACATTGCTTAGAACTGACTCATTTCAAGTTTTCTTTACGTTTCATACATTGTAGAAACCGAATCCATCCTTGAAAAAATTTCTGTCGGTTTATCGGTTTGTTGGTTTGTCAGTTTGTCTGCAAAATTTTGTCACAAGTAAACTCAGCCACCGTAAGACATATGAAGCTGAAACTTTGACTGTAGGTTTGTGTATGTCTAACTGTTTCGTGTAAGGTCAAACTGATATTAAGGAGCTTCAATTAATCAGCCGGTAGCAGGGAAAGCAGACCTACATTGTGGAAGAAGTTGTTTAAATTTTATTAAATCAAAAAGTTTACGATAATCACGTAATATCTCACTTGTCCCATATGAATTAAAATATGATAGATAGATATCTCTTTTGCGTTTTCATTGCGTTGTTTGTTTTTCTTTTATCTACTCTTGTACTAACATCTGTAAGAAAGGCACAAAAATACGGAAGCATTTTGTTTCTCTTGTTGTACAAAATTCCTTGATTCTACCTAAAGAGAAGTTCCCACTCCTTTTAGAGGTAAATTTTCTTTTCTTTCAACGTCCATCTTTGGGACTGTATCAGCCCTAATGTGACAGTAACAGAATTGTTTAAGTCTGTGGTAAACATGGATTACTAACTGAAGTTAACCCCAATTTAGAAGCTGGATGGAGTCGAAATGTTATATGCAATGTCATAAAACTCTAAACTGTACAAATGTAAAAATACTACTAACTAGACAAAAATAACGGTCTCTCTGAACAACGCCATTATAATTATTATTGTTGGTGCCAAGTGAAGACCAGTTTACATAAAATAAACGCAATTCCTATAAGTGTAACTAACCAATAAAATTTTTTTTTGAAGACTGTAACTACTTGTAGTTGTCTCTTCACAACTTGTGTTCTTGTATATAGAAATAAAACGTATAGAAATAAACGTATAGAAATAAAACGTTGAGCCTCTAAATTTTGCAGTTTTATGAATATCTGAAATAGATGAGGCCAGAATATGTCAAAAAATACGGATTATCAAATTTTGAACATGAAAAATTAAACCTCCAAGTGCTAACTGAAGATGATAAGTAAGATAACATCAGTTGCTTTTATTAACATTTGAAAGACAGAAATTGAAAAGGTGAAAGTATAATACTGATCTAAAATGAATAATGAAATGAATTTGTTTCTAAATATTTGCTTAGAACTTTTACTCATGAGCAACCCTTCTGATTCGTTAGCTACTTATTTCTACTTCTAAAGCTTTCATTCCTCATTTGAAAACATTCCCTCCAAATGGTTTTCAAAAGTAATTTTGAATATACTAAACAGGCAGATTGAGATTCAATAGATCAGTTAATTTTTGCAAACTTTATCTAAAAGATTTGGCATTGGTGATGAATCGGGGGCGCATGCTGGTCTCCTAGAAAAACATTTTTTAATCAAAATAGGCCGACTAATCCTATATTAGAAACCAAACAAGATATATAAAAAATTGTTTTAAAATAATAGAAACAAAGCGTCCTAATACAGCTCGATTTGTAAATATTGGTAAGGTGGATTGCATTTTGTTACCTTAGAATTTCTTCAGCTTGTTTTTTTCCTATTTCTTTGTTTATGGTAGTATTATATAAGCTTTGGAATGGGTCATCTTCAAATAAAAATATATACTTAAAAAATAGAGTTTGTTTAAGCAACTGTTTATTCTGTCTAAGCGGTTTTTGTTATTAGGATGTGTAACACTTTCTATTTACTGACAAACCACACTCATCCTTCTCACTAACTGAGTTCATTGACACAGAAGATGCATCGTTTTTCCATTCCCTTTCAATTCTCAAATACTCTCTTACAAGTATTTCTCTTTCCCGTAAATAAACTTCACTTGGACTAAAGATCCACGAAAACAATTTTCTTATTTTACCAACACAATAGTCATTAATTCTATCAATAAATGAAACTTCATGATCGGTTGTAACTTCCCAAAAGATAAACTCTGATATCAAAGCTGCAGCAGCTATTGAAAACCCTGCACCAAGAAGAAGAAACATCCCTGAAGTGTCGTCAAGTGTCAGCTGGCGATCTGCCGAAAGGGATCTCAGCGAGGGGGCTTTGGGAACCTAAAACAGTTATTAATATTGACACCAATTGGTGATTTCTTTTAGTAGTTTTTAAACATTCTAAATCATAAGGTTGAATGAATAAAACATTATTCCATTTATAGGCAGTACACTTCAGTGATGTATTTGACAGACCTTTGGCTATATTGCGTTGATCGTTAGTAACCTAAACGTAGACACAAGGAAGTTGAAACATACTGCTATTTTTCATATACCTTAACTCCAATACTTTAATACTAATATTCAATATTATTCTATTGACTCTATTTGAAAACCCTATCGTGGATTAGCAGTTCTCTTCAGATATGGAGTAATTTTGACAGTTAATAATTCAATTAATCTACCAATCGAAATTTTTCCAAAAAAATCGTTCAAAGACAAAAATGTGATAATTGACTTTTTTAGTGGAGGGGAAAGGTACTAGGTTAAAAGAGCAGAAACGTAATGCCTTTTAATGACTGGGGATCTACGTGAAATAGTAGGTAGAATGCAAGGACGAAATGAAATAAATAGTATGAAAAAAAATCTCTAAATAAACAGCTTTTATGAACGAAATAACGCATTTTAAACACTCAGTGATCTTTTTGAGGTTCATCAATACAAAAAAATCATAACATGTTTGCAACAAACATGAACATGATCAAAACCCAAAAAATGTTTCTCATTTATAAATTTTAAATAATTTATTACAATGACATTTATAAATATACTCGTATATAGCTGTTGGAGTATGTTGTTGTTGTTGTTGGTATTGTTACCTTCTTAATATTTACCTCATTGCTAGTTGTATAGCTGTTGTATGAATAACAATTTTTGTATTTTTTTTAATTCAAATTTTTTTCTATTCAAAAATTTAAGTGTTTTTAAAATAGAGATGCCTATCGAGTAACCGATCATACAGGCTCGGGACCGACGGGTTAACGTTCTCTCCGAGGGACGTCGTGATCAGATTTTTCACCTCCTGCGTGAATCTCGGATCTATCACTCAGAGGTGAGCACATTGCCCACTGAACTAACTTGATCCCCTTATTTTATAACTAACGTTTGATACTATTTTCCTTGTGTGTAATATCTTGTCATAGCTCTAGAAGTATAGTACTATTGAGAATTATAAATTGACCTCATATGTGTACTACGTTATTGTTGTACAAACAATATTTTTCACCATGGAATAGGCAACATAATCTTACCCTTTCACCAAATAAATATAACCACATTTGTATAATTTAAATAAGAATCATTCAAATGAAAATCATAAAATTAACGATATACCTGTAGCAATTTTCCAGTTGAAGATCTATACAATGACCACTGAATGTCGCGAGTAATTTTAGCAGTGAAACCTGCCTGGTAAGTTCTAATGAGTGCAAGGTTAAGGCTGTCGGTAAAGAGAGTCCTCCGAGGAAGAGCAAGGCTGACGGAAAGAGGCAGGAAGCATTCTCTACTGATGTGGAAGAGTCTCTTACGTCCTCCCATGCTGCACATGCATAATTCATCATGCCATTAAAATGTCCATAAATATATATTCAAATAAAGAACATAAAAACTTATGTTTAAGATATATCAAAAGAATTATATTAATATAAATTTACAAACATTTCAAAAGTGCATAACTGAAATAACTATATCAAGGTTTTTTTTTATTTTCACTCAATATAAAATGTAGAGGAATGAAAATATTATATTCCAGTTAAAATGTCTCTATCAAGCTTAAAATGTAAATCACGTTTTGAGGTGCCCTGAGTCTCATTAAATAAGTTTTGCAAATTGGTCTTCCTGTCCGTGTGTGTTTTTTTTTTTTTCTTTTTCCTCACGTTAGTACCCATAACATGGGGGAATATATTTATTTTCAGCATGTTCCAGTAGTTTGTATTGCATACAATTTACTTCCGATGACAATATTTACTTATTCAATTACAGTAAATATTTTGAAACATATTTCACTAAATAAACACACTATATTTCTAACAGTTCATGCACAGGTGAAGGCCTAGTCCCACCTTGAGTCTCTATTCCTCTCATCAAGGTTGCCTTATCTGAGTTAAATTTTTCGATGTCCTTCAGAAGATGACCGATCGTTTGTGTCGTTTTGCTGTCTTAAGAACATGCACGATGGTCTGTTATATTAAATCTATGGTTGCAGCTTTGAAATTTCCCATGGAACGTTAGGTCTTGTGTTGTTTTCCAATATATTATGAAATGGTTTTCATAGCTTGTGTCTCATTTTAACTGAGGCTATGAATTCGCAAGCAATTACGCCTGTTGCAGAGCTCATCTATAGTGCCTGCTCTTTTTTTTAGCCGATGCAATAACCGCTGAGAGAGGGAAGCGTGTATATTGTCGTTCATCGTCTTGTCTTGATGCTGCCTTGGCTATTGAATCTGTGCCCATTTCATTGCCTTCCACTCTCAAGTGTGCCAAACCTTTACCATGCCTTACCAAACGTAGTTTGTTTGGATGTTTTTAATCAGTTTTAGGTAATTTTTAGGGTTGTGGGGTTACAGTGGCCTCTAGTTGAATTCTAATAATGCCCGATTGATTTGAAGGAAAGATGCTTTATAATATACAGCTTATATTATAACATACATCTTTTTTTCAACCAGTTTCCTTATATTCACATATTTGCTTAATTGTTGTTTTTAGAGGATGAAAAGTATAATTCTGTTTAATTGCCACCATTTTTGTTTATGATCGTGCTAAATTATCTAGTTTCAATATTTGAAGTTTTAAACTTTGGTATATTCAAGTAAAGCTTAGAGTATAAAAAAAAACCTAAGTGTCTTGTATGTTTGTTGAGTATGAAAATTCCAGGCTATAAAACATGTTTATGATCTCATATTTAAGATTCCATTAACAACGACCTTAGCTTTAAACAATATTGCGCTTCAACATTCAAGCCCACTCCTCTAAAATAAATTGTCGACTCCCGGATTCCATTAAAAGGCAATCTCAAGATTAACTTTTAGGATAATATAAAACCATTCTTGAAGCTAGAAAGAGAATTTAAGATCTCATCATTAATAAATTAACAACAAAATACCTCAGCACAATCTTACAACGAGAAAAACATATTAATATTATTGAATTTAAAAAAAACATTTAAAGAATGAGAAATATAATTCAGGATCTATATTAATCTCTTTTTATAACATACAAGATTCATTCAAAATGCTCTGAGTTATATTTAAATTATTCGAAGAAGCTCTATAGTACTAACAACACTAATGGTATATTTTAACACAGCTTATATGGCTGAGTTAACGATAACCTTTATCAGTAATATTGTATATACCTAGTTGTGCTCCGTGAAGACGGAATTATTCCCATGGTGTTTCATTAGAGAAGGAAATACATCTACGAAGTAATCATATTTATATTATTTTAACAATCCCTGTGTTAAGAACATCCTAATAATATTTTTCACAATAAAGTAGTTTGGTTTTAGTGTTTTTAATTATTTAGTAAATTCATATAAATGAAATTACGACATTCAGTTCAGCTCAATAAACAATTGAGACAAGTTTATTGTATTTGAACAAAAGAATAGTGTTTAATTCATTAACTGTGTAATCTGCTATAGTGTGGTATTTACTCATATTGGGGAAAGTATTAAGTCTCCACAGGAAAAAATGTCTTATAAAAAACTAATACTTGATGTTCTTCTTCAAGCTACTTTCCTTGGTCTCATCCACCGAATAACCATCCCAGCAGAGCAGATGTAACCTGAAGAAGAACATTAAGTGCTCGAAACAAGTTGTTTAGTTTTTTATAATAATTTTTTGTGTGGAGACTTAATATTCCCCAATATAGTGTTTATCATGGAAAAAATGATGTAGTAATAATTTATTTTTTATCAAAGTAAATGTTTGTACTTTACCCGACGAATTGTAATGTACATATATTGTTACAGTTTATTAATCAAAGAACAAGTACAATAAAACATTGGCGTTAAATACTATTTTGAAATAAAAAGATAAAGGGTGGTATGATTATGAAATGTATAAAAGCTAATTATTTCCTCCTTTCACGACTATTGTAACTTGTTCTACTGAACAAGCAGATAGTGGTTAACTGGCCTCCTTGTTTACATCTCATTTAACTTCATTATGTCCGTCCCGCATTCCTGTTCATTTTGCAAGTGGAAAAACAATGCAACTCCCTGATAAGACAGAAAAACTACAAAATATAGCTTCTCGACGAACAATGAGGCTGGCATTTTTACCGTCTCGGCCTAATGCAGGCTTCATGTAAACACTATTCTTTACTTTTATATTCAGATGAACCTTTGCCCTCCCCTTCAGTAAAATGATTTATTACCAACCAAAATTAAAAGCTTTTCATAACTTTAGGTAATTAAGGTCTTCTTTATTGACTGATCACTTCATTATATTTACAGTGTTATTAATGAAATAACAAAGCGTTCAATCATTGCTAAAATGAAATTATATTTCTTGATTGATAGTCTCTTACTGGCAGTCTAACTATTACGGTGAAAACTCTATTTTGATTATGCCTTGTTCTCATTCTCCACATACTACATTAACGTACTTCTTCATGATTTCCACAGTGGCGTCTTATTTAGACTAAACCTTCTCACTTCACTGAAGTAGGTATAAAAAGTGAAATTCACTGTACATTTCATAGTATATTTATAGCATATTTCATATTTACTAACCGACAATGTGTTCGACACGCAGTGTCGCGTGTTCATTCAGAGTACAGTTGTTTTTAAAATCCACATACTATTTTTCTTTGTAAAATAATTTGTAATGTAATACTTAGTTTTTCTGTTTCAAAATGTATACTTCTGCCTATGAAAAAAGTTTTAAATAAAAACCGAAACGTTGGCCATGCGAGTTTAATTTGAACCTGAAGAACTGACTGAGTCCCGATAAACTATAGTTTTGTTTCTATTCCACGGTCGATACTTTTATCAATATATATATATATATATATATATATATATATATATATATATATATATATATTAGTGTATATTGGCAGCAGATTTTCTTGTAAACATATTTTATTAAAGTAGACGGCAGCTTCCGCATTTACGACTTTTTTGCTCGTTTTCTCTAGTTTTCTTACTAGTTTTTTCTGGTAGGGAGTGATTTCATGGATGAGTTGTCCCAGAGACATCAAAGAAATAATCTTTTAGCTTAATCAATAATATTATATATATTTTTTTTTTTTTTTTACACTTACAAGCTTTCGAAAGCTTGTAAGTGTAAAAAAAAATATAATATTATTGATTAAGCTAAAAGATTATTTCTTTGATGTCTCTGGGACAACTCATCCATGAAATCACTCCCTACCAGAAAAAACTAGTAAGAAAACTAGAGAAAACGAACAAAAAAGTCGTAAATGCGGAAGCTGCCGTCTACTTTAATAAAATATATATATATATATATATATATATATATATATATATATATATTTCTTCACTTAATAAAACGAAACACGATCCAAACTGGATACGATACGAGTTCAAAATTCAACGGCAACCGTTGGGTTACTTGCCGTTGCGTCTACAACGTGCTTGGTCTCTCTTTCTCTTTTCTCCTGAAGACGGATAACCCGAAAATTTGAGTCTGTAAGTGTGTTTCCTTGCTCTGTGTGTTACTCTTCTTAAATGTTGAACTCATATATATATATATATATATATATATATATATATATATAAGTCACAGTGGGACAACGGGGTTGTGACCAACTTCTACCAATGTCATCTTTCTAATATATAACATATTTTAATTTAACATTTAAACTAAAGAAAAAGTTGCTTTTAATTACTATTAGTATTGAAGAATTGTTTTTATAATGTTAAATTGTATTCAGTTTGAGCTTGCCTAGTAAGCTGTCCTCGATAGAACCACATAACGGGTTGAATGTAACAATGATAAATCACAATAACATATATCTATGATTTACACTAATATTCTCAGATAAGAGCATTCTAATCATTCATCTGCATCCCATACATTCATTAATTATTCATACGCATTAATGACGTCTGTTCCAAATGATCACTGATTAATTCATTGCATACTTGGCATATCAAACAGTTTTGTATATCATGTCAAAATCACAAACTAATCAACTTATGTATTATTTCTTTTAAGTAATAATATTAAGAGTATTTATATTTTTATTTTTACTAATTAATTTTTTTTTAAATGTTACTAAAAAACGGCTTATTAGCTATTATTGATAATTTTGAAAAATGTTTCACATAAAATAGTTTTATTAACTTAATAAAGCCTTTCATAAACATAGCATGTTCCTTTATTCTCCTTCACTTTCATCTCATGAAAGATAGAAATGGGAAGTAATTCATAATGTATGTATTCATTATAAAATTTCTTTATTAGCAGACTTTTTCTACAATTTCCAATAATCAGTAAATGTATATCACATACTGACTGGTTCTGCTACTATTGAATTATTAAGAGGCTTAAGAATTATTTTTTCTGTTATTTATTTTCTCTTGCATTGTAAACACTTCGTAAAATGATTTTTTAAGCGATTTTATAATTAGTCATGAATTACCCAATACACTCCTGGAAAACTAAATTATGCATAGAATAGCATAAAACGTAAATTTAATAGCATCTAGTAAATTTAACACAAGTAGTCACCTTTGTTCATCAAATCTAATTGTATTTAACTTCTTTTACTTCTAATAGATGAGAAGTAATTTCATAAGTGAGGTAAAACGAGTGTGCTTTAGTATTATTACTCGTCTCTGCATAAGTAACATGGCATTTGAATTACTTCAACGTATTAAAGAGTATAGCAATAATAAAATATTTATTTTCTTGTTTAGTTTTCAACTCCCAGACTTTTAAAAGTTCACCTTTAGTACTCATTTGTTAATTGTTATTGTTATTTGCTACCCCTTCCAGTTATGGTTTGGCCAATTAACTGAGTTGATTTTACATCGTGACTTCTAAAATTTTCCCATTTTTTCTCCTGTTTCAATTTTATTATAGTAGACTTATTTAACGACTACCCATACGTACAGACCCAGGGGTTATCAGCTGATTCAAGACGTTTTAAATCATAGAAAAGGCGAACTATCCCTGGATAAAGTAGATATATACTAAAACACACGTAAGGCTTGAATTCCTTATAATAGAAAAATGATTACGGTAAAATTGATATACATCGAGTGCTCTAGTTTCTCTTTTCAAAAACTGATGTAAGTAAAATTGATATACATCGAGTGTTCTAGTTTCTCTTTTCTAATACTGATGTAAGTAAAATTGATATACAACGAGTGCTCTAGTTTCTCTTTTCTAATACTGATGTAAGTAAAATTGATATACATCGAGTGTTCTAGTTTCTCTTTTCTAATACTGATGTAAGTAAAATTGATATACAACGAGTGCTCTAGTTTTTCTTTTCTAATACTGATGTAAGTAAAATTGATATACATCGAGTGTTCTAGTTTCTCTTTTCTAATACTGATGTAAGTAAAATTGATATACAGCGAGTGCTCTAGTTTCTCTTTTCTAATACTGATGTAAGTAAAATTGATATACATCGAGTGTTCTAGTTTCTCTTTTCTAATACTGATGTAAGTAAAATTGATATACATCGAGTGCTCTAGTTTCTCTTTTCTAATACTGATGTAAGTAAAATTGATATACATCGAGTGTTCTAGTTTCTCTTTTCTAATACTGATGTAAGTAAAATTGATATACATCGAGTGTTCTAGTTTCTCTTTTCTAATACTGATGTAAGTAAAATTGATATACAGCGAGTGCTCTAGTTTCTCTTTTCTAATACTGATGTAAGTAAAATTGATATACAGCGAGTGCTCTAGTTTCTCTTTTCTAATACTGATGTAAGTAAAATTGATATACAACGAGTGCTCTAGTTTCTCTTTTCTAATACTGATGTAAGTAAAATTGATATACATCGAGTGTTCTAGTTTCTCTTTTCTAATACTGATGTAAGTAAAATTGATATACATCGAGTGTTCTAGTTTCTCTTTTCTAATACTGATGTAAGTAAAATTGATATACATCGAGTGCTCTAGTTTCTCTTTTCTAATACTGATGTAAGTAAAATTGATATACAACGAGTGCTCTAGTTTCTCTTTTCTAATACTGATGTAAGTAAAATTGATATACATCGAGTGCTCTAGTTTCTCTTTTCTAATACTGATGTAAGTAAAATTGATATACAGCGAGTGCTCTAGTTTCTCTTTTCTAATACTGATGTAAGTAAAATTGATATACATCGAGTGTTCTAGTTTCTCTTTTCTAATACTGATGTAAGTAAAATTGATATACAGCGAGTGCTCTAGTTTCTCTTTTCTAATACTGATGTAAGTAAAATTGATATACAGCGAGTGCTCTAGTTTCTCTTTTCTAATACTGATGTAAGTAAAATTGATATACATCGAGTGCTCTAGTTTCTCTTTTCTAATACTGATGTAAGTAAAATTGATATACATCGAGTGCTCTAGTTTCTCTTTTCTAATACTGATGTAAGTAAAATTGATATACATCGAGTGTTCTAGTTTCTCTTTTCTAATACTGATGTAAGTAAAATTGATATACATCGAGTGCTCTAGTTTCTCTTTTCTAATACTGATGTAAGTAAAATTGATATACACGAGTGCTCTAGTTTCTCTTTTCTAATACTGATGTAAGTAAAATTGATATACATCGAGTGCTTCTAGTTTCTCTTTTCTAATACTGATGTAAGTAAAATTGATATACAGCGAGTGCTCTAGTTTCTCTTTTCTAATACTGATGTAAGTAAAATTGATATACATCGAGTGTTCTAGTTTCTCTTTTCTAATACTGATGTAAGTAAAATTGATATACACGAGTGTTCTAGTTTCTCTTTTCTAATACTGATGTAAGTAAAATTGATATACACGAGTGTCTAGTTTCTCTTTTCTAATACTGATGTAAGTAAAATTGATATACATCGAGTGCTCTAGTTTCTCTTTTCTAATACTGATGTAAGTAAAATTGATATACACGAGTGTTCTAGTTTCTCTTTTCTAATACTGATGTAAGTAAAATTGATATACACGAGTGCTCTAGTTTCTCTTTTCTAATACTGATGTAAGTAAAATTGATATACACGAGTGTCTAGTTTCTCTTTTCTAATACTGATGTAAGTAAAATTGATATACAGCGAGTGCTCTAGTTTCTCTTTTCTAATACTGATGTAAGTAAAATTGATATACAGCGAGTGCTCTAGTTTCTCTTTTCTAATACTGATGTAAGTAAAATTGATATACACGAGTGCTCTAGTTTCTCTTTTCTAATACTGATGTAAGTAAAATTGATATACAGCGAGTGCTCTAGTTTCTCTTTTCTAATACTGATGTAAGTAAAATTGATATACACGAGTGCTCTAGTTTCTCTTTTCTAATACTGATGTAAGTAAAATTGATATACACGAGTGCTCTAGTTTCTCTTTTCTAATACTGATGTAAGTAAAATTGATATACAGCGAGTGCTCTAGTTTCTCTTTTCTAATACTGATGTAAGTAAAATTGATATACACGAGTGTTCTAGTTTCTCTTTTCTAATACTGATGTAAGTAAAATTGATATACATCGAGTGTTCTAGTTTCTCTTTTCTAATACTGATGTAAGTAAAATTGATATACAGCGAGTGCTCTAGTTTCTCTTTTCTAATACTGATGTAAGTAAAATTGATATACACGAGTGCTCTAGTTTCTCTTTTCTAATACTGATGTAAGTAAAATTGATATACATCGAGTGTTCTAGTTTCTCTTTTCTAATACTGATGTAAGTAAAATTGATATACAGCGAGTGCTCTAGTTTCTCTTTTCTAATACTGATGTAAGTAAAATTGATAACATCGAGTGTTCTAGTTTCTCTTTTCTAATACTGATGTAAGTAAAATTGATATACACGAGGCTCTAGTTTCTCTTTTCTAATATGATTAAGTAAAATTGATATACAGCGAGTGCTCTAGTTTCTCTTTTCTAATACTGATGTAATAAAATTGATATACACGAGTGCTCTAGTTTCTCTTTTCTAATACTGATGTAAGTAAAATTGATATACAGCGAGTGCTCTAGTTTCTCTTTTCTAATACTGATGTAAGTAAAATTGATATACAGCGAGTGCTCTAGTTTCTCTTTTCTAATACTGATGTAAGTAAAATTGATAT
This sequence comes from Hermatobates lingyangjiaoensis, assembly GCA_026182355.1. Classification (NCBI taxonomy): domain Eukaryota; kingdom Metazoa; phylum Arthropoda; class Insecta; order Hemiptera; family Hermatobatidae; genus Hermatobates; species Hermatobates lingyangjiaoensis. The sequence goes on along the minus strand of JAPFBL010000188.1, from coordinate 949,035 downwards.
ACATCGAGTGCTCTAGTTTCTCTTTTCTAATACTGATGTAAGTAAAATTGATATTCGTCGAGTGTTCTAGTTTCTCTTTTCTAATACTGATGTAAGTAAAATTGATATACAGCGAGTGCTCTAGTTTCTCTTTTCTAATACTGATGTAAGTAAAATTGATATACAGCGAGTGCTCTAGTTTCTCTTTTCTAATACTGATGTAAGTAAAATTGATATACATCGAGTGCTCTAGTTTCTCTTTTCTAATACTGATGTAAGTAAAATACATCGAGTGTTCTAGTTTCTCTTTTCTAATACTGATGTAAGTAAAATTGATATACAACGAGTGCTCTAGTTTCTCTTTTCTAATACTGATGTAAGTAAAATTGATATACATCGAGTGCTCTAGTTTCTCTTTTCTAATACTGATGTAAGTAAAATTGATATACAGCGAGTGCTCTAGTTTCTCTTTTCTAATACTGATGTAAGTAAAATTGATATACATCGAGTGCTCTAGTTTCTCTTTTCTAATACTGATGTAAGTAAAATTGATATACATCGAGTGTTCTAGTTTCTCTTTTCTAATACTGATGTAAGTAAAATTGATATACAGCGAGTGCTCTAGTTTCTCTTTTCTAATACTGATGTAAGTAAAATGATATACAGAGTGCTCTAGTTTCTCTTTTCTAATACTGATGTAAGTAAAATTGATATACAGCGAGTGCTCTAGTTTCTCTTTTCTAATACTGATGTAAGTAAAATTGATATACATCGAGTGTTCTAGTTTCTCTTTTCTAATACTGATGTAAGTAAAATTGATATACATCGAGTGCTCTAGTTTCTCTTTTCTAATACTGATGTAAGTAAAATACATCGAGTGTTCTAGTTTCTCTTTTCTAATACTGATGTAAGTAAAATTGATATACAACGAGTGCTCTAGTTTCTCTTTTCTAATACTGATGTAAGTAAAATTGATATACATCGAGTGTTCTAGTTTCTCTTTTCTAATACTGATGTAAGTAAAATTGATATACAGCGAGTGCTCTAGTTTCTCTTTTCTAATACTGATGTAAGTAAAATTGATATACATCGAGTGCTCTAGTTTCTCTTTTCTAATACTGATGTAAGTAAAATTGATATACATCGAGTGCTCTAGTTTCTCTTTTCTAATACTGATGTAAGTAAAATTGATATACAGCGAGTGCTCTAGTTTCTCTTTTCTAATACTGATGTAAGTAAAATTGATATACATCGAGTGCTCTAGTTTCTCTTTTCTAATACTGATGTAAGTAAAATTGATATACATCGAGTGCTCTAGTTTCTCTTTTCTAATACTGATGTAAGTAAAATTGATATACATCGAGTGCTCTAGTTTCTCTTTTCTAATACTGATGTAAGTAAAATTGATATACATCGAGTGTTCTAGTTTCTCTTTTCTAATACTGATGTAAGTAAAATTGATATACAGCGAGTGCTCTAGTTTCTCTTTTCTAATACTGATGTAAGTAAAATTGATATACATCGAGTGCTCTAGTTTCTCTTTTCTAATACTGATGTAAGTAAAATTGATATACATCGAGTGTTCTAGTTTCTCTTTTCTAATACTGATGTAAGTAAAATTGATATACAACGAGTGCTCTAGTTTCTCTTTTCTAATACTGATGTAAGTAAAATTGATATACAGCGAGTGCTCTAGTTTCTCTTTTCTAATACTGATGTAAGTAAAATTGATATACAGCGAGTGCTCTAGTTTCTCTTTTCTAATACTGATGTAAGTAAAATTGATATACATCTTGTGTTCTAGTTTCTCTTTTCTAATACTGATGTAAGTAAAATTGATATACAGCGAGTGCTCTAGTTTCTCTTTTCTAATACTGATGTAAGTAAAATTGATATACATCGAGTGTTCTAGTTTCTCTTTTCTAATACGGATGTAAGTAAAATTGATATACAACGAGTGCTCTAGTTTCTCTTTTCTAATACTGATGTAAGTAAAATTAGTATTCCTTAACGCAATAGTTCTTCGATTGTAAAGACATTTTATTCATTTCCTGTAACTTATAAAAACCTCTGAGGTACAAAAATTATGGGGGTCCATATGGCAAAGTTCAACCTTTATGCCTATTTATAGATAAAATACACAGATATCAAATATTTGTTATGTATGTATTCATTTCAAAATTCATGCGTAAATTATTTAACATTCAAAGGTACTTCATTTACAGCGAATCAGATTAGTCGATTGATAATCATATAATTTACACAGAGATTACAAAAATCATATCAAACGTAATATTCACGATATAAATTGTACTATATTTTGTTAACTATCTCTGGCAACAAAATGTCAGTCAAACCCTTTTAAAGTCAGTTCATTTCTATTCTACATTAGTTTTTAGAACTTTTAACCTTGTATGATAATTTGTACGAAAATCCTGTCTGTCCTGTTTATATTACATGCTAAGTTAAAGGCAAAACTAGAACAAGTTTTGTCCAAATCGTATGAACAGATTAACAATAGATTACTAAGACCAACTCTTTTTCTCGATGCGGTAATATCTAAAAATATTCTGCGGGGGCCAGATTAGCTCAGTGGTTAATGTACTCGCCACTGAACTGCCCTCGATTTATAATTAGTATGTAGAATATTAGCAGGGTAATTATTTATTAATTATTAGACCCTCTAATCTAAGCATCTTAGAGAGTCTACATTCTCTTTGAGTATGTCGTAACTCAGAGAGAAAGATAAAACGTTAGTTCCGATCCTTTACAATATCAGTTAATCGTTAAAGATCTCTCTCTAAATACACTTCAGTTAGGCAGAACTTGGGACTCCCAATGCAGAATCAACAGGTAATATGGCTCGACCATTAATATAATAATAGGTGCCCAATAATAAATGAGTCACAACTTCCACCCCTAGAACAATATTAAAAGGGTGCCTAGAAAGCCTTATAAGTGTGCGGACTTATGAGTTTGTTTGTAGGAAACAAACAAACAAACAGAAGTTCTTTGCTGGTATCGTACATGTCGTTTCATCTCAGAGCTGTATAAATTAAAATATCCAATTCCTTGGTTATAAATCTCTCGACTTATGAGATAACCTACCCCATCATACACACACACACACACACACACACACACACACACACACACAACACAAAAGAAAGACAAATTTATGAATCTCATTTTATTGGACTCAAAGGTTCTCAATGTATTTCATCCATCTAGGTTTTATGTTCCTTTTATTAATACCTCTTTCAAACAGAATTAAAGTTAACAGAAAGTTATAGGAACAAAATAGAGTGTTTAAGGTAATGAAGTACCAAAATGTTTTATACCTTATATTTAATATAGAAAAAAGAGATGTAATTAATTGTGTAATTTCTAAAATCCATATAATAATAAAAATATAAATAAAACTGAATATGTGTATATTTAAGCAACTTCTCTTATTTTATATTATGTAATCAATTTTTAAATTCCAAAACTAAATGAGGCTTTAATCTTTTTAGCATATTCTTTAAAGTCTGCGATGCTGATTGATTTCTGCAGCAGAGTTCATGACCCAGGAAACTTTAAGAACAACTGCTTTAACGAGTATCTGACAACGTACGTGCTTGGGATCTTTACGACCCTTCTCAGATGTACTGCAAGACTTTTCAGACCTTGTATGTATACTGCAACGCCATTACATATCCTATTTCAACACTCTTTAGCATTATTTAAAAAAAACAATACAAACCCTATTAATCCTAAAACATATTGACACTAAAATACTCGAGTATAAAAAAAACATTGATTTATAATTCTAACGAAGTTCTAACGTACAGTTTTTATTATAAGTATAATATAATATAATAACTTATAATTTTAATACAAAATATCTGGCCTTGCTTGTTCAGTGTTTACTTTGTTATAAGTAAATATAATATCAAACTTCTTCGTTATTTAATGTCGTATTTAGACATAATAGAAATGCTTAAATAGAAGATGTTTATAAGTCTTTCATTCCTGGTGGTCGACTCAGTCAAGGACCTTGTCTATAATGAGGTTGTTCGTTCAGCTATGACCTATGGATGCTCCATAGTCCGTCTGGTTTAGAGCTGCACCAACGAACAAGGCTTGTATCCAGATCGTTCAGAATAGGTGTGACCGCCTTACAGCCAGGGCTCCTTGGTACGCCCGAACTGTGGGTACATCATGATTTAAAATGGAATTCATAGATAGTTGCATCACCCGACTTACTACCAATGTAGACAATAAACTACCTACTCATCCTAACCTCCTTGTACAAGCTTTAAATCCTGCCACCAACCTTCCTCAATCTCACTGAACAATTACTTCACCCATGGAATATTTTCTCAATTCATGACTAAAAGCAGTTTGCACTACGGAAAACTATAACCAACAGGACCACATGACCGCGAATATGGCATAGGACTGCAAGTCACGACCTCCATTATAGTGCACATATATATTCGTTGGTCATTCGATTCCTGGCGGTAGTACAGATAGTACAAAGAACATGTTCCCATAGCCAGTGGATCTCATTCATGACCATCTAAAACATTACATGGCCAGTGGATCTGATACACTTAATACGGGTTATCTGACCATTGAAGAATTAAGCCAAAGTTTTCGTTCGGAGACTTCAAAATATTGCTATTTTGTTTGAAAAATGTCAGAAACATTCAACAAAAAATATCACCGAGAAATCAGCTTAAAATTAATATCCGTTTTGCAGGTTTAGCACAACAGACTCCATTCCTTATACTGCAATATTACCCAAAGATAATACCATTCGTAAAAACAAGAATATATATATCCGATAGTAAGTTTTGTTCAAGGGTGCAACATATAGATTTATTAGAGTATTTTGTTAGACAAATCCATCATAACATGGAAAGTATAGAAATTATAAGTTTGATTGGCGTAGATTATTTAAATATAAAATTTTATTCTTCTTACATCTTACATTAGGTCATTAATCATTTAAATTATTTCACTAAACCTTTAAACATTAACTAGACTACCGGCGACCCGTTGGGTCATCCAACACCTTTCTTTTCAATGCCATCATGTTCACGTAAATGCAGATAAACTCTAAATGAATTAATTTTTTATAAAGAGGATAATGAACATATTTTTAAGACAGTTCTTTTTATTTACACTTTTTGTAGAATTTGAATTTTCCAAAAAAACTTTAATGTTTTCTTTCCGTTTAACCTTACTGAAAGTAACATGTAATTGACCATATTGAAATGCTGTTTTACATGAATGAACTAAAACTTTCTTTAGAGTCTCTCCTTGATACTTATGAATAGTCATGGCAAATGCTAACTAATTGGAAATTGAATCCTTAAAAAAGGAATGTTCACCTCTTCAGATAAAACAATTTTCAATTTTTAAATTAAAACTTTTTCTCCTTGACACCGTGATGCAATAATTTTATACACAATGACATTATCATAAAGCTCCTCAGTTATTAGTCTTGTTTCATTACAAAAGCACGGTGGATCAATGTTTCTCATACATATACATGACAGGAACTTTCTTTTTTAATTCTAGCTTATGTTGGAGCAATCCAGACAACTCTAGTGAGTCAAGAAATTCTTGAGGATAATGTGTGGGTTCTGTTCTTACACAAACCGAGTTGTATGACAGATATTGTTTAACTCCTGGAAATTATTCAATGAACCTATGAATATTTTTGCTGTGTGTATCGTTAAACTTATTTAGATTTTCTGTGAACAATCTTTGTGGGTTGGCGAATCAAGAGTAAATGTATTCAATACACTAATCAACATTACGTGCACGCATAAACCAATATTTATCAGAAATTTAGAGGACTCATCATCTCTTCTTGAACTCTCATATTGCGAGTTAAATGAAATTTAGTTATTGTTAATAATTTTATAAATTATTATAAAAATAATTTTTAATTGTTATAATAGATTAATCGATAGAAGAATATATAGGCATTATGACGAAGTGTTTTTTGATTACGGACATAATTGTGTGGTGTTCATATTTTAATCATATTAATTTAATAATTTGTATATCAGATTTTAGAAGCTTACTGTACAAAAGTCCCTTTGGTGCAGACGGTAGCGCGCTGGACCTCCAATGACAAGGACGTGGGTTCAATTTCCACGAAATTTCTAATATTTTATTCAGTTTAGATTATGTTCAAATATTCAAACAAGAACATCAGAGTTTTATACGAGTAAATAGATAGATAGGTTTTTTCAGTCTATTCGGTTAAAAAATTTCCAAGTCAATATAAACAATGTAAATAAATGTGAACAAATCCAACAAGTGTAGCAAGCATTAGTCCAAGCTAAATATTGAGTTATTATAGTTTTATTGCACTTTGCGGTAATTGAAAGTTCACGATTTTTTTTTATAAATTGCCAATTATTATTATCATTATTATTACAAAGTACTAATTCTTATTATTAGCTACCTTTCATCTGTTTTTTTAATAATAAAAAGATGAGCTGGAGTCGGTACTGGAGTCGGAGTCGGAGTCGGCTATAATAGGTCCGACTCCACAGCCCTGGTTACAACTAAATTCAATTTCTTCTTTAAAATTATACTAGAAACACAATACATTTCTATAGGACTTAACATAATAATATAACTTTATTATAATTAATCGTAAATATAATAAATTTTTCTGATTTAAAAATAAATTAAATAAAAGAATTATATTTTACATTTTGACTGTGTTTCTCCTATTTATTATTTCATTATTAGACTTTTGCGAGCTGTTTTGGAGTCTTAAAACTTTTGTACAGAAATCAATAGGCTCTTGTCTATTCAAAAAAAAGTTTTCAATACAAGTAAAATAAAGCAAAATTTCTAATAAAGTAATATAAAGAACTTAAGTTCAAAGTATCCGAAAATCATTAAAAATGCATTTTAATAGAAGTAATTCTACAAATGACTGAAAAACATGAATGGCTAATGAAAGATTTAAAAAAAAAACATTTAATATTAATATTACCTTTATGGTGTGCACTCATTTCACATGGATACTAAGCCGTTAGATTGACGTAATCGGGTTCACATAGTGTGAAAAGTTTAGGCTATTGTTTATTATTATTCAAAATATAACACATTTAAAAATATGTTTTACACACACCTCAATTGGCGTTGTTGTGTGTGACAATAGAGGCTCCAATAAGTACGAGAATAATCTACGACATAAGCTGTAAACTCTATTGCACCAAGAATGTTATTTTATTCTGTAAGTTTAATTGAGGTTACTTTTTGAAAGTAAAAATTACTAACCATTCTCAACTGTACGAAATTTGGTTGTATGTACAAATATGAAGACATATTACCTTATTTCTAAGAAAAAATTGTTGAAAAAGTCAGACAAAATCTAAGATATTTAAAATCTGCAGTTTAATTAAATAGAGTTGTATCATACTGTTTGTTAATATGTAGCATTTTTAAATTCGGATGATTTAATTAGATATATGGTGTTTTAAAAATGATCGTAGTTTTATGAAGTGAGAGTGAAAGAAGTGACGGATTGAAGTGTTGGGTGGAGACACTGATGGTTGGAAATTGGCTTACTTGTAAGAAAAGTTAGTCCTGACGATGTATTGAAGGTGCTCCCTTGAGGCAAGCAAGACGAGGTCCAGGCCACTTTTAGCTGTAGTCGTTATGTTGTTTAGGGCGATAAAAGGGTCTGCGACGGTGAAGTGGGTAGAGAACAGGCTTCTGGAAACATCGTCCTCTGGCAGGGACACTATCTTCTCCCAGCCTCCCGTTTCTTAAACACAAACCTTCTTCTACACAACATTACTTACAAGTCACTTCACTTTCAAAAACACCTTTTTTCTTGTCACTACTTCAAGTCTTCTTACAGTTTTACTCTAAATTAATTCTATTCAATCACTGACAAATATGGCTGCTAAACTCAGCAACAATTAACATATCCCAAACAAACAAACACAGATTAAAGTTTTATTATTTCAATAAGAATAAAAAAATTGCAAACTGAAGAAATTAAAAAAAATATATGGAATAGTTTACGGTCAGTGGTGGGATTCAAATTTTTAAAGAACCGGTTCGTGCGAACCGGTGCTTAAAATATTAAAGAACCGGTTGACACGAACTGGTGCGAACCGGTTGAATCCCAGTGAATCCCATCACTGATACGGTATATTTTGCTAAAATAATAATTAAATTGATAATTACTTCATAATTTCCAATGAGGTAAATAATCATGTAAATGCATCATAATTAATAGTTTTCTCTCTACGATTTTATAAATGAAGCAATCCTTCCTTCACCAATAAAATAATTCCAAAATCTTCTGAAAACTGTTGGGAAATCCTATTGCAGAAATAATAGCAAATAGCGATCAGGCATATAGTTAATCTGTGAGCAAAAATCTGGACAAAACCTAAAATAATTTTAACGAAGTAATATTTCCTTATTATCCAAACTAGATTAGCAGTAAAATGACTTCAAATAAACTATAAGAATATGTAACAGGTCATGGGCCATTTGGAAACGTACGTGTCCAAGTTAACAATAAATAGTTACTAATCCATCATGCACTTGTAGTTTGGAGGTCCTCAATATACCTACTTGGTGATGATTGCTGTATCAGGGAATCAGTAATACTTTCTTGAGATGTGTAGCTTACTAAAGGCTGTACATGTACTTTGATGAGATGGGTGGCTTACTAAAGGTTGTAAAGACTCTCTCCATATGTTGTACTATGGAGAGCGAATGACGTAATTCTGTTTAACTTCCAAGCAATATTGTAAAGAATATGTATAATTTTCTGCAACTTTGCAGCTTAAAATTATTGTTTACAGCTAAATACTTTATGCTTACGTTACCTATATATTCCATAAATAGACAAGTAAAAACATGTTTATATTACTTTAATAATGTAATTTATTTTAACAATAATAACAATCGCACACATTATTAATGCAGATATAACATGTTTACTATGTATAAAAGGTAAAATGGAAATAAACATACATAAAGAAAGTCAAACATTCTATCAAACGCGACTTTGAAGGCACATTTAAATCTAGTTGGAATAGAATATCGATCAGAATTGTCATTTTATTTTTCTCTCTTGTCTTCTAATTAATCACAGTGACAGTTGTATTGTCCTTTCGTTTGTGATTTTTTTGATGTTTAATCTCTTCTTTTCCTCTTCTTTTATGTCTTATTTATTATATAAGACATATAATTAAACACATTGTTGTTACATTTGTAGGAAGTAAATAATTTCATATTCTCTATAATTATCAGACTAGCCAGTTAAACTTTTTTTTAACTTTAGTTATTTTTAAACAAAATTCAATCAACTTGATAAAATAAATACTTCATTTTTATTTAAAATTGTTAAAATACTTTCAATTTAATTAAAAATATAAAAAAAAAGTGTGGATTATTTTTCTGTATTGCAAAGTCAATTATAGATTTTTTCATGCGAATGAAGGAGTGCTTGTTAAATAATGGAAAAAAAAAGTTATCTTCACTAAAATCAAATGTTTTAGTTGAAAGTAGAAAAGGGAAAATGAATGGGGATTGTACCGAGGATTTTGATTCCAAGCCCAATTAATTAAAAATTTCCAACGCACTCTTTATTAAAATCTTATTTCCTCTCTTTTCTTAAAACGAAAATCTGATTGCTAATCAATGATAATACTTGTTTTAATAAACCACTAGGGAAGTTATTTTTTCCAGCCTATTCCATTTTTTTTTTTTGCCTAGTCATAATTATTTTGATTACTTTTAATAAGTGCCACTGGTTCCCTTGGCAACTTTTTCCTAACTTGTCTGCAGGGCAATAAATTAAATGTGACTAAAACTACTACATGAAATACTGTCTCATTCATGGTTGATACTAAATATTTCCTCACTTTGCGAAATATGATAATACAGCGCTTAATATAGGCGTGAGGGGTATATCAGCTTTTTTCCATAAGACAGAACATATCTATCAGAAAGGCAAATCCGTTCTAAAAATGTTGATTAATAAAATAGAAAAATTTTTAAAATTTAAAAAAATCACTTATGTCTGCTTCTTGAATATGGATGATGTAGTGGACTTATTAGCAAAACTTGGGATCAAACCTTTAAATCTAAAACTTGACTCTACACTACTGTGACAGACTAATGTTTTCTTACACGTCCCTGGTGTAGTTTCAAGAGAAAATGAAACATGGTATCCATTACAAACTAATCATAACAAATTACAAAGGCAAGTGTTTCTTGGAATCATTTAAGGAATAATCACCTGTTTTATAGCTAGTATTTAAAAGATATTCAACCTCTCTCCATTGAATAACTTTATGAAAAAAAACATTATCTGGAGTTTACTCACTTAATATGAAATGAAAAAGCCTCTTTGGGATATAAAATGTTAAAAAATCTAATAGGACTAAACAATAATAGTGTGGCTTACAAGTTTTCAGCGATATGGCTGAATAAGCTGGGAGCGCTAAATAATACCAAAACAGGCTTACAAGTTGCCAGATGCAGTGTCACTCAAAATAAAATTACAAGAGGTTATCAAATGTTCATTAATTATCGAATGAATTGAAAGACTTAATTTCTGTAAAGTTTCTGCATACGGATGGGTCAGAAATGAATTATGATATCAGCATGGGTATAACACACTCAAATCGTAACATTTCCACATCTCTAGGCGGACCTAAGATTAGACCTTAATTGTCTAACCAAAATTTTGCTATTATGTTTTGTGTGATAATCTTGAAGAATCGCTATAAAAAATGCAGGATCTACTCCTTATTAGGCAGCCAAGGCACACTGAAGACGTCAACATTGCGGTTTTCTATTCAAAGTAGTAAGGGAATTTCTAATGTGCTAGCCAGTAAAAACAAGATAACAATCATGTGGGTAACTGAACGCAAGGGATTAGATAGAAACCAGGGACAAACCGATCGGTAAAAGTCCCCACAAGCTAAACCTTTTATGGTTCAAAAGAATTCTGTGCAACACAGAATTGTTAATCTAATTAACCTAATAAAACTTTGCTAACCTTTAATCAAAAACTCAATGAAGTAGGAAGCATAAAAAATGTAGCTAACAGTCTAATTGAGTCTAAAAATTTCATTCTGAAGAACTTAAATTTGTAAGGGAAACAAAAAAATCTATAAAGGAAATAATTAAAAATGTTTATGAAATACCACACTGGGAATGTTTACTCAAATTTTCAACATATTTTGTGAGATTGTAAGCCAGCAGACATACAAATGAACATAAATTGTGGCAATATGACTAAAGACAATATTAATCATGGTCGAAAAGCTTTACACTAACCCCCAATTTCTCTGAATCAACAAACAACCTAAACTCTCAACCTAAATTACTGTTACCTAAAGTTTACTAGTAATAAAGTAGAGGGAAATAAACTGGCCTAAATAATAAAAAAAACAATAGTAAGTTCAGAATCAACCGATAGTAAGAAAATTTGTATACATGAGATGGATCAATACTCAAAGATCAAAAGCAAAAGATGCTTTCTGATGAGTGTTCTTTTGAATTCCAAGAAAAAGACCATGCAAAAAGCAAATCCTGAAACCCACTATCTAATAATTACAAATCTGAATGACGGTAGGTTTGAAATTAATCAACTTTCAATATGAATAATTATTTAACAGATTATTTGGAGCAATTGCACTTGTAAGAAAAACAGCTTAGCAAACTCTGCTGGTTGAGACAAAATCCAATCAACAGTCTGGGAAGTTTTTAAAACTCACTGACTTATCAAATCTCTATAGAGGTTAGTCCCTAGGGAGTCTCAATACGTCCCGTGGGATCATCATCTGTAGGGATTTATTAAACTTCTCGAAAGAGGTAAAAAAATAACAACAAATATAGACAAAAATTATATCTGATTTATGAATACTTTATCAGTACTAGCAGTATTCAATGTATCAAGCAGTACAAACTAAGGATTGAAAGAATTGAAAATTAATAAAAATCGGATAAGAGGAGTTGCATTCTTATTAGGAATTATCTCTCAAACTCTAGACAAACCCAAAGCAAGGACATGATGACCAGTTCTTTTAATTACTTCATTTCTCGTAATACTGACTAAAGCCATGTTCTTTTAAAACAGCGAAGCTTACAAAACAATTCATTGACACTTTTTGCTTCCAGTTGACAATTCCTGTAAAATAAAATATCAACTAAAGACAACTTTTTTCATAATATTAAAGCATAAAAAATTATGGACTGACACATAGGATTGCTTTTAGTGTTGACATTAATTGTAAAGAAAACTTTAACTAGCTAAAGCTACCCAAAGCTGATTGCATCATACTACAGCTTATGCTATTAGCGATTGATACATTTCAATTATAATCGCTATTTCTCGTGAAATAAGACTTTATCTGACTAAAACCACATTCTTTTTTGACAGGAAATCTCAAAAACTTATACTACTGTCAAGTTTTATCTAAAAATGAACTTTAACTAATTCAACAGCACATTCTATCAAAACAGAAAATTTCACCACTTCGCCATGATCAATGATTGTTATATTAACCTCATGATACAATACCTTTTTTCTCATTGTTTTTAATTTATAAATGTAGTATGTTTATACAAATTAAATGTTTTATTTACAATTATTTACCTGGAAAAATTGGAATTTTATTTAAACACTTCTATAATTTGAGCATCAATATTGAGAGATAAAACATTGAATTTAAATATTTACCTGGTCAAAATATACCAGGGTGAGGTCAGCAACCCCTTTACATACACAAGTAGTATGGGGGTATTGAATATCTGAAGTAGCAAGGGATTAGTACCGCACTTGAGACGAGGATAAGGGTTTGGCTACACGCATTGGATCTTCACCTTTTCTCTCTCCATTCCATGAAAATCTTTTTATGTTCCACCTGAGATGGTTTTTACCTGTATTTATTTTGACGTCACCTTTTAAACAAATATATATGCGTATAAAACCAAACCGGGACTCCCTAAGCCCTAAGAACTGCACATAACATTCTCATCCGCAAATTATTTAAAAGTATATAACAATTGTAAATTTTTCATTAACTCTTCATTTTTTTAAATGTACGAAAACTTAATACTTCTTGAAATGCCATATTAAAATTTCGTTAACTGTTTTTTTTTACAAGAACTTTTTAGAACAACTTTAAATATCTGTTCAACTGATGAGTCAAAATATAGAAAATTAAATCATTATAAGTATATGTAGTCGTTAAGCGAAGTTAATATGTTATTGGTCTAAGAAAACAAATTAACAATCTAAGAAAACAAAAACAATAAGATTATTGAATGTACTTATATTCATCATAATAGACCAAAACTTTAGATGAGATATCTCACGTTCACTTGCACTTTAATCCAATTATTAATGCAACTTCATTAGTAGTCTTCGATAAAAATCAAATTCAAAATCTTGTAAATTCATTCTATCTATTTTCTACATATTTTTGTAAAAAAAAATACAAAAAATATATTTTTAAAGAAAAAAATTTTGTACTATTTTTGCTCATTTTCTTAATTTCTTAATAAAAATAACGTTATATATTTTAATATATTTCTTATAATTTTTTTTAATTTGTGTAATTTGTATGTATTTTTTATATTGCTTAGAATTATTTTTAACTACTTTGTCAGTTGTATTTCTACTAGACGCTGATTTTTGTATCAATTTTCTCTTCTTCTTGCATAGGATAAAGGGAATAGATTAACAAAAGGAAATGTAATATTGAAAAAATGTGTGATGTTTTTTCCCCGTCAAATATAAAAAGTATAATGTAACATCCGTGGTGTATATAGGGGTTTGTTATATATGTGCCAGCATAGCAATTACTGAAGGGGAGTCTATGATTGTTGACGGTGGGAGGGTGGGAGCAGTGGATGACGGAAGCTCTTTGGCAGTTCATATTCAGCCCGAGCATGGTAGACGATTAACCTATATAGAACAAATCTAAGCGACCACATTGTTGGAGGTACAACAGCAGTCATTAGGAAGAGGATAATGTGTGTTTTGGAGGGAGAATTGAAACAAGGTTTAATATCCGTTTAATATGACAACCTTATTAATCCTGTTCCAGTTTATGATAACCGTTCAATAAAACTCTTATTAAACACTTTTATCTTGTAATAAATATTTTATAGTTTCTTTCCTTAATATATTTGATTCAAATAAGAAATGAATATAAATAAACAGTTTAGTCGAAGCATATGTAACGGTAACTCATTGTAAGCATAATATGTTGGATGTTTAGCAAAAATAAAAATTATTATAGAAACATGAAATGAAATCAATATCTGATAAAAATAAATAATAATATAAATGATTTAAAATACATACAAATCATAAATACAATAACGATTAATAAACATGTATAAAACGAAATATCATTTTAAAAAGTAATAAAAACTGTGCTTTACTTTTTTCTTAGAAACATATTTGATTATAATATACTGCTTTCAATACCTCATTACTTTGTACTATTCTAGGAAAAAATTGTAATTATATTTTAAAATTATTACATGTTAACAATTACATGGCCATTTGATCATATAATTCTTATATTTGATCACAATATGTGAGAAAGTTGTATCAATATATTTATTTGATATGGCAATGGTAAAAATATAACCAATTATTTTTGTAGAAAAAGAAAGTTACGTTCACTATATATATATAACTTTAATTACACAAAGCACGACACAGACAAAAGAATAAAAAGAACACTTACAGAATTCAATATTTCGAACTGTTGTTCGTCATCAGGAGTAGACTAGAAGAGAGGATGAAGTGAGAGAGATCTCCCCACGTCGAAGAACGGAGTGCAAAATGTGTTTATGTGTCTATGTTTCCTTATGTACATTGAACTGTATTTGTCCATTTCGGATCGTATTTATATATATATATATATATATATATATATATATATATATATATATATATATACTTTTTCGATAAAAATACGATCCGAAATGGACAAATACAGTTCAATGTACATAAAAAAAATAGAGAAATTAAAAGCACTCACTTACAGTCTCTAATTTTCGGTTGAACCGTCTTAAGGAGAGATAAGAGAGGGAAACCAAGCACACACTGGTACAGAGATGGTTGGAGACCAACAATGTTACCACATACGCGCCCGGTTACAGAGAATAAGGTAGACAAGAATCAATTTAAGATTAAATTGAAATAAGAATATGAAAAATAATAATAAAAATAAATAAAATAAAAACTGATAGATGAAGAGAAGAAATTATACATAAGAAAAATTATGGACTAAGCTTTAATAAAAAAAAAGAGAATAAAACTTAAAGTACCACAAAACCAATGGTCAGTTGCAGGGACGGTTTCCTGCCGCTGTGTTTCTGGCATGTTTGGTCACCCATTCACTTTTCTCCTGAAAACGGATCAACCGAAAATTTGAGTTTGTAAGCGTATCTCTTTCTCTGTGTGTGCTTTCCTTCGTTTTTGACCTGATATATATATATATATATATTATAAACACTTTTTCTTCTTCTCGGAGTTTGGTCAGGGTAAATATATGGAATCACCTTTTTGTCAACGTTTCGTCTTTATTTTAAGACATCCTCAGGGCTATAAACTAACAAAAAAAACAATAAACAATAGACATTTGTCATTTCTACTATAGAAACATTATAAACAAATTGAAGAAAACTTACTCAAGGCTGGTTTCTGTTACATTACAACAACCGTTAACTGTCATTACATGTGCTGCTCCAAGCGACATATTATTGAAACACTGTTTTTTTAGTACAATCATATATACAATCTTCAATTTTTTTATGATGTTTCTATAGTAGAAATGACAAATGTCCTTTGTTTATTGTTTTTTTGTTAGTTTATAGCCCTGAGGATGTCTTAAAATAGAAACGTTGGCAAAAAGGTGATTCCATATATTTACCCTACCAAACTCCGAGAAGAAGAAAAAGTGTTTGTTAATATTTAGTGGTCAAGAAAACAGTACCGTATATATATTATATACAAGTCAAAAGCAAAGTAATGCCTACAATACTATAGTTGACCATTGTTGATATATATACAAAGTCAGTTATGAAAGCTATAGAGAAGCCCCATTATGTAAAGTTCAGTGGCATTAAAATAGATGCCTATAATACTGCACTCACAATGGGGATCAGTATTTTGCAATAACAGTCTAGTTTGCATATTAGCAAGTCCACTCAGTGTTATGTTTTCCAACTAATAAAATAAGCAAATATTGCAGTATTGCAGTAACATTACTTTCACTTTTCATTGGTCAACATCTGAAATGGGACATACAAACATGATTAACTTAAATCATGCTGTTGCTCTAACTGGATCATGAAATATTTTACTGTAGAAAAGGTGTTCCAAACCCATGCTATTAGCAAGTGAAGGCACATTCTTTTTATGACTAGGTTCTTCCATACGAGTTTTGACGTCATATAGCAAAGGTTATTTCCTACACCAAGCACCTTTTATCGCTTTCTTCAACTATTTGCAACCTTTCCTTCTTATAATTTGCATGTCGTAATCAAGATTGATTAAATTTTCAAGTTTATTCCTCTTCTTTCTTTCTGTTGTAATAATGTATCAAAAAATTAAATTAACATTTTATTTAAAAATAAAATGAATTGAAGGTAACAATTTAGTTGGGTCGTTGAATTGAGAACTAATTTCTTAAATGCTAAATAAAGAAATATTTACATTTTTGCAGTTACCTTTGGAGGAGGTATGTCGTTTAATACTCGTAGATGATAAAATTAAGAGGTTAACTTTGTAGCTCTTGAAACAAATTTCTCGAGTTACTTTTTTCTGTTTTTTTTTCTTTGTTTTTAAATTTTCATTTCTTTCAAGTATTTTGAGAAAAATGTTTCATAATTTCAAATTCCTGTAACACGAAATGATACAACGATTCATAGTAATCTTAATTAAAAAAAGAAACCATATTCATATATAGAATATATGAATTGACTGCTTAAATTTCCCTTATGTAGTAGGGAAATTAGTAAATAATTAAAAATAGTAACAGAAAATGAAATTATTCAAATATATTCAAACAGCCACCAATAAACAAAATGTTATACAATAGAAGGAAGATAAATATTCAAATATAAAACTAATGACCAAAACAAACCAGTTTCAGCAAATGGGTAACATTCATTGTTCTATATTATATATCATATATATGAATTATATGATAACATGATATATGAAATATATTATTTCTTAAACAACAGAAAATCAATTCGATAAATTTGGATGACGCAGACATTATAGAATCAAATGTAAAGAATGTAGTAAATGTAAAGAAAAAAAAACTTAATACTTTAATATTATGAACATATAACGTATTGATGCTGCGAAATATAATAAAACAGACATAAATTTCGTAAACCACTTAAATGATTCATGGTCATGAATCGGATGAATCGCATACCCTATGAACATAGTGCATATAGAACAGAAAGGACTAAAACTCACAGTAAGAGGAGCTTTGAAATAGTTAAACAGAAAAAAACAATACTGCTCAAGATCATTGGCAGATTCAATAGCATTTAGGAAAATATAAAGATATGGGCTAAAGAATGACTATGAATATATGGGTAAAAAAATGTTACAATTAATTTCAATTCAATTAAACATTTTTAATTTTATTAAAATTAATTAAATATAATTTCAATAATTAAAAATAAAAATGAAACTATTCTTTTATAAAATGAGATAATAAGGGCGAGGTTATACCGAATAGAAACAAAATAATAACATCAGGGGAAAACCTATTGTCGTTCTACTTCTAATCCCAATTGTACAGAACACTTTCACAAATTACTCTTGAAGAAGAAATTGTTCCAAAACCGGTCGAGTTGTAAGGAATACGAACAAAATTTGATGGTAAATGATTACAGCATTTTACTTGCAACCTCTTTGGTACTAACAATGATATTGTATTTATATTTAAAAAGTCGCGTCCAAGGTGTAATAAGTATGTTCTTATCCTACCAAACTATAACAAGACCTTCATTAGTTGTTTCAAAGGGTCTATAAAAATTTACTAGTTTTCAAATTTTACGCTATAGATACGTAATGTAATAACTTTACTTTAAATATTTAATAGTAACTGCTGTACTTTATATATGTCTGACACAATCTATTGAGATGACACAAAGTTTGAATTTGAAAATTAAATTTTTGTACCTTTATTTTGTAATTTGTTATAATCAATATATTTTTTTTCGTAGAAAGACATAACCTTTAATTTATTCATTTACTATAGAATTATATTATATTATATTTGTTTGTAAGTTTAATGCTCGTACTTTTTAAAGAGAAAAATAACTATGTTACTAAATTATAAATTCAAATTAAGTTGTAAATTAGTTGTAAATTGTAAATTAGTTTAATGCTCGTAACTTTTAAAGAGAAACATAACCATGTTACTACATTGTAAATTCCAATTAAGAAATAATAATATATTGTTTAGTCTTTCTTTTAGTTTTAATACTAGAAATGTTCGAATTTTTCGACAGATCGGGTTTTTAAGGCATAAAACATACATATGATCGAAGAGTATTTGTATAAAATTGTCAAAACAAGAAGATTAGATTTAAAATGTTATTTAAATTAATCAGTTTAAAAAAGTGAAAAGTAAAAAAAAAATATTTCCGATCATCTTCACTTTCCGTTAAAAAAAAAAAAGGATTCTGTTCACTTCCTTCAGAGAAGAAGAAGGAAAATATAATATTGAACACGAGAAAGAATTTGCATACGTTGCAAAATGGCCATGATATAAGTCAATGTTTTTTTGTCTCGATCACATATATTCAACACTATTTTTCTTTTTTAACGTGATTTGGTCTAGAGTGAAACAATAAGCAACTGTTTAGTCCTATATTTGCAGGCATCTTCAGGGCTACTTCATACAGAAATTAATTCCAGTAACATGGAAAAAAATTATAATTTGGATTATTTATATGTAACATCACATACATGTAACATTGTGTAACATAACAGTTATGATGTATACATTTAACATTACAGTTACATTATTTATATAAATATTGTGCATTCATATAAATAATGTAACTTATGAAATTATTATTATATTACTGTAATTAATTTCTATATTGATGAAGCCCTGAAGATGTCTACAAATATAGATTGAACATTGCTTAAAGGTGTTTTACTGTTTGACGCTAAACCAAACCTCAATAAAAAAGAAAAGTATACCAAGATATTATAATGTCATAATGTATGTATATATAGATATACTCAAGAACACAAAGAAAAGAACTCAAAAAAACACTACAAAACTCACTTCAACATTTACACATCCTTCGTCATCAGGAAGAAGTGAGAAGCACAATGGAAGTCAAATCATATATATATATATATATATATACCTTCTTTGATCACTTCCTACAGCCTCTAGTTCGGAACCAACCTTCTTTCTGCAAAGACACTTTCCATTTTCTCCAAATTCTTAAAAATCTTTCTCTTCCCTCTACCCTTGATCATCCTCTTCTCATGGTTGCCATGGACGTCACTTCTCTCTATACTTCAATCATTCATTCTGAAGGTCTGGACGCTCTGCGATACTTTCTTGATGGCAGAACAGCACCCCTTAATCCTTCCACATCCTTTCTAGTCTCTTTGGCTGATTTCGTGCTACAGCATAATGTCTTTCAGTTTGAGGGTCGTTATTACCTTCAAACCAGAGGCACAGCTATGGGTACGATTATGGCCCCTTCTTACGCTAATCTTTTCATGGCCAAATTAGAGCAGGATTTCCTGGCCACCTGTCAACTTCTTCCACTCCTTTATCTCCGTTTTATTGATGATATTTTCTTCATTTGGCCCCATGGCAAACATAACTTAGAACTTTTCCTACACTCCTTTCAAAATTTCTGCCCCTCCATCACTTTCACTTACGACATCTCCGACAGACTTATCACCTTTCTTGACGTTGACGTTACTTTAGACAATGGACACTTCTTGACTTCCGTACATATAAAACCCACCAACTCCCAACAGTACCTCCATTACAATAGTTGCCATCCATCCCATGTTAAAAAATCTATACCTCGATCCTTGTCCCTCCGTATTCACAATATCTGCAATAATCTCCAAGACCGCAGACATCACCTTAACCTCTTAAAGGACAAATTTTCTGAACGAGGCTATCCTCGCTCCTTCATTGATAGTCGTGTTTTACCGGCTGACATCTCCCACCAACCCAGACCCAAGAGGGATAGAAGTAACACTTCCTTCTTCCTGACAACCTACTTCCCTGGCGCTTATAAGCTTCGTGCTGTTATTAAGGAGTCTTTTCCGATTCTGTCTACTTCTACTTCTACTTCTTCCATCTTTAATCACCCCCCTTCTATTTCCTACCGTAAACCTGCCAATCTAAAAAGCATTTTCTCTCATATTTCCCCTCAGCCTTGCAATCCTGTTCCTGGAATGAAACAATGTGGACGCCGTGGCTGTCAAACTTGCCTGATTGTAAATCCTAATCCTTCCTTCGATTCCCCTCTCCACCATAGTTCCTACCCGGTTCAGGTCAATTCCTCCTGTACCTCGAGCAACTGTGTTTACCGACTGGATTGCACTCAGTGTGACTCCTTTTACGTTGGCTTAACTTCTAATAAGTTGAGCCTTCGTATGAATGGTCATAGGGCTTCAGTCGGTCAACGCAGTAACTATCCTGTAGCCATCCATGCGAACTCGCATGGACTCAGTTTCAATGACTGTTTCAGGGTTCAGATCCTGAAACAGATCCCCGAATCCAACAATAAAGTTACCCTAAGAGCTTCAGAGGAGGCATACATATGCTTACTTGATGCTCGCTCTTCCCCCGGACTCAACCTCAACCGATAATTTATTTATGATTTATTTATTTATTTATTATTTTTTATTTATTTATTTATTATTTTTTTTATTTATTTATTTATTATTTTTTATTTTACTTTTTATTTATTATTTTTATTAATTTTAATTTGACTTATCTACTTTTTTTTTATAATTTTTTATAGTTATAATTTTTACTCGTTCCTTTTACGTCTTAATTTGGCTCTTCATTTCCTTCCCTCCCTTCCCCCGCTTGGTGGTAAGTGGTGGGGTACTGGCTGCGGTTTCCGAGTTCAGTACCGCCCTGTCTTCCTGCGGGACTCTTCGCTCTTCGCTCTTCGCACCTCCTGATGACGACGATTGTCGAAATATCGATGTGAGTTATGTCTGTGTCTTTCTGTGTGTTTCCTTCGTTTTTTATTTTATTATATATATATATATAAATATTGATAAAAATATCGGCCGTAGAATAGAAACAAAACTATAGTTTATCGGGACTCGGTCAGTTCTTCAGGTTCAAATTAAACTCTCATTGCCAACGTTTCGGCCTTTATTTAAAACCTTTTTCATAGGCAGAAGTAAAAAGGTTTTAAATAAAGGCCGAAACGTTGGTAATGAGAGTTTAATTTGAACCTGAAGAACTGACCGAGTCCCGATAAACTATAGTTTTGTTTGTATATATATATATATATATATATATGCAGAAAAATCACAATAAATAAACACGTGATGCAATCAATGAACCTTTAACTACAATGGAAAAAAGAAAAACAATAGAAATAAAGGATCTGAGGCCTTCAAAGATGTCATCAGAGAGCAAACAAAGTAAAAACTGAGAAGCTGACATAAAAGTAATTACTTCTTCCACGTGAACTTTTTCTGTCTTCAGAGAGGCACCTTCTATATCTTACCGCAAACCTGCTAATCTTAGATCTAGCTTTTCTATTGTAGTATCTAGTAGTATCTAGAACCTAGTAGTTGTAGACATCGCGTCGTCAGTGTCACATTTCTGGTGACCGGTATCTTTGAGACCTTATGAAGATATATCTCAATTTATTCATAAATTTCATCTCTACGTAGAGTGATACTCTGTTGTAGTAATGATGCTTACATAACATAGACACTTTATTGTTTACCTTTTATTTTAAGTTTTCCTTCTTAGAATTATAAACTTTTTTTGTAATCAACGTCAGACACAGTTTCGTCAAGAAAATTCATGATCTGTCTGCTACATACTCATGTAAACTGTTTAATATATAACGTTTTTGTAAACTTGAAGAAGAACGTTTATTAAATGTCAGAACTTTATATGTGAAATATGGCCTCACTGTTTGTTCAAAGAAGTTAATTTAACTGATATTCACGCCTGAATTACTTTCTGAATATTCCTTTTGAATAGAATTTTGTTAAAATAAAACTTTTAACAAAATTGCTCCAGACTAGTTAGCAATGACTCAATTTATTAATCAATAAAAAAACACTCACCAGAGAATTTACTGAAGAATGCATGACTTAACTTTGAATTAGATTTTTGTTGTACGGCCTTTTAAAAAGAAATACGGAATCATGGTATGTTTCTTGTTAGAACTTCAGGACTAATAGATATTTCCCAGACTGTCTTTTCTCTATTAACAAATGGTCAACCCAGTGGCTTTCCTTCTCTTAATCGACATTCATCACTAGCCAATATGTAAACAATCTTCTCTTGTTAAAAGTCAAAAACAACCTTTTTTTGATACCTCAACGACTTAAAAGGTAGCCACTTATTAGTCAATATGGTGCTCAACACGATTTACATAGAAATGCAGAGATTTTGTGAGTACTTTTACTTAATCCTTAGCCTGCTGCCATGAATACTCCAATGCCTAGTTTACAGCAACTTGTCAAATACATGAATGACTAGCACCTGGTTCATACCGGCGACTCAGCAAGACATATCTTATGAACTGGGGTAACTTATGTAGTGACTAAAAAAAAGTTGTATATTTGAACATTAAAACTAAAGTTTGTATTAAAATTCCAGTATTATTTTTATTTAATACTAGACTACCTGTGACTGTTGGTTCAACCATCACCTTCCTTTTTAATGCAATCATGTTTACATAAATGCAGATAAACTCTAAATGACCCTATTGAGAGCAACATGTAACTAGTCATGTTGAAATACTGCTTTACCTAAATAAACTAAAACTTTCTGTAGAATCTCTCTTGAGACATAAATAGTCATGGCAAATGCTAACTGAATTGAAAATTGAATCCTTGAAAAAGAAATGTTGCCTTCTTTAGATAAAACAAATTTCAATCATGGAATTAAAACTATTTTCTCTTGAAACCGTGATGCGATAATTGTAAAAATAATTACTTTATCGTAAAGCTGCTCTGTTATTAGTCTTATTTCAATATATAAGCGCGGTAGATCAGCATTTCTCATACACATGACAGGAGCTCTTTTTGTGAATTCTTGCTTATTTTGGAAGTGAAGTGCAAAAAGTCCTCCTGGCGTAGAGAGTAGTGCCAAGAATTAAAAGTAAAATCGTTGCAATAAAAAAACATCGTCTAAACAACAATAAGATTCTAAAAATGGGACTAAAATCATTCCTAGAAAAAAAATGGATTTATTCTATAAAAAAATAGATTTTACATCTGGAGTCAGTAATTTTACCTGACTTTTGTTGAGAGAATTTCATTCTTCTTCCTTTTTAATGCCACTATTTGTAAAGTCATATTACGCACTGTTTTCTTTAATATTTATTTAATGATCCTACATAAACTGAAATCAACAGATATTCCAAGTTTCAACCGTGGGCTTCATTTTTCAGTTGTCTTATACAAACTTTACGTTATTTATATCAGGGTTTTGATATTGTACTGTAAAGAACACGGCGCAGAGGGTAGCGCACTATACCTGCAATTCAAAGTTCGTGGGTTCGTTTCTCACAAAATTTATGTATATTTTATTATTTATTCAGACAATGCACGGTGGCAAGAAAACAAACAAATAAACAAGAACGGTCATCAGAGTTTCTAAGTATATAGATGAAAGGATATATGCAAAAACTAAATGGTTACACCACTTATTAATAATGTAGTCATCCGATCTACTGATTAGATAGTTATAACGAAATCCCAGTTATACTTACTTTCCCCATTACCGGTAATTTGCCAGTCACTACAGCAATATATTTTGACAGTCATTTACTGTGATGTTTTGCTTAATTATATTATGCAGATCCTCTTTTTTTGTTTGACAATTGACCCAATGAAAATCGTTTCATGAGTGTTTTCTTTGACTTTAATAAAAATTATTATTATTAATTTTCTTCATTTCTTTTTTCAATTAAAACTAGATTCCTCCCAGAATCATGTCTGCCTTCAATAGAAATAGTTTCGTTATTGAATCCTGTGCTTTTTCCCTGAATCTCTTCTCTAATCATTTAAAAGAAATGTTCATTTTACAACTGAACCAGAAATTATTAATGATTGTTATCGCAATACCGTTAAGTAAGAACAATACATTTATTTTGAGAGGTACAGAGGTTTATTTAATGTTTAAGTCAGCCAAAACTATCATGTATCACATCAAAAAGAATTTAAATTAAATTAAAATACAAAGAGATGAGAAAGATAAAATAATTGTAAAAACATTAATGAGAGAAAGTGTTTGTGGTTGCATTAAAAACATTTTAATGAGGCCGCAAATTAGTCCCTGTATCTCAAAGTAAAATTATGCAGGGAAGTGTGAAAATGATCTGTTTTAATTATATATAGATGTGTAAATTTAATGCTTTTCCAACATTGATGCGTGCACAACTCTTTATATGTGATACCACTTCATTAAGTTTCTCCTTGAATATGAAATACGATGAAATATTAATTATTGTTTTTTTGTCTTAAATTATTTAAGGGCCTAATTAATTCACGTATAAAGTAACAGGACTTGAGCATTACAGTATAATGAAAGCCAACTGAAAAGAGCTACTTGACTTATAACAAATGCGCTTTATGAGCGCAGCTTGTAGCATAATTACTGTTTTGTTTCTTTTAAAACTGATACTATGTCTTAAAATTTATGGTAAAATTATATATATTAACCATAGATATGGTTTGAAGCTGGCCATCACGCGACGTTTTTGCATTTCATGAACTTCAAATTTGCTGAAAAGCTCCAGTTGAGTTTTTTGAATATCGTCCGTTTTTAAAATTGATGTTCAATTTTCGTTAAACATTACTTAACTTCCATTAATTTATTTCATTTAATGTTACAAATACATTAACATTTTAAACAACGTTTATAGTCTAGTAGTTGAACTTTTTAACGTGACTTTAATTCAAACAACAATCGAAGAAGTTATGAAATTGAATAAAAATAAATGAACTAAACAAACATTTATGAAAACAAAGTAATCACTAATGATACAAAGAAGTTATACAACCTATAAATTGATTGACGAAAAAAGCGGTAAGCCTGCATATTTTAGAAGGAATATTTAATATTAATGCTGTAAGACAGAAGCAAAAGTTTTGACGGACTAAGATAATGATCCAAGAAATGACCTTGCGAGAGATGAGATGATTAGAGGGTTCATAAATGCCGCAGCTCAAAACTTAAACACTGAAAGGAATTCCACTAAACATTATCTTCAAAGCCTTTAGTATGTTTCTAGGAACTCTCTGACTTTCTGGTCATTCACTCCGATATCACTGTAATTCCCCTTCCAGTGAACAACCTTCCCACTGTCATAGACATCCTTCCGACGACATCTCACACTCCTCAATCGTCTCTCTCGTGAATAATACAAAACAGAGGGAAAGTTTCATTAAAACTAAATCAAATATGTCCTTTCTTAAAGGATTATATAAATGTAAAAGAGAGACTACTTTCTAACACTATTCTTGCAACATTTGAACAAAGAGTTCCACAGTTGAGCTCTATTAAAATTTACTGATTTTTTAAAACAAATTATAGTTCTACTAATATAACTGGGATTTGGATGAGATTTTTGTTCTTTCTGTCTACAACTAAGCGTTTAGGATGGCTTGTCCTTAATGCAGGATCAATGAGAATCTTAGACAGAAAGTGTTGGAGAAAGTACAAAGATTAACAGAGTATAACAGAGTATACCCTGGGCTGTCTTGCCAATATCATATTTGTCGTCAGCAGACTTTGAATGCTGATAAGACAATAAACAAGCTGGGAATGGTAGCTACGAATTTATGCAGGGTATGTTTGAATGCTGAAAAAATTGGATCTGTTCTTCACTTTCTTTAACACTGACCAGTTATGTCTCAAAGAAGGAAAATCACTCAAGGTAAGTAATTTATTGGCAACCTTGGAAAGTTAGCATCTTCTGCGATCAAAGATTTAACAAAGTTTATAGCTCTTTTGGGATGGTTACGATGGACCAGTAAAGGTGGAACAGACTCTCCTTTATAGTATTGCAATGGGCTAACTTTAGGCTCGAGTGTTTTCACTCCTTATAGGCCACTGTAATCGAAACTAACATATCAATTATTAAATATGTATGAGATATATATATATATATATATATATATATATATATGTTTTATTAAAGTACACAGCAGCCTCTGCGTTAACGATTTTAAGCTGGTCTGCTCCAATTTGCGAACAACCTTGCGGTGGGCTGGTGTGTTTTTGCCCTTTAACGCAGAGGCTGCTGTGTACTTTAATTAACATGTTTACGTGAGGATTTGCTGCCAACATACACAAATATATATATATTTGTGTATAGTTCAATATAGACAAAGAAACATAGAGAAATCAAAAGAACACACTTACAGTCTCTAAATTAAGTCAAATTTTCCCATTTAGAACTTGAAACTATTTTAAAAACATTAACAAGTTTTTGTCTGAAATGTCATAAACATGTAAGAAAAATTGTCGCTTTCAGATAATTTTTAATTTAAGATGTAGGATAATTTCATTTATTATTTTTAAATGATTTAAAAATAATCATTTTTAAAAAGATTTTTTTTTATTTCTGAATAATGTTCTATATTTTTGGTCTTCTATAAAATTATTATACATACTGGAAATTTTATGGCCTGCTAGGGTTTTTAAAAACTCACTTTTCTTTCCCTTAGTCAAAAATCATAAAAAAACAATTTAGTCTCAGCGAATGTTATTTTTTCCCACGTGCTGTACTCTGTTATAAGTTTGCTATAAATGTATATTGAGAAAAAATATGTTGGTAATTAGCCACTTCTTCGTTCTTAAATCTGGTTCAAAGCCAACTTCTCTGTATAATTTTAAATTTAAAAGCTAGAAGCTTGAAATTTTTAGAATGGTATAACTATTAGATTAGAATAGTGAAAAAACTGGAAATTAGAAAAAAACATAGAAGCCCTTCTATAGGACGTAAAAGTGCATTCCAAAAACTTCAATATTACCCAATAATAATGTTATTCATAAACGTAAAAAAATCAGCATCTGATATTAACCTTTGTAGAATGGTGCAACATATAGATTGATTAGAACATTTTGTTAGACAAAGCCATCATACTTTAAAAAGGATCAGAAATTATATGTTCATATGCTCTACTGTTGTTGATTTTTTACATATAAGAATTTTATTCTTCATACATCACATACAAGTCATTAAATCGTTTAAACATTTTCATTATACCTTTAAACATTATATTAGTTCGGTGAATTCACTAAAAAAAAATTCTAAGTCAATGTAAATAATGTAAAAAAATATCAAAAATTTGACAAGTATAGCAGGTAATCCCTTAGTCTAGGATGAACAAACAGTTTTTATAGTTTTATTGCTCTTTCCCATCATTTTTTTATGAATTGCTAATTTTTTGTTCCATTTTTGTCAAATTTTCAAGATTTTTTAATGAGCCGTTTAGCGTCAAAAAACATTTTCTGAAAAGAGAAATCGTACTGTAACACCCCTTCGGCGAATGTAATTTTGAAAAAAATTATCTCATCTCTTCCTCTACATAATGTTCTATTTTTAGGCACACTTTCATTTTGATCCATCTAACGGTATGACTTCTATCGCTCTCATAACCTTTGAGATTGAATTATAAGTAAAAATTTTTACATTTTATTGAAAAAAGAATATTTCCTGTTGTTTTAAAATTCTGAATATATTTTTCGTTGGTTCCATTTGTAGCCTCAAAGATAATGTCAAAATTTCAAAACTCTAGGGTTATCAGTTTTGGAGAAATAAATGTTTTAAAAAAATACGGTTTTTGGCAAAAAAAGTGACTTTCCCATCATGCATAATTCTTCCCAAACAATAGGGATCTTCGTCTTTATGGGGCCCATTTTTGTGTGAAATATCAACTTGATCCATCAAAGATTCTGGACTGTAGCGTAGTAAAAACAAATGCTAACACACTCACCCACCCACCCACCCACACATACACAGACATCATCGAAAAAACGTCATAAAACGACTTCTGGGACCTCAAAACATGTAATTCCGTCAAAATCTCGAGATCAATTTTTTTCACGATCACTATACTTTACTTATAGTAAAGTAAAAATGAGAAGATCTGTCCACACTGCTTTATTCAAAATATGAAATTAATATTTGATAAATTAATTTTATAAGAACCTTATACGAAATACCATATAATGTGACACACTTAGACACAGAATTTCTGAATTTCTTTCATGAAATTAATATTTACATGACTAAAGAAGATGTTTGAATTAACAATTTTTATTTGATTATTATAAATTTGATTCACAAATTAACCATGTTAAACAGTTACATTCAAACTCTTTTTATTCCAGTAGAATGGATTAAACATGTAAAAATCACAATAGTGATTAAAAAGCCTGATAGGTCACTGAAACGTGTTTGTATGGTAATCCAAAACGCAAGCAAAAGAAACTTTTTAGAAGAACCGAGATGATAAGCTTAGGAGGCCTTCGTCAACCAAATTTAATCCTACAATCCTTAATCCTCAAAAAAATACCCCTTCATTTAGCCATTTTAAATCTTTACATTTTATAATAAAACTTTTATTTGTGAACAATTGAAAAAGACTGAATTAACAAACACTGACTAGTCTTTATTAAAAAAAATATATATTCCGTTTAAATGAATCTATTATTGACTTTATTTTATTTATGATATCATATCAATTTTGAGTTGATTATTGATATGATCAACAATTAATTAATTGAGTCTAGCAATTAGTGATAGAATCTTGTTTTTATCAACTCAAGATTGTGTTTTCTCAATGTAACATGTAAGTAACCGCTGACAGGTTAGCTCAGTGGTTAACCTACTCGCCTCTGAACTGATAGGTCCGGGGTTCGGACCCACCTTGACCTCGATTTATTCAAACGGGAAGTGAATAAATCTGAGTACGTCTCCCTTTGGAGAGGACGTTAAGCCATCGGTCCCGAGCCTGTACGATGTCAGGTACTAGTTAAAGATCCCTACTCGAAATGCACTTGAGTTAGGCAAAATTTTGAACTCCCAATATAGAATCTGTAGAATCACCGATCAAACAAAAAGCCAGTAAACGGCTAACGTTTTTTAACCCGCTACGGGATCGGTTTAAAAAAACAATTAAGACAAACTTTAATCATATTATTCGTTTTTATTATCTTTTGTTTGATACTCGTATGAACCATATGAACCATGAATACCTTAAAAGATATTTCATTTAATTTTTTTTATACTTATTTAGTTATATATGAGTACAACAATTACAAATCAAATTTGAACCAAAATGTTAAAATATCAGAAAATCGTGTGAAAATATTTCTATTAATTGCAAAAAAAACATAAAAATTTTGTCAGATCAAGTACGCTCTAAAAAACTGCAATATTAGTGCAAACTTGCTGTCCCATCTCAAAACTAAATTAAATTCAATATGAAAATTGTTAATAATAACTCATTTTGATTTTGTGATATGATTACAAACAAACAATGCACAAAACAGTGACTTTTTAAACCTATTTGATTGGATTCAGAAGATCTTACGAAATGTATTTCTTTGTATTTTTCTGTTGAAAAAAGTACTTTGTTCATTAATAGTATTTATAAAAATATAACAGAAGGAAAGTATACTCCAAACCTTTTTAGGTCTAGAATAACTTGATATTATAACTTGATATATCTTTTTAAATTATGTATTTTGTTACAAAAAGAATAATTAAAGAGATATTTGGAAGAAGAAATCTACGATATTACAGTTTTGAGTTCGTTAATACAAAAGAAAGAAAATGAGTGCAGTCGAAGATGGGATTCTGAGCGAAACATTTAGCATTTAATATAAAAGGTGATTTGGGTTTTGAAATTTCAGGGTTGAAAAGGAAGGAATGGTAAGCATTTGTAGTTATGGCTGGGCGAGGCGTTACGGAAGCTAATGTGTGCAACTGCTGTGCAGCCTAATGTCATGCCGTCCCCTTGCGCCCGTATACAAAACGACTCAATCTGCTCCTTATAACCGACCAAAACAACTTGTCTCTTAACTGCTTTCTTTTATAAATAACATCTTTTTAAATTACTAAAACAAATAATATGTACCCATAAAATTATTTGCTATGTATGTATTTCTAAATGGTTTATTAAACTTGATGAATTGTTTACTCTATAAAACAATAGAGTAAAGATAGATTTTTTTTTACTTGCTGCTTTTTACATATTATTACGCCCTGTCAATCAGTGTCAACATTTTTTCTCAAAAAACAATTATGAAGCAATTTCATTTAAATAGGTTAAGTTAGGTTATGTTGCAGTGGTAGTTCCACAAGTAGGCCAAGCATTGGCCCTTTGTGATACCACACAATGAAGATTGATTCTACAGTGGGAGTCCTAAATTTTGCCTAACTCAAATGTATTTAGAGTAGGGATCTTTAACGAGTACCTGACATCGTACAGGCTTGGGACCGACGGTTTAAAGTCCTTCTCCGTGGGACAGCGTGCTCAGATTTAATCACCTCCCGCGTGAATAAATCGAGTGCCTGATGGCGATGGAACCCCTGTCCTATCAGTTCAGAGGCAAGTACGTTAACCACTGAGCTAACCTGGCCCCCTTCATTTAAATAACACAGATTGACTTCATCTATTTTACAAACCTGGAAAGCTTATCTTATGAAATATAGACCATGACAAACCTAAAAAAAAAAAAATATAAAACTGCCTTCTGTGTCTACAAAAAATTGACATTGAAAAAAAAAAGTTATTTTAAAGGAAACTCTGAAGAAAGAAAAATGTGACTACTATTAATAACACGAAGATATCAAATAATAGAGATGCATAAACTCTTCAAGGTAGAGTTGCCTGGTTAGAGAATAAAACGACACCTAGACACATTACTTAAAATCATTCATTAAAGTAATTAATGTGTAAGGCGTTCATTGTCGTAAGATTGCAATTTGTCAAATTAATCTATATAGATTATCCCCTCATTTCGTTCAATATCTTGATTAATAATAGACTTCAATATATGTCACTAATAAAACTTTATATTAAGGTTACTTTTCTAATTTTATAATTACCTATTTTATTTTTGAAATCCAAAAAGTTTTATTTCTTATTATTAAGTAAAATTCATTCAAAAGAAACATAGCTTCAAAGCTTTTACGAATAGTCCTAAACAATTAAGCCAATCTTTTTTTTACTACCTCTAAAAAAAAAGGTAAAAACCAAATGAAAATAAATCAATTACATAAATGTATTGTTAATTATTTCCGATGTGGGTTTATTTATACTAAGCTTAGTGTAAGGCACTACAGATTTTCTATTTCTATAGAGATTGTTATTAATGTCAGTTTTAAGTGTATAGGATAACATTTGCTGAAACCGTAATTCATCAGGATTTTTATAGTATATCCAAGAGATCATCATCTACAATGTGTTATTATGCCATATGAATCATATGTTTCCCTTATCGACTGTACTTACAAAGTATTAACAAAAGGTAATCGGTAAGAACTCTTGAAACACTGATTAATTGAATTGGAACGCTTGAAGTCTGAATGACAGAGCATACAGCGTCAGTTTTAGGCCTGATGATGGGTTATCCAAATTAAGCTTCACACTCAAGGGACAACACAAAGGCAAAAAAAAATTCAACAAGCCTCAAAAAATAGCAAAAACAAATTAAATCGACTGTAAAACTTTAGAAACACGTTTGTCAGTAATTACACGAGGCAGTCCACTGGGAAATCTCCCCTACACAGGTATTTCATGTTCTAAGTTTACAGACACATGCAAAACTAGCAATAAAAATGTTTAACTTTATATAACCTTTTTCTATTTTATTAATATCATGGAGTTACTGAATGTGACTTGATATTATATCAAGATCTTCATATATATATATATATATATATATATATATATACATTCACTGATAAAACGAAATACGATACGATACGATACGAAATACGATGGTTACTTGCCGTTGCGTCTACAACGTGCTTGGTCTCCCATTCTCTTTTCTCCTGAAGACGGATTACCCGAAAATTTGAGTCTGTAAGTGTGTTTCCCTACTTTGTATGTTGCTCTTTGTTAATCTCGAACTCGTATATATATATATATATATATATATATATATATAGCAGATTAAATAATATATCGACCATTTGACAGAATAGGTGTGTACTCTAATCGGGATTTGGTTAATTTTCTAGGATAAAAAATCAAACTCTCGTTGCCAACGTTTCGGTTTTATTTAAAACCTTTTTCATAGGCAGAAGTATGTCGGCTATCTAGTCGAAGGTTTTGTCCGGTTAACGTTGTTGTTCCTTTAAATAATGTAAATTTCATTTTCTTAGTTAAAAACTTCTTACTTCTGCATATGAAAAAGGTTTTAAATAAAACCGAAACGTTGGCAACGAGAGTTTGATTTTTTATCCTAGAAAATTGACCGAATCCCGATTAAAGAACACGCACACACACACACACACACACACACACACACATATATATATATATATATATATATATATATATGATCAAACGACAATAAGAAAATGGGAAAAAGTGGTTTGATCATTGATTGTTATTTCACGTGTTTATATGAAATCCTTATATATATATATATATATATATATATATATATAATATATAATATATTGAACTGTAATACTCTATGAAATATACAAACAATTCAATATTCAACTTTTGAAAAAAATTTCAAACTTTACCAATGTTTAACTTTTTTAAGCAGTAGTCTCCTCCGAATAATTTATAAATATCCTCTCCATTCATAATTCCTACTACCAAACCTGATTATATATTCGGTCAAACCGAAATAGTAAGTCTCCTTTGGATAATTGATGAGATCCTAATTCTAAACATATAATCTACCGTCTCACCTCGTACATTACTGCCGTAGCTGTCGGACCGGTTTCGGGTGTCACCCATCTTCAACACGAACTACTTTAGTTCGTGTTGAAGATGGGTGACACCCGAAACCGGTCCGACAGCTACGGCAGTAATGTACGAGGTGAGACGGTAGATTATATGTTTAATATTAATAATACTAACCTCTGTGGTAATGATGAAATGCATGAACTAAACATATGAATTTAAACAAAGTCTCCAAACCCTCTTTATTTAAAAAAAAAACAGTCAATGCTTTACTTTATCTACGGGGTATTTTTTTATTGTTTAAACCGATGTCCTAGCGGGTGATAACGTCAGTCGTTTACCGGCTTTTTTGTTTGATCGGTGATTCTACAGATTCTACATTGGGAGTCTTAAATTTTGTCTTACTCAAGTGCATTTCGCGTAGGAATTTTTAACGAGTACCTGATATCGTACAGGCTCTCCTTTCCGAGGGACGATGTTCTCAGATTTATTCACCTCCCGCGTGAATAAATTGAGGGTCAGGTGGGGATCGAACCCCGGACTACTAACCCAGAGGCGAGTACGTTAACCACTGAGCTAACCTGGTCCCCTTACGGGGTAATTTACATCACGTAGTATTTTTACATACTTGGGAATGATGGAAAAATTCTCTGTAACAAAAGTTTATCACGATTACAACACTTTTAGAACACAGGTGTTTACTTTAGTTTTATCTTCTACAATGAGAAGATAAAGATTGTCATGTAGTAATGTAATAAGGATTTGAGTCATCTCTATATCCTGACTGCCAACTTTTGTTTTTATATAAAAACAAACAAAATAGTACATACAACAAAAGAGTTTGAGAAATTTAGTAAAGTCCTTAAAGAATATCAAAAATAGTTCTCAAAATAAATAATTAAATATACCTAATGTAGCTACTTCAAATTTTTCCTCGACTATTTGACGAGGTGTATCGATGACTTCAGGGAATGAAGGCAAAGTGATGAATGTGATGAGGGAGCCGGAGTAGACGGCTGTGATGATTAGAGTAAACACCCAATAGGAACCTGAAAATCAAATTTCAATGTTACCTTTACTTACAATGATATTTAATTTTTCACATAAAAATTAAATATTTTCAAAATGTAATTGTTTTATTAAAATAAATTTTCTATTTTATAAATGTTTGGTTTTGATGACCATAGACCCTTCTTCACAGTGATGAAGCAAAACATGTACTGTGAGAGACTAAGCAACTTCCAGTTAAGCAATTATAAAAACCCACTTTTTCTGAAATGAAATTCTTTAAAAAAAAAAATAATACATTCTTGCCAATAATCATAACCAGAAATTACAAATTATAACAACTATAAACACTAATAATTATTACTTTATATATGAATTAATTAATTAGGTATTTACAACGATTTTTAGTTATCTGTGAGGGTCAAAGCTTTCGTGATATTCTAGAAGGAACGCTAGTAGATATATAGCCATCACGTTACTTACCAATTTTTACGAAAACAGATTAATACTTCATATCTTTATTTTACTGCCTATTGGTTAATTAATACCTTCACTACCTTAATAAGAGTTCTTAAATGTTCAAAAATCCCTATTCCAGGACAGTTTTCATTTTTCTCAGATATTTTAATCAAAATCATATTTATTTTCACCAAATTGCAAATAGTTGTTTTGTTGTTTGTTTTTTTTTTCAAATGAAGTGCCTTCTAAGAATATGGTGGCAGTGATCTTCATGTTGGGTATCAAAGTTAATATATTAAGTGAAATATGAAAATATAATTTTAACTCCATGATTATAACTCCATTTGTTTTCGAATATCCTCCTCACATAGACACACACACACACGCACCCAGCTCTTTTTTTAAATCTTACTTAGGTCCAGGAGACTACTGGAAATTAGTTTTCACTGAAAAAATTGAGATTTAAATTTTGACTGAAATACAATACGTTCATTAATCCATACTTCATATTGAGAGTAAATAAACGTAAAAGTTGTCCATTAACTGGGAATTTACTACAGCAAAATTAAACCTCATTCACAGGACACCTTAAATGAATAATGTAAACATGTTAAGTTTAGTTAGGTCAATGACTAAAGATATAAAACTCGAGATAAATTTGACACAAGGGACAAACTTTTTATACACCAGAGAGGGCTTGGAACAAAGTGCTGAACCATTAAGATGGTATCGTTCTGATAGATGATGATCACTAATATTTCACTCTATAAAAAGACAACCCTATCTTTATATTTCCCAACATGCTGTTTATAAAAAGAGTTTCTTCTGCTTCCCGATTGCTGACTTAGAGACTTTAGTAACGATCTCTAATGTTTATTCTCGCGTCATCAACTTAAAACAAATGTTTCACTTCCCCTTTAACTTCTATACACATAAAACATTAATTCACATAATTATATGTTATTAATTAATATAAAACTCACTTTTCACGTATAATTATAGTTTAAGTTTTGTTTTACATTTAAAACTTAATTAGGTTTAGGAGACTACTGGAAATTAATTTTCATTGAAAAACTAGATATCTAAATTTTGACCGAAATGCAATACGTTCATTAATCCATATTTCATATAGAGACTAAATAAAAGCAAAATTTATCCATTAACTGAGAATTTACTATTGTAAAATTAAACCTTATTCATAGCTTTATTATTAGGTTTTCTAAAAACATTTATCTGAATTTTCTTAAAGTTTTTCTACCTATTACACCTAATTCGATCATTATTATGCACCTAATCTTTAAAACCAAAATATGGAAGCATACCAGTACAGTATTGTATACTGTTTTCTTAAAGTTTACTATCTTGAACTCTTTTAAAGTACTTGTTTTAGAAAATCAACTTTAACCAAGTGTAAATGATCAGGTGCTGTATGCGCTCAAGACTACCCTCAGGGATGCGGGCATCCACAATTTACATCAGTACAAATAAACAAAAATAGGTTACGAACGAGTTCTGTTCATATGCTGGCAACCTGACAGAATTTCTGCGTAAGTCGAAATTAACCCTTTAATACAATCTAAATACTCCATAAATCTCTAAATAACTATCCAAATAAACGTATTATAACATACTTCATATTAAAATAAATTTCATCAGATCTTGCTTTCTTTTTTGGTGCGATGATGCGAAAAACGAGGGTGAAAAAGGTAAATATTCCACGGAAAATATGTAGCACAAAATGTCGACTGAACACAAAATGATGGACGAGACTTAGGTATCGTAAAGTAGAAACTGCGTTATGTCGAGTACTTCGTAACCAGAGGCCTACCTGTGTATAATAAGAATAAAATCTGTGAGGTGCGTCTACTGAATATTCTCTCCGGACATACTTGAAAATTAATTATAATCATAACTTTCTATGAATACACACTATTTAGTATATACAGGTACAATCATTAAGTAGTGCTCCCAAATCTTTAATGTTTATAATATTTAAACTTACTAAGTTATTAAAGGTAGTAGCATATTCCGAATAGGGAATGCTTAAAGCTTATAACCGGCTATTCAGTTTAAACTAACTTATGACATTAAATTTCACAAGGTGTTCGACATTAATTCAGGCATTTTTTATATACTTGAAATGTAATATACAAAGATTCAATCATAAAGTATTGCAACAAATTAAGTAATTATTAAATTAAAATATTTATTACAATTGCTCGCTACTAATACACCGAAATTTTGCTAATTAAATTTTTTCTAGGTAACACAGATAACTGAGAAATAAAGGATAAATAACCCAGATAAGCAATATAGTAAGAAAAATAATACAAGTAAACGACCTCACTAATTAAGACATTGAGGTACCAAAAAAATTGTGTTATTTTTTATGTACATACCAGCATTTATTTCAATATTCTGTGGCTACAATAATTGATCCTTTATTTGAAGAAATTGGAATAAAGATATTTATAAAAGCAAAGCAAAAATAAATACAATGTTTAGGACTGGGTGAATAGGTTTAGTGAAGAAATAATCACATTTGAGATAATTTGAGAAATTAACTAATTGCCGTTTAATCGTGAACTGTAGTAACTAATTGAAGTAACAACTTACATACATAACACAGTTAGAGAAAACAGATACTGCTGCCCAGAATATATTAAGTCTGTCATTTCACAATATCAAAGAGATAATTTCGAAACTGGAATATCACAAACTTTGTGCTTGAGAAGTTTAGCAGTTGACTGTTGATTATTCTACAATGAGGTTGGGTATAACCCAACAAGAGCTTCTGTTGAAGACTCTTTCCATATGACAAAGACCAAAGATCAATGAAGTGCTGCCCAAGAAATAGTATCATAGTGGTTCTTCAATTTTCAATATTTCTTTCTAACGATCCATTTAAAAAAAAAACAAGGTTTTTGAGCCATCAGGTTTCTAAGAAAGTTGTTTTTTTTAAGATTTTTTTTAAGCAATACATGGTTCACAACACTTTATAAAATAAGAAGTTAATAAGAAAGATCGCACTAGGAAGAAAAAATAGAAATATTTTCTAGTTTTAAATGGGAATCATTTTATTAAACCTTCAATGTAGATGTACCTAAGTTAAACTATGTAAGATATCGATTGGACTTTGGAACAAAGGCATGTTCTCGTGTAAGAGAAGTAAGATTTTATAACACGTAATCTACACATCCGCTATTCATTAATGTTTACATTCTGTACCTATAAGAATGTAGTTAATATCAACTAATGATATTATACGCATCAGTTGTGTGATCTACAAAAATAAGCATATATATTTACAAGTGGATAAATCACTATCAGTACTACCTTCAGGAATGGAAGGCTAATAAACCTCTGCTATATAGACATGAATATAATGCCTAAATAGGATGTTAAATGTATAATATAGCCAAGTTTATTGATAACATGTGTGTCTTTAGTAAAGTTCAGTGTAGACCACACAAGTTATTTTATATTATTACTACACTTATAAAAAAGTAATAATAATATTTATCCATGCAGTATCCGTCTGAATAATTTCATTTATTCTATGAAATAAACTCTCATAAAAAAATTACATCATGGAAATAGCATGTATCTTTATAAATTATGATTTAATTTGTTCAAAATGATCATCGGATAGGATATAAATTTTATATGTCAATATATCAATGATCAAACCACAATATGAAATGGGAAAACAAGACTAAGATCTTTCAACCCAACCCAGTTGGGTTTTTGATTCTGATGAACACCTCATGTTACGGTTGAAAGATCTTAGTCTTCTTTTCCCATTTCATATTGTGGTTTGATCATTGATTGTTGTTTCACGTGTTTATATGAAATATATATATATATATATATATATATAAATTTTTACTTTACACAAAATATACATTTAATGTATATTTATAATTAATGTATAAATCTACATTCAATGTAAATGTTACATTAAATGTAACTAACGGTAACCTCAGTCGTTTTCAAAATGATTTATGCTGATCCCTTAACTTCGTCTAATCTATATGAACCATGAAAGAGTTTTCATGATAACTTAACATCCAAGCATCATTTAAGTCAGGTTAGGTTAGGTTGTAGTGGCAGTCCCACAAGGGAGCACACGTGGTTCGAGCATTAGCCCTTTGTGATACCACACAATGAAGATTGATTCTATAGTGGGAGTCCTAAATTTTGCCTAACTCAAGTGTATTTAGAGTAGGGATCTTTAATGAGTACCTGACATCATACAGGCTCGGGACGGACGGTTTAACGTCCTTCTCCACAGGACGACGTTCTCAGATTTATTCACCTCCCGTGTGAATAAATCGTGGACCTGGTTGGGATCGAACTCCCTCATCATTAAAGTTAAGTCATCATCTTAATCCACCATATCCATTTTATAAAATAGAATAAAACTTAGAACATTGAGGATGGAGTAATTACTTTAAGGAGTAATTACTTTCTAGAAAGCAGAAACAAAATCCAAAAGTTTATGGGGACGCTACAGTTCCCTACATTTGATGAACAAAATTAAGTTTGATCACAAATTAAATTTTTGGCAAGATCAAAACAATGTGAGGAAGGAAATGTACAAAATAACTTGTTTAATTCTTCTTTAGGCGTTAACTAGTCGCGAAGCAAATCTTTAATATATTAAGATAATTAAAACACGTGGAATATGAAATGGCGAAAAAAGACTAAGATCTTTCAACTGCAACAAGTGGTCTTCGTCAGAATCAAAAACGCAAAGTTTGCGGGAACGCTTTGACTTGGGTTTTTGACTCCGACGAAGACCGCTTGTTACGGTTGAAAGATTTTAGTCTTTAATTTCATATTGTGGTTTCATCATATATACTAATATATATATATTAGAATACATATGATACGACATTAAATAATGATAAAGTAATATTTATTTTGAGATTTACCTATAAAGATTTTAGTAGCGTTCTTGCTTCGACCAGACCAAGAATTAGTTCCTTTAAATGTAAAGGAGTTAGTAAAAGTTCCAAAGACATACCAGAACATGTTTTCAAGTTCTCTCGGGCTGGTTAAGAGAGGCTCTAAAGAGTGCCAGACAGAGAAGGCAATGGGGAGCATGGCTAAGATATAGACAGTTGTCAGAGCAAGCCATACGTCCCATAAGAATGGACCCATGATGGCCCGGTACCTGGAACAAGCACAAGGGTATTTCACTAAAAAATGTCTGTAACATCCAACTATAAAACTAATTACGTAATTTTTGATTTTAAATTAATTGTTTAAATTAAGTAACGTGTTATATCTTATTCATATGATAACGATATGACCCTTTTTTAGTGTAAATTTAACAATCTTACCAGAAAAACTGCAAGGAAATTAGAGGAAAAATCAACAAAAGTTTTAAAGAAGTTGCTGCTTCAAATATTATCACTATTTAAGAGTTCCAATATTATCACTTTAATCAAGTTTTAAACACATCTAAAGTTAAATTGTTCTCTTTATTTAATCGACTTTCTTTTGATGTTATCATGGTTATCGGAGATAACTTACGCCGATGTTTATTGAATTAGCCTGTGAGTCAATAGCTCTTCTTCTGTTTATCATCGTCTTCTCACGGTACCTCTTCTTCTCCTGATGATGACCATTAATAGAGTCTAAATACTGAAGATGAGTCATAGTGTAATCTTATCATAAGGTTTCTATCTTGTTTAAGTGTAATATATATATATATATATATATATATATATATATATATAATAGGTGTGTATTATATATATATATATATAGGTTACACACCTATTATATCAAACGGTCGATATATTATTGAATCTGTTATATATATATATATATATAATATGACATAAGAATTATTACAAGTACAACTGTAATAAAGGGGTCTGTGAAGCCCTTCCTACTTGTTACATAGGGTTTACTACGAACAAACTTTCCCGACGCCTCACCCTTCACCTTACAACAGGAGCCCCTAAAAAACATTCCAGAGAAGTACATAATATCCCCTTGACACGTGAAATGCTTGTGGACGGAACGTCAATCCTAAGAGAAGAAAGAGATGTCCACAGGCCCCATATTTTAGAAGCTTTATATATCAAAGATTTAAATCCCTCAATTAATGGCCAGACATGCGATGTGGGTATAATACCAAGCATGATTTTTTTTATGACTTATTTATTATGTAACCGTTACTCGCGCCCTGTTGGAATAATTAATTAATGTTATTTGTTATCTGAGGATGACCTAGGAAGGTTGAAAACTCATTATGTGTAGTTAAGTATAGTGTTTAGATAATCATATAGTAAATTTTGTTTCTTCGTTCCCGTGTTTCACCAAAAACGTCTATGTCTGTTTCCTTTTTACGTCTATGTCTCTGGTAATTTTATTGTGGAAATTACCACCAGCGCAATATTGCTATGAAACTGGAGACAACCAAAGAGGAGGCCATCACGCTCAAACAGCTGTGAAATACAATATCACGTGCTTAACAGGTTTGCTGCAATAATATACTAATACATACATATATATATAACAACTATTATACATTTAACAAATGACAATTCAGTAAATATTTCGACAACCATCACCATTAAGAGAGAACTAAGCGGTTAGGTGGCTTGGTTCCCATCTGTTTAATTGGTTGATTTTTGCAACAATTTCAAAAAGAATTAAAAAATTAAAGATGAGTTTAATAAGTTTGTTAGAGGGCTTTGCTCCAAAAATTATATATATATATATTCTGAAAAAAATATATATTTTTAAAATAATATATAGATTATATAGAAAAGTAAGGAAAGATAAAAGCAAAAAGTTCTTCCCCATAATATTTCATTATTTCTTTGAAGTTTCAAACAGTTACTTAATTTGTAAATACTTTAGCTTGTATTATTTGTGGTTAATACCTATTTGATATTTAACTATTTTGTATTATTTGTATGATTGTTGATAAATAATTACTTTGGCAGAGCGGTCGATGCAAGTGAAATAAAAGCCGCGCAGTCTTGCGTATGAGGAACTGACAAAGTGAACTTATTTATTCTATCGTATGTTAAATATATGCCACCAATTCCAACATCTGCTTTCCCAGTGCTAATCTCCTCCAATACACGATCAGCTGAATCTTCACTAAAAAAGAAAAAAATCAGAAAACTCAGCATATTATAAAAGCAAATAATTGAAAATTATATGTTTAATAGATAAAATTCATTAAAAAAAAATGACTGTAATAGTAGTTATTACAAACATTTTTTTTCATTTCAAAAAATAAAATGTTTAAATAACTCATTGGAATAGTAATAAATTTTTATTATTGCTGCATAGCCTCAAAGGGAGCAAAAAATACTCAGTCAAATATCTATAAAACTATTGCTTTTTTCCTTAAAATAACAAATTAAAAATAAAAAATTGTATTTATCTTTTAGCATTGTAAATATTTCGGCTGGAGAGGGGGATTTGTATTCTTGTGAGATGGTAAAGAATTGATGCTACACAGCATGAAATAAGAGAAGCCTAAATTGGGATGGATGTGAGGTGGCTGCTTGGAAAGCTGGACACCAAATGGGAGACGTGAAATGAGAGAGAAAAATGGCAGACATGAGAGAAAAGTGTGAAATGGGAGAGGTGAAATAGAATATGCAAAACTATAGAATATTATGTATAAAGGAATAAGTCTGGGAGTCTATGAGTAGCTGTCACATATGGTTGTCCTGTGGGGCGAAGAGCGGCTTAAATCAATCTTGGGCACAAGCAAGATATATAAAACAAGTGTGCCACACCTTCCACACATCACTACAACCACAGAGAACAACATTTTAAAAAAAATAAATAAATTCCTTTGAAACAATGTAGAACAGAATTAACTTCGAAAATGGTGGGCAGATAATTTATAAATTTAAATTAGTACATCGTTAGTCACCTCAAAATTTGTTATCCAAAGCAAACATCACAAATGATAGATGATCATTCAGGACGAGCACATCAAGTACATGAAAGCACAAATCTCTGAACTATCCAACCCACTTTCAATCTCTACAGTTACTCATTGCATTATTACAGTAAACTTCACAAAGCTGATGTGATTTCCACTGCTACCAAATTTTTTTCACTCAAAAATCCATTTACGAATTGTTTCTGGATGCCAATGGAAGGATAATTTTCTTCATCATTAAAAACTTTTACAGCTTAATATGCAGACGGACGGTAAGTCTCCTAATAATGTCTAAACGGGATGAGAGCATTCTGGAGCAGCAGCACAGGTAGACTGCAGCAGTAATGTCTCATTCTCACTCTCATTTTTTATCTTATTTGTCGAGGAGGAGGAGAAATCTGATGTCGATAGCCCGGTGGAAAGCTAAACGGCTGATGTTATTTCCATTAAGATATGTGTTTCGCTAATGATTCTACATTGAAAGTTCTAAATTTTGACTAACTCAAGTGTTTTTTGTGTGAAAACTTGCTTTTTATTTCCCTCATTCATGAGTAAATACCACACAATAAAGGATTGTACAGTGCATGAGTCAAGCTGCAGGCCAGTCAAGCTGTAGCAATCAATCTATTTTAAAAGTTATGTTTAAAAATCTTTTGTGTGGAGACTTAGTTTTTCTTTCCCTTATTCTAAACATAACTCAAGTGTACTTAGAATAGGGATCTTTAACGAGAACCAACCGGTTCAGGACCGACGGCTCAGCATCCTCCCTGAAAAACACTATGATCAAATTTTTTTGCATCTCACTTGTGAAAAACTCGATTGCTAGAATGACAAAACTAACCTAGCTCCAGCAGTCCAGATCGGAGATCCACAATCCACTAGGCTACTCTGACCTCCTTTCAAATAACACCTCACTCTCATTTTGCTTAATAATGAACTCTACACCTCAAACTTTATTCTTATAAAAAGCTTCATTTAAAAAAAGCCACTACATAATCAATGCATTGCTTTTTTTTCATCAACGTAACTAAGATTATCGTATGTTAGTTCGAAAAAAACAAATGACCAAGTTGATCACGCAATCTCACAGATAACCCTTAAAAGTGTCTTTTTAAACCTTTATAATATTGAATGCTTTTTAAAGACCAGCAATTTAAATTTTTTAGCAAAGCAAAATGTATGACTACCTTCCTTGAATAAACCACATTTTATCATAAGTGCAATATTTCCTTGGAGACAAACACAGGTGGCTCTATTGACACCACATCAAGAATATTATTTACTTCGTTTACATAATTATTATTTGTAAACATAGTTTGTCTTATTCAATATCCAAGTCGTTATGCAATATTTTTATATATTCCGTAAAATACATTATCTCTCACTAACAATGTCTTATGGTAACTTCTGGAGCATCAGCAGAGGTAGACTGCATGCAGACTACTAGACTACCATTAAAGGTTTTTAGTGCTCCAAATGAAATATAAAATATTTATAAAATAATACAAAGGTTACAAAATTTGCTATAATAATTTTAAAGTTATAACAAGATGAAACAATTCATTTTTCATAGTTAAATTTCTTCCAGATATTGATTCACGTTATTTACAAAGCTATTTAGTATTTCATCAATAACTGCAAAAAGAAATTCTGAAATCTCTTGTTATAAAACTTTATTAATTTTCGATCAAAGTATAACATCTACATGAACTTGTTTTTTCATAAAGAATCCTATGAAA
Source organism: Hermatobates lingyangjiaoensis (assembly GCA_026182355.1). Taxonomy (NCBI): domain Eukaryota; kingdom Metazoa; phylum Arthropoda; class Insecta; order Hemiptera; family Hermatobatidae; genus Hermatobates; species Hermatobates lingyangjiaoensis. The sequence goes on along the minus strand of JAPFBL010000188.1, from coordinate 904,724 downwards.
TTTAAAAGAAAAGTTTTTAAATTAACTTCATAAAATTTAAGAAATAGAGATACTAACAAAAGAACTAGAGCACTTAATGAATTAATTAAAGTAAAAAATTAATAAAGCTTTTCTTTAAAAGATTTTAATAGGAAAATTTTTAAAAGTTGCAATCTTTTTAGTGGTATGTATTCTTTGCCAAAAAAAAACTAATACTGTTATAAAACTGTTGTTTGACTTTTATGTGTACAACTGAAGTTAGTTGCACTCACCTTGACTTTACAGGGCTGAATAATAATAGTTCATTCGACTGGTTTCGTTTAAAATACAGGTGTTCGTGTTTTGTCATTTCTGTATTAAGCCAAATTTAAAATGAAACGCGATTTGTTATAATTAAACTATCAAATGAAAACAAACATGACATAACAATGTTATAAGGTTATATGAATGAATATGGAAAATATTACATAAATTTGTAACAATTACAATTAATTAACTTACAGTTCTTCATTCACTAATGGAATCATTGATGTGATTCACCGGGATTCAGCCGGTTCGCATGGGTTCGTGCGAACCGGTGCTTCAAATATTATGAGTTCGACGAACCGGTTGTTAAAATTACGTAAACCCCTATTCAGACCTGTATTAATTAACCCACTATCAAACTCCACTAGGGTCGCGTGACTCACGTAACTTGTGCATGTATGACAACGTAATTTGCGCATGTATATTGCCTATATACGATACATGTATAACTAAACGATTTTTTTCCGAACTCATAATATTTTAAGCACTGGTTCACACGAACCGGTTCTTAAAAAATTTGAATCCCACCACTGAATGGAATAAAGTATTAATAGATCTTAAAGTAAGAAAAATGAATATAAAATGCTTGGTAAGAGCGCCTTCATCACTGAGTAGCAAAGGCGAAACTTGGGCAAATCGCAAGCGCTAATTACACTCTTTTTTTTTAAGATTGCAGGGAATTTTAAACAAAAGGATCAAAGAAAATATAAGGCTATAGGCTAAGCTAACTGATAGATTATGAATTTTTTTCACAGGAAGTTTACATCCTTCGTTTCATTTTGGCATACTTATTAAGTTACCATAATGGATTATAACTGATAAATATTTCATGAATAAGCATACTGAATAAGGAAAAACGACAAATATTAAGTCCCACCAATATCTTGTTAGAATATTCAGTAACAATAAATCAATTTTCATTAAGTTTAGAATAATTAATACAGCTATATTAAAATATATTAAATAAGCTGATTTATCATTTATGGGTTAAAAATAAACCACTGAAAGCAGAAAGTTTACACAAACTAGTAAAGTTGAAATCGATATAAGTAATTTTAATATAATCTTAATCAAGTTCCCAGATGTTTTTAATATTTCTCTTGTAGGTCTTTTAGATCTGCAACAAAAAGAATATACTTTTAACTGAAAACAAATAAAATTCCTTTGATCTATATTTTTTACCCGCATGGTATGCTGTTTGAATAATTAACTGTATTTATTCTATGCTCGTATACCAAAAGACATTTGTTCAAACAAGTAAAAAACTTTGTTATAGTTTGCTTAAGGTAAACAAGGTTCGATCACGGGACAATTTTTTTTTTATTTAAAGAAGTTACTCTTTTTTTACTGACCATAGATTTAAAATTTGACTCTTTTAGGCCTGACAATATTCCACTAATATCATTAAGTTCGTTTCAAAAGGTGTAATTTGATTTTTATATAATAACTAATTAATTTAATTAATGGCTTAGTCAAGAAGAATACATGTAGAGGTAATAGACATAGCATGACGAAGTCATACAGAATAAGAAAGGGAGATGTTTGTTCATTGTTGTGGTACTTCACAAAGAAAATTTAGAACATACTATTTTATAACAAAATGATAAAAGAATGATAGATTTAAGTTAAAAGAAGAATTGCATTGGTTTTTTCCTCATTTTTTATTCATATACAGTGGTACTTCGGTTGTCGACCATAATTCGTTCGAGTTTGTTGGTCGAAAACCGATTTGTTCGAGAACTGAAACATTCTTTCCCATAAGAAACAATGGTAAGTATTTTAATCCGTTTTACCCAAATAAAAATACCTAAAACATTAATAAAACGTGTATCTAAACAACATTAAAGACCTAAATGTGTACATAATATAGAATAAACATAAAAAAGAAGTAATATAAACCATTTTGTATCATTTACATAGCTTTTGAACAGAGGTATGATGGCATACAGGGTGCGCTGCGTACGTTTCTGCTCCACTCGGCTATTTTCGGTTCCCAGCCCGAGTGTTCGAACACAGAAATCTGTTCGAATTCGGAAGCATTTTTAGCTTGAATTTCTTGGTCGAAAACCGAATTGATCGAATAGTGAGGAGGTCGAAAACCGAGGTACCACTGTATCTCCAATTTCTTAATTGTCGTTATTTAATTTAAATATCTTATTAATTTCTCATATTTTTTATTTAATTCTAAAAGACAGAAAGAGCTGTACGTTATTCATGAAATTTACTACTCTGAGTAGTTTATTACAATAAACTCCCTCCAAGTAGGGGTACTACTTTGGAGGAAAAAAAACTACGTGGGTTTGGTAATATGATATAGTCAAGTTTACAGGAGAACACTCCAGACATTTGTTGTAATAAACCAACGTTCCAGCGCATGTACACAGCATTAAATAGTAATCATCCAATTCAACAGGAGTGTAGTTACCCATATCATGTTTAGCTTATCATGAATATTTATATCCTCTAGTTTGAAATTTCCATATGATGTATATATTACTATTTATGTATTTATTAATAACAATAGTCTAATGGTAATAATTTATGAATTTAAATACAGATCAAAATTATTTTACAAAAACTTTTTTTTAATTAGGTTAACATTAATTAATAATATAAAACTAATAAACTACTAAAATTATCAATTACAGATAATAGCAATGATAATGAGGATTGAGCTAAACAATATTGACCCAGGGTAGTTCAGCAAAAGGTTAAATATTGGTAGGTAAATATACTAAATCTTTATTTACTTTGTTAAATTCTTGAAGGTGCAATTGAAAAAGCTATACAGACAATTACACTTAATCATCATACAAGGCAATTAGAATGAAGCAAATAATTATTAATATGATATGTAACATAGAGTAATTTTGGAGTATTATGAGGGGATTTTGAAATAATTAGAAAAGAAGATAAAAAAAATCAACTGAGTTATTTAATAATTTATATATTAATAAGATGTCATAATAGACTCAATGAGAAAGAAGATGAGAAATATTAAATTGTTCACAAGGAGAATGTTAGTACCATGAATCTGTAGATTTTCTATGGATTTATAGGAAAGCTTCTTAAGAAATTTGAAATAGACATACAAGGGAATAATTGATAATGATTGTAATGGGGACTCAAAACTGGTGAGGCTTATCCTATAATTGAAAGAAGTTATAATTAAGGTTCGAAGTTGAAGGGATCTTGAACTCATATGAGTTTCTTAAAATGAAAATGTTCAACTTTTTTAAATAGCTATATGACACTTCAATGTTAATTTAGAATCAAAAATTACTCCTAAATCTTTCACAGACTCTACTAATGTCAGAAGGTTGCATAAGGATTGTAAAAAAAAAACTGCAATTCCTTTGAAATAAATAAATAATGTGTTTATGAGTTGTGTTCTTAATCGAGTTCTGCAAAGAGAAAACATTGACATCTAACTTCTATGTCGATTAGAAAATACAAAATATAATTATTTCTTTTTGATTAAGTCATAAATAATTATCAACAACTAAACTGAATACAAGGTCTAATGAAATACTACATTAAATTATGTGGTCATTAATATCAAAGTTCTAAAAACAATACTAATCATAGAATTTATGGAGTATTATTACATTTTTGTTTCTGATTTGTATGCTGATATATTGTAACATGTCTTCTTTTTAAAATCTATTTACACAAACAAATCCTAATTCAGTACAATAGCTGAACAGAATAACAAAAAATGTTTTATGGTCTTTTGAGATTCTATTCTTGTTAACACCTAAAGAGGTGTATAACATTTTTCATAAACAAAATCACCTCGAAAACTTTTGACAAGCGTTACGTTTGAAGTGAAAAAAAAGAAACTTCTGCAGACTACAGATTGCTGAGGAAATCTCGCAGGGATTTGTGACTATTTTCATTGTCTTCCTCAGAAAAGAAAACATACAAAAACACTTTTAACTTTTACATAGACACCAAAATATGGAGAATAATCATATACACAATCATATACACATAAACTTTTATATAAATAGATTTTTTTTTTATTAGTTAATAAGTTGTGTTTATAACCTTAAATGTATCCAATACGATCATTTTTTGAGGGATTTTTATAAAATAATAAATACAAAAAAAATAAATTATTAACATAAATAATAACATAATAATATCACTTCTTAAATATTGACTAGCTATGGTAAGTCATATATAAACAGTAACATAATGATAAAATACACACTCGTACTGGTATCGGTCTACTCAGAAATACAGAGAACTGTAATCAAAGTTGTCATGTTTGCAATGTAGTATAAATCCGTTTGAAGTCACTAATATTAGCTTATTAAATGCAAACGGTATAACTAATCGAAGAATTAATTAAAATGTTACCATTATTTATCAAAAGTATATAAATTACAATATTAAATGTTTAAAAGCAACTCTTTTACAGTTGTTATTATAAAGTGTAGTTCTAATTTTGCTATTATCAATCAATTAAATATACTTCAGCTAGGATTGACATAATAAAACAAACAAATCTATCTCCTTAATCTTAAGTTATTTATCACAAACTGTCTTATGACTTTGTGTGTATTAATTAACTGGCATCGTTTAATACATGCAGTGAACATCATGTCCTAAAACATTTAAAACTACTTAGACCTTTTTTTTTTAAACTACTTATTTCAGGGATGTCAAACATACGATCCGTAGGCCGAACTGGACCGATTATCTGGTTATGTCTGACCCCACACAAGAAAGTCTAAAAATTTTGCATGATTCATCACATTCGGTGTTTAATACTTTAAATAAATATTGAATAATAGTAATAATAATAACAATAAATTTTTACTTTACTATAAATAAAGTATTGTGACCATATATCGGAAAATTTGATAATGAGATTTACACTTTGAGATGGATTTACACGCCACGCTTTGAGAATATACGCTTTGTCCAAAAATAGGCCTTACAGCATAGATATGCCCAATTGTTTTTGGGCCATATTGCATGATGGAAATTACACTTTTACGAACAAAATGTGTTTTAAAAAATATTTTTATCTCCTAAACTACTAACTATAAAATATTGAAACTTATCATTATTATAAAACTGATAAGAGCATTAAATTTAAAAACCTTCAAAATTTAAGAATAACATAAAAAGTTAGTTTTTCTATAAAATGTAAAATAGTTAACCAACAATTGATTCTGAAGTTTGTGAGTGCGATAGAGATGACGCCATTGGAAAGATTTTAATGAAATTATACCCAACAATTACACATTTTAAGGAAATGAGCTGAATAATTTTTCGTTAAAATTACATGAACAAAAATGTGTGATGTGGTACATTTTATGATTTCAGAGAGTGTTATTTTGCTCTAAGCTGCTGACTTAAGATCAATGTAATTTTGTCAAAGAATGTAACTTAAAATTAACAATATAAAAAAAAATTCATTTTGATTAACTGCTGTAATCAATTCAAGTTTTAAAACTGATAAGTTAATTAAACTAATTTATTACCCACTGTAATTATCACATTTGTTTACATTGGTGTAAAAAATATTTCCATAATTGAACAGAATTCTTGACTTAAAGTTGAATAGAAGAATTCGCAGTAAAAATGTCTTTAATGGCCTATGAAAAGGTTTCAAATAAAAACCGAAACGTAAAAAGAGTTTAATTAACATGAGTAACTTAAACATGAAGAACTGACCGAGTCCTGATAAAAAATTTTCTTTTATATATATAATCTTAAAACGATATATAATTATCTGAAATATATAACTTCGTGAAATTATTTTACCTTGATGTGGGTGGTTCTTTAATTTCATAGGTAAAATTCATTATAGATGAAAGAGTCTGTAATAGTCTTACTTCAAATCCATCCCAGGTGGTTACCTTGTATCCAAATCCAGAGTCCTGGTCCCTCCTGAAAAATAATTGAATCATTTTTGAATCAAGCTATTACTTATTACTTTACCGTAGTAAAGTACAGCAACTATCAAAATTTTTATTTCCATTTCACGTTTTAAAAAATGACACGTTTTCAGTTTCCCTGAGTCCACTTATGATACATTTACATTCCTATTGGGAAAGTAATAAACAATTTAATCTCAATATTGTGACCGATTTACATGTTTTGATGTGCTGTGAGTATATTTCCAAATTTATTTTAATGATTTCTCTACATGTGTATGTATAGGTGGATGATATCCAAAAGTGTGTGGATTTGCAATATGTTTCACTAATTGTTTGACAAAATTCATATTTTTATCGAAAAGAGTTTCTACCTTAAAGTAAATGGTAACATGTAATAATATGGTAATTTGAAATAATTTAACATGACAAAGTCACTATTTTAGTCAATATGATATTTTAGATAATTTTTTTCTTCTAAAATACTTATTCTCCATTGTTATAATTTTGAAAATTCTTTTGAAATTAAAAGTAGCTTTTTATTAATTCATTCATTGTTATTGAAACTCAGATTGTTTCTATAAGCAAAAAGTTTAGGTAATCTTTGAAATATAAACATTTTGACCTTAAAAGCTTGCGGGCTCCTTACAAGTCACTCATAGCTTCACATACAACGAAATTTTACCTAAAAATAGACCTTTAAGAGAGGGTGAACTCCATATTTACTGTACTTATAGTTCATGGTATACTTAAAAATCTCATGTTTTTAAGCAATTCTGAAATATGGGAAAGACAATATTCGTTGTTTATGACAGAACGGCTAGTAAATTGATGCCACTACTCTCAATATTCGAGAAACTTAAAATTGCAAATCAAAATTGCAAATCTTACTATGAATATTTCATGAACTTACAATGCTGTAAGAACAATTTTACACCAAAAATGATAACTACTAAGTTCCATTTACAGTAGCAAGAGAAGCTTTTGGTAAATAAGCTACCTCATAATGCAAACCTTGCCTAAGCAACAGAATCAGCTCTAAAGATTTTTGTTTGTCCTATATACAATTCCCTTCAGAGAAAATGTTGGATCGTGGCCCTATGGGATCATAAATTATTGTCTTGAACGGAGGTTTTCTGACTTTGAGAAATAAATTCTAGTCTAGTACGATGATGGGTCAAGTATTAAAAATAAAACGGACAGCGTCTTAAAAACCCAAGTTGTAATATTTCTAAAGCTCTGAGGAAAATAGCTATAATACTTCTTGGCTGATTGCTTGAGGTAAAATTTGATGTGAAGCGTATTCTAAAAAAATGCCCAACAAATTTAGAATCAACATTTTATAGATAGTTAAATCACACTGAAAACTATGAAATCCATAGTTTTAATTCATAATTAGTCTGATCTGGGAATGTCTGATCTCTCCTCATAATCTAGTTTGTAAAAATTAGAGAACTCTCTTTTATTGAACATTGGAATGCAAAGGGATGAGGCAGTAGACAAGTGAGAAAAGGTTGGAGCCAAACAAACCTGCAGTAGTCGGGTGTCTTTTTGTACAACCCCTGTTTCACCCAAAGTTAGCTCATTCCCAAAGAACCAGATAAAACGTCTTGGTCAAATTCTGTTCAAAATTCTCATTCCAACTGAGTTAAATTTAATAATAATAATATTTAATTTAATTTAAATTAAATTTAAATAAAAAGTTTTCACAGGAAATGATTTAAAAATATATGTAAAATATTTAATTAATTTTGGCCATAATTATCACTTATGCAAGCCGAAATTCACTTGACACGAAGAATACGGACTCTGTCGAGAAGAGATGGAAACCTCTCTCAACATTTTATGTGTCTGCTAGTCAATTGCTTTTAAGAATTTAAAGAATTTTGTCCAATCATTGCAATCATGGACACAATTTGGATATTCTTTTCTAAGAATAATTAAAAATTTCATGAAAAAACTTAAAATATAAAGTATTCAGTATTTAAGTATTCAGCCTTTAAGTATTCAGTTTGAGTTAAGGAGGATTGGGGCAACTTTATTAGAACAAACTGGTATATCAAGCCATGTATTCCCATTGATATTTTCTGTGGGTCAGTAAATATTGGTTTAACATCTAATTGAGGTTTTCAAATAAATCTGCTTATAAAAATATTTTAAAAAGTAGGAGTGTATTTAAAAGTAATCCTTAAAACACTTTTTCTTTTAATACTTTTGAGTCGATGTTATGTGGTGAATCAAAATTGTAAATATGTTAATATGGCTGGCGTGCCTAATGTGAGTTTGTAGCGTAGTAACATGTAAAATGATTACTGCTCGATGTAAAATTACTTTAGCGCGGTGTAAAGTGATTTTATATGACTCAAAAGCACTGAGTGCGTTGTTCAGAGTATTGTAAGACCCTATTTTGCCATAACTTATAAACACTGAGGAGATCCTGGACACTAAGATTAGCAAATAAAAAATAAATTACTACAAAGTAGAAAATATAATAAGAATCACCATTTCAAAAATAATGTCAAATTATAGAAGATAATTGTTTAGGATTATGTCTAAATTTTAGTAGACAGAAATATAATTTCTGGATTATAGCTAATATCAAAGGAGAAATTACTGACTGTTGGTGAACTTGCTTAAATTAGGAACATGGTATTTATTTCGGAGTTTACTCTGAACAAAGGACCTTTGATGCTACAGAATTAGAAAGGGCAACATTTGAGCGGGTTGTGTTCGCCAACACGAACAGTGTGAATGCTAATTGAGAAGTGTTATGACACCATCCTGAAAGGCATTTAAGTACTGTTTTCTCAAAATGAATTATCAAATGTTTTCGATGTATTTTTATCTTTGATAAATATCCTGAGACACCTTCCTTCAATAAGAGTCAAAAATTTTTAAGGTTTGTTTTATCAGAAATAATTTTTGAGGTAGGGGGGAGGGCTGATTAACATGTTTTGTCTAAAAGTTGTTTATAACACACAAGCATATACGTGCTGTTTTTAACCCACCTTGGGCAAGCACGTCACCTTATTATGTTGTCTCTTCATCAAAAAGTCTAAATTTTACAATTCAACGGTTTTATTAAGAAAGGATCTTTGGCGATTAACTGAAATAGTATAGGCTTGAGATCAACTGCTTTAGATCCTCTCCAAGGAATGGCAAGCAAAGCTATTTTCATCCCCCAATGACCAGTCCAGGGCAACAGCTAAGGTTTGAACCTCCAATATTCAGTATTAAAGTACTTTTCGCACCGCCTGTTAGACTACATTGGCATTTCAGCTAACGACACTGACGTTTCATCCTTTTCACGACAATCTACGATACTGAGAAGGGGAATTTAGTGACATTCTTCTTTTTTTTAAACAAACTGGTATGGGCCACTTTCAAAGTGACAACTGTCTCCTCCGCTCAATGAAGGAAATAGTGAAAGCAAACCCTTAAAAACATATTATACAATTATATTTCATGAAAGGTTTTGTTTAATTATTTATTAAGATAGTTTTAAAGTTTGAATTTTTCATAGTTTGAAGATTTTCAAAGTCTTTTAAAAACAAATTGACAGTCAAAACTTTTACAGTATTGTTTTTTTAATATTTAAGATTTCTATAGACCTTTCGTGTCATTTACATCATCGTCTTATAATAAAAAAAAACATTACCTTATCAAAACATAGCCTTTGAAATATTGTTTTTCGCATACTAAAGACCATTGCATTCAATGATTTCATTCAATAGTACATTCATGATGGGATCATCCATTCAATTACATCCTCATTTGTTAGATGATTGCTGTGTTTCGACACAGATTCAAATAGTATGCATACGTCATGACGTCATTATCATCATATTTTTTATCCTACCAGATTTCTTTAATATTATTTCGTTATACACTAGTCCCTGAAGCAATGGCTGGTGTTCACAACACAAGACTTTTGGCATTCTTCAGTTTTTTGTTGATTTTGCTTGTTGATTAAGAATCGGTTTATTAGAGATGTGATAAACGAAGGATTGAGTGGATTCATAGCACCAGTCACACCAAGCATTGACCCGAAACCTGTTTGATATAGCAAACATAATTCTTTACTCTCACATCTAGTATGATGAACAACTCTAACTCACTAGATTCTAAATCATTTCTCCCATTTGGTCCGGGTAGTTCAGTCATTTCTGCGCAGTTAAGGTTCACACTTCTGTTGATCTTTTAGATTACGTAACGGATATCATACAGGGGAGATCAGCTTTGTCTCCTCTTCAATGTAGACATTGTATCCCTTCAGGACTGTTCTAATGGTCTCTTTGAAAATGTAGTTCCACATTGTTTACCTAGCATAAAAGTAATCATAAATTCACCAGAGAACGACTGAACTATAGTTTCTGTGGTTATATGAATATTCTCATATTTTATGTATATTCTCTGGTTGTAATCATGTTTTATTATTGGAGTTTCAGGAGTATATACCGATTTGTAAGATTTGCTATCAGACCTGTTTTTGTTATTTCAAATGAAATTAATTATAATCTAATTTATCGATCATAAATTAGATTATAATAATGGTAGGAAAGATAAATGTTTATTCTTAAGCTTTGAATAATTTATTGGAATTTATATTATATTGATAAAGAAGAAAATATTAAATTTTATTATAAACGAGGATATAGTATTGAGACAAAACGAGAAGGAATACGGTTGATAGATTTCTTCGAAGATTAAGTAGAATTAAATAAAAGCATCTGCTCCCTAAATGGTAAGGAATAAAAATTGAAAATCGTAATAATATTTGTCAGTTCTATCAATAAAACAAAATGGTGCAATAAAACATTTAAATAAATGGCTTGGTTTAGCCATAAGTCAGACAATTTCCTGGAGAAATTCTCTGGACTAGATATAAAGCATCGATCTCTCCCTCTTACACTTCATATTAGATTAAAATTCGCTTTCCATACAAGTTTTCTCTAAAAGCAAAACATACTGACATTTATCGAGCCAGATGCAGTGAACTAACTTGATAAACGGATTATACGTAGTCAGGGGCTGTATATCTTACGGCCTTCCCTTCACACCAAAATAGAATTGGAACAAACTTATCAAAACCTAAGCAAACACAAAATTGATATTGCATTCATTTTGCCTTGAATTCAAATCCTATGACTTACTGACCATTGTTGTAGTTTTGCATATTGTATAACCAAATGTTATTAGGGCTTGAATTGTGTTTCCTTGCTTGATTAGGACAGTCATTATTTTCATTTAACTAATTTGCCTAAATTCAGCTAATACAGCACAATCTAGCCTCTAACTTCTTGCTTTAATAAAATGATGAAAGATCATTACAAGTTTTTCATTACCTACTTTTTTGGGTAATAAAAAAAGTAAATACATTCTTGTGGTCTATCACGTAATTTACAAAAATAACTACTTTAAATTATACTCAAATACCTGTACGATTCAAATTTCTTAACCATATTCTGCTCTCCCAAATTTCATGCTTTCTAAAGTAAAACTTACAGCTAGATTTCATATTATTTTATTAAATTAAAAGTAGCAATAAATACGATCTTTGAAATGTTGAGATAAAATGTAAAACCTTTTTTTTGCTAATCTTCTTATCACGCTCTGTTAATAATAATAAATAGATCATTTTTTTTTTTAAAAAAAAAAAGGTTATGCTTGTGTCTGTAAAATGTTATTAAAATTCTTCATCTGTATACTTTGTCAAAGTGGATCTTTTTTTTTTCTTTTTTGTTTGTCAAACACATCTATAATCTAAAAAAGAGTATAATCTTCTTTCAATCTGTCTTAACAACAAAAAATAACTGCTTAAAAGTGAATTCAAACACTTGCTCTGCTTTAGTTCCTTAAACAAATTTTACACACCCAGATTTTTTAGGAATAAATTATTTCGATATGATTTCCGAATTTATTAATTCATTTAATTTATTATTAATAATTACTTACGAGTTTTCAGGCTTTTAGATTATAGTGAAGTGAACATTTTTCAGCCACGATATTTAATCAATTTCATGTCATTTTACCACAAATTCTACAGTGATAATCCATATAACAGCATGTGCCATTATCACGGTTACTCCTAATATAAGGCTACTTAGTGTACATTTGTCACTTAAATTGCTTAAATTTTGGCTGAATCACCAAAAAATTGAATTCGCCTCTTGTGAAACTCAAAACCTATTAAGACTAAAAGGTGGGCGTTGAAAAAATTGAAACTAAAACAAATTACTCCCAGTTGTATAAATAATGACACTACTATAATTCGTAATTAGTGTCTTTATGCGTTCTTTACAGGAATAGCTCAAAACGTACTTGCCAATAAGTATCCAACAAAATTATGGTATATTTTACAAACTAGTTTTTTTCAATTCTTTATGAATTAGCTGAACAAAATTTTAAGTTTTTTAAATATTAAGTCAAAATGATTTTTATTAAAAAAAATAAGTTTTTTATTTTATGTTTATCCTATAAAATGGAGTTCTTCAAGTTAAATTGTGACTATTATATGTTTATATAAGAACTAATTTAGAATTGAAGACACTGTACAACAGACCCAATATTGTCAATGTCATCAAGGCGAACAGACTTTGGTGGTTGTGGCACGTTGAAAGAATGGCGGAAGATTGCAAGTCGAAGAAAGTGCTAAACCCAAGGCTAGGAGGGAAACGAAGCCTCGGAACACCGAGCTTAAGGTGGATGGACGGAGTAGCAGAGGATCTAAGGAAGAGCTTGATGTCCGGAACTGGAAAGGAAGGGCAAAATCGCCTGACGTCTGGCGGAAAGATGTAGTTGACGCGGCCAAGGTTCTCGATGAATTGTAGTGCCAAGTGGATGGATTATATATTTACGGAATTATCATACACAGATTTAGTGATTGAAGTAACCTCCTAAGATATACCTTATAAGTAAATTACATGGTAGCCTTTGAACGTTTGGTTGTATTTATCACTTCTTTTTTTTTTTTTAAGAATAATACTTGAATTACGCTCAAAATTTTCAAGTTGTTTCAAATTTTTTCTTAACTTGTTCTATTTATATAAAATTAGACTATTTTTTTCCAGAAATTAAAGAATCACGCTAAAATTGTAATAATGGAAGAACAACACTTTATTCAATATTTTGTTTTAATAATATTTTTTTTTACTCAAAACTATTTATATAGTATTGAATCATTTAAAATAAGAAGTCTTTATGTTTAAGTATGCGTAAAATAATCTATAATCAATGGCACATACATAAGATATCAACCCAATGGGACCCCTGTCCACCAAAAAGCAGAAACAAGTCACTTGAAAGCAGGAACTTTTACCCTTTTAGAGCAATAACCAAGCAAACTTTTTTGTCAGTTTTATAGCAAAGAAAACATGGGTTTATCACTATATTCTGAAGGGTAAGACAAATTTTCAATGATGGAAGCATCTGGAATATCTACTCAAATAACAGAATGAGTCCAAATCTCAGCAGGCAAGGCCATGGAATCTGAGACTAGCAGGGATTGTAATTATCAGCAGGCAAGGCCATGGAATCTGAGACCAGCAGGGATTGTAATTATCAGCAGGCAAGGCCATGGAATCTGAGACTAGCAGGGATTGTAATTATCAGCAGAGTGCTTTCTGCAAAAACTGGGACATTCAATTACAGGGACATTCTTGCTCTGTAGCTGCAAAAATTACAGTTTTCCATCAAAATTAAGTAACAATGAATACTGACCAAATGTATTCATGTCATTCAGAACGCTTCACTTAAAAAATCGCATGTCACTCTGACAGAATTACAATGCTTTTTCATGAAGATATTTTTAAGAGGGCACATTTCAAATATGATGAAACGTTAATATTTCAGATTCGATCATTATTTGTAAAACAATCTGCAAACTTTTTTAGTATTAAGAATTCTTGAAGTACATAAAATATGGAAAATCGAGTAATCATTACAGATTAATATGTGTAGTATGACTAATATCTCTATTAACTTGCGCGTATCACAGTGAACTGAAGGTGGATCAGGGAAAAATATTTAATGGACACCCATCGTAAAAAGTATGTAGTCAAAATGATTGGACTTCAAAAGTGAACACCACTTTCAAAAAGAGAGAAATATTACAGTAATTGCAGTATCTAAGGATTTCTACTAAGTGTCAACTCAAAGGTGAACTAAGGAAACAATTTAATATGAAGATAAGATTAGAATCACTGTTCAAAGTTGGAATCCACTCCATAGTTTGTTTAAAAAAAAACAATCAATGGAAAGTTGTCAGTCGAAATTCTTTGTTTCAACTCTGAGTTTGTTGTAAATTAACTTGCTAAAACCTAAAATATTAAGATTTAAGTAAGAAGAGCCAACTCCAAAGTCACTACATTAAACAAACTTCAAAAGCAAATTGTCCTACATAAGATATATTTTTAGTTCACTTTTGTGATATTTTTTTGTGTGTCTGCATTATTTGTAACATTAACTTATAATAAATAGTAATAAATGTGGACAACACGGCAAAAAAACAGCAGCAAAACCATTTTAAATAATCCTTTGATGTTTCTCTTTTCCACCTCTGAAATAAATTTTAACTGGGTCAATTAACTTTCATAGAAATTTTTACATAACATTATAGCAATAGAATATATACAAAATAATAAAATTTCCTTATTAAAGTAATTACTTAGAGAATACAAAGGGCGGTATCTGAGCAGCAGATACCCTGAGGTGGAATCCATTAAGTCCTCGATTGAACTTGTTTTGAAAAAGACTTATGTTTCTATTTAAAGAACCATTTCTCCAGGAGGTTATGAGTTTTCCTTTGCTCAAACCCATAGAATCCAGGAACAGTTCATGCGTATAGAGGTTAATATCACACTTTTCGTTTTCCTCAGCTATATCCTGCAACAGAGAAAACTACTCTGCAATTTCAGTATGAGCAACTGAACTTCTAATTGAAAAATATTTATTCAAATAATCCGGCATACATTATTCCAATACCATTTTCTGAAAAGAAATAAAAACCTTGTAATATACTTTACATTATGATTGATATAAATTAACCGTCTTAGTTAGCATGTTGGTGCTACATTAAACGTAGTTAGGACGATTAAACTACATTAAAATGTTTTTGGTGCGACAAAAAAAAATTTTTTTTTTGGTCGTCCAAAACTCTTTGTTATTTGCCAGTAATATCTTTTTCATCGAATTGATTAAACAGGAATTTTATTTAACTAAAACATATTTTCACTGTCACTTCATACCATTCAAAGCTCCAAAAGTTTATGATGTAAAATTTAGATGATAGAACTCTAAAAAATAATAAAGCTATTCATAAAGTTTCTTCTGAGTATATTAAAAAATAAAAGAAAAATATAAAATATTTCGAATGAAAATCTGAAGTTACTAGCAGTTAACACTATGATGATATTAGGTAAAGTAGCTTGAAAAGCTCTTTAAATTGTAAGCTGTTTAACTAAAACATGAGAATTACAGATCAACAACTACTAGACTTTGATTACTGATCGAGAACTAGCACTCACAGACAGTTTACTCATTATCAAACACTCAGCATGTAAAGCGTGTTGATTTACCATTATAAGTTATAGAACTAATCAAAACTACAGCTGGGTACAGCAGCTGGTAAAAGATAAAAAAAATATGAAATACTCTGATCCTAATAAACTAAACATTATAAATTCCTTTTAAAATGTTTCCTGTTATACTAATGTAAAGTTTTACTAAAAAAAATAAAGGTACAAAAAATTAGGAGTAGGAATACATTTTAATGAATATAAATATAAAAAAAAACTTGAAAATGTTTTTACCCAAATTACTTAAAGAGATAGATTCCACTGAGTAGGAGTGTATTATCATTTTTTTATAATAGACAACTGCTCTTATATGTATATAAACAGTTTTTTTTTTCTTAGCACTTAACAAATTAACTAAGAGCACTAAAGATCCATAGTGAATAATATATAAACACCACTCTAACATCGGGTTTTTTACGGTTTTTTTTTTTCATTAATTGCAGAGAACAAAGAACAAACAGAATAATAAATGTCCTACATCAGTTTGTTTGGATAATTAAACTTAATTAATGAATAAATAAAAAAACAGTAAAAAGTCTTTAAACTGTTATGGAATATTTAGTATTTTTGAAAGGAACAAGCAATCTACAGCCTCCGAGTTCTGCAATATTACTGCCTATTTATCCTACTGACAATGCAAATTTGATTCACCAGCCTTCAACTCAGTTTTTCAAAGTTTCTTCCACAATTAATATCATTAAGTATTCGTTTTTTTCTCCTCTCAATTGTTGAAAAATTTTAAAATACTTTTCTTCTCATTATATTAAAAAAATATAAAGTCTACACTAAACTTCAAAAAATAATTTAACTAAATGCTTTATATTGTTGCAATTTATTACATGTATATAGACAGTTTTTTTTACTGTTTATATATTGTTTAATTACATTGTTGCAATCATCAGTTTTATATATTATGATAAAAATGTTATCATTTTTTTTGACTCTTGAAGTATTTTAAAATTTATGACTGGAAGTCTCTACTCCCATCTAAACACTAAAAGAAGAGTTTGCAAACTTCCTTAGTAAAATTTAAACATATTTTGCATAACACTTTAAAGTGATACTGATTAGTATTTATTCTGAACTATCAAAAAACGCTAAATAAAAGAAACACGACAAACTACTGTCTTTTGAATTCAGAATAAATAAAAATTTTAGCTATTAAAAATAATTGAATAATTGAATAAAAAAATTAAATAACAAGAACAAGAAAATGCAAAACGCAAAATAAAACTATATGAACAGATATTTTGTACATTTAAATTGATTATATTTGAAATAATGAAAACAAAATTTGAAGTTTTAGATGATGGCTCGATTTAGATATTGTATTTTAAAAAATTTTAAAAAAATGTTTGTTTAATTAATGACAAAATGTCTTATTCATAAACATCTGCTTTTTAAAAACATGTCTGTGGAGTCGGAGTCAGGTTAAGGTGTAGAAGATTCGGAGCTGTGGAGGAAATGGAGTCGGTGAAAAGGATTATCCTCGCGATAATAATTTTTTCTTCATAGCTACCTAATAAGCCATATAAGATAATTGAGCAAATTAATTATAACACTAGTGATACTAAATATGGTTAACAGTGTGCATGATTTACTATAGAAAACTTTAATATTGAAAGTAGCGCCTAGGCCATAAACGGCACTCCCAGCTGACTCAAGTTTACCAATTTAAACATATGAATAGAAGCTTAATCATATTTAAAAGTTAATCATAATTAATCATTAAACTCTGCTATACTGACGGGTCAAAAATTATTAAGGGTCCAGGTAGCATTAGGCAAAGCTAGGAGGGTAAGTACCGCTAATCCGCCCTAAGCAGGCATTTACTGCTAGGCAGCCCTAAGAGTGGAGGTACCGTTAAGTACAATCTGATGAGTACAATCTTATGTTACAATCTGAACATAATTTCAGTAATTTCTATGTTATTTTGTTAATTTTATATTTCAACTGCTGATGATAAATAAAGACTGATTTTTTGACGAAATATGTTTGTTATTTTCAAAAAAACAAATAACACAATTTTATGTATATAAACTGAAAACTCGTTTTTCCTTTTGATGCCGTGTTTTATTATCAAACGGATAGAAATTATTATATTTTGATTTTGTGATGATTTCATGTGGTTTATTTTGCCTTTAGTAAAATATACCTTCAATTTAAAATACATTTTAAAAAATAATCATTTTTAATTAAATAAATCCATAATCTGTCTATATTATTGTAAAGATATTTAGTATAATAAATAATCCTGTCATAATTAACAACATCAAATTTATTTCATTAAAAAAACTTTGAAAAACTAAATATGAACCACTTTTCAAATTTAAGTTTGAAAAAAATATACTACACATAACAAGAAAAATATATAAATTAAGGGGAAAATAGAAATGTTCTGTTGGCAGCATAACAGACCTAAAGCAGTTAGGAAAATATATCACTTCCGCTTTATAAATATATTGGTAGTAAATATATGAGGGTCTAGGGAAAGAGAATCTCGTATGATTCCATAATCTACTCTCTCATTTGCATTTAGTTCCTAAACCAAAACATCATGCCTCGTCTTTGATCAACTTCAATTTAAATTTTTTTTTTCCTTCTGAATCAAGTTAATAATAAATGTTGAAAGTCACACTGATATTAATTATTTACAGAAATCTTTTTAATGTACCTTTAAACTTTTTAATATAGTAATCATAAATAATTGTATTTCTATATAATAAAAGGCTTTTGATGCTTCCCGGGTCTTTATTTGACATTTCTTTTGGGTGATGCATGTGTGTTTGTATGTATGTGGGTTTGTACTTCCAAAAGTTTCTAGATTCGATTTAGATCACAACGTTCGTCGGTCATATTGCTATTATTTTGGTGAAATTTCCTCATAGAAAAAGTATATCAATAGTATATTTTGTCGATTTAGTATAATTTCTTCACGCAATTATGAACTATAGATTATTTAAGCTTTTCAAATAGCATATCCCTAAAATTTGTGAGACGTGATAAATATTTAACATGATAAACAATAAATGTAATATGGGCTTAAAAACGAAAACTCATATTTAATGATATTCCAAATTGCTCATTAATGTCGGATTAGTCGTAAAAAAATCTAATGTTTTTATTATAATTTAGCTAGAAGCCGTAATGATGATGACTTGTTTGTTAAATTTGGCAAAATGAACAGAACTGCATTAAACTGAATAACTGAATTAAATTATCAATAACTTTGATAATATTTTTTCTTTCACGCTTACAAATAAATTATTGAACTAAATCAGTTTTAAACGTGACTTCTTAAATGTCACCTAGACTTTGTTTTAATAATTCAGTAATTTTCTTATTTTATCGTTCTTTCTGCAATACGCAGCAATAATTTCCATTTCTAGCACCCTGAATAATACACATGCGACATTTGAATCAACTACTTTAATTCAAATTATATATCCTCCAAAAAAATTCACCACGCAAATGCTACACTACAATTTTAGAATGAAATTAATTCCTATATTTATATTTCATTATAAATTATAACACCGTATTTAAATAAAAAATAAAATGTATGAACATTATCAATATTAGTTTCGTTGTTATGTTTAGTTTGCATTTATCTAAAATTCTATTTCATATAAATATTTATATATCACACTCTTAGTTAACAATGAACTTGATTTAACAATATTTAGTTTTAATAACTATATTTAACTCTCTTTTTAATCAAAAATTTGTTTTTACAACTCTTTGATTTTATATGAAATTTCATCATTCTCAATACTTATAAATATAATAATGAAAAACTATATCATTAAAATCATTTAGATGACACAAAACTCCTACAAAATACAAATATACCAAATGCTCCAAATTCCAATCATTCTAGTCAACGTTCCTACCAATAAACATAAATTATTGTTTATTTAATAGGTATTCTATCATAAAGTATTAAAAAAATGTTTTATATCAGTTTTATATGTTAATAGAAACCCTGTTTGAAAAAAAGTATGGCAAGTATAAAACTACAAAAAAATTTCTGGATTGGTCCACACTAGATTTTAGAAAAGTAGACATAATATTAAACTCGTTGAAAATCAGTTCATTTGTGGTTTTATTTCGGTGTAGTTATAGTGTAGACTAATTAGATAATGAAAACTGTACCATTCTTTTAAATGCTGCTGCAGCCAATATATGGTATCAGTTATAGGAAGCATGAAATGGTTGATGAATCTGAGGTGTTTTATTACTATTAGACTGTGGGTCTGAATTTCATCAGACTTTGTGCACCATAACCATCTTCTCTTATATTAAATGGCTTTCCAGTTTAGCCTTTCACCTTATGAGACTTCAAGAGTATGTCTTAATCTTTAAAAAATTTAGACTAATATTTAAAATGAAACCATTTCCAATACCTAGTTGTTTTCTGCTTGACAAAAAGTATAGGGACCTTTTTAGGTGGATTTATATTCACACAGTTCTTCTTATATATCTTTCAAAAATTTAGGAAGCATGGTGCAAAAAGGCAGCCGTCAAGCATTGCTCTTCTCCTACTAACAAGGTAATCTGAACAACCTTGTAGGTCTTTTAGAATAACTCTCTGAAGTCGGTAGTGTTCACTAATGATATTGTGGTAAATCCAAGTCACTTTATTAAACTAATATATATGACTAAAATATGTCTTAAAACAACTTTTTTTTCTCTCCCAAACACTATTTCTTCATCATTATAAACATCAAATCTAAATTCAAATTTCTAAAAATCAAATGTTTCCATTATTATTGAAGTGATAGATGCAATAAGTGACAAAATCCTCAGATTTTTAAAACATAAAACATGATAATATATTTTTCAACAAAATATAAAAAAATTTTTACTTATTATTGAATTTGAAAGTTTGTGAGAAAGATGTAAGCCATACCATTTGACAGATCAAAATGAAATTGTACCTGAAAATAGCGGGGGAATGAAAATACAATATGTGGGGGGAATGAGAGGAGGTATATTTTTTAAATTACACTAAATAAAAGGAAAGTTATGGTACATTATATGTTTTTAGAAACTTTGTAACGCTAAACCGCTAATTATAGAACGGTAAAATTTTGTGAAAAAATTATTCCTACAATTGGCTAGTGGTATACAAAAAAAAATTCATAAAATTCCGATTACGGTAAATACCAATATACCTATAAACTGAAAACTGGTCTTGGAATAATAGATCATCTAGTATACTTAATGTATTCACATTTCATTACTTTGTTCATATTCACTTAAGAAAATTTTTAAGGAAAACATAGTTTTAAGGAGGATTATTAAAAAAATTTAATGTTTTAGTGAGTTAATATAATATGTTAAAATAATATTGTTAAAAAAATAACCTCAATTAAAGAAATATTTCTGATGCATTGGTAAAATAGACTGTTGCATCAGAAGCAAGTGTACAATGTGACAGGAGTAACTGGGAGGCATACAGTCGGATGAGATCCAGGCATTCAGTTTAATAATGTTAATAACATATCATATTGATAATTGATTTCATGTTTCTTATGATTAATAAAATTATTACACCCACTTTCAAACAAAATTATACATATTGGTTAAAATGTATGTATAGCCACATTAAATAGAATTAACAATCAGTTGATTGTTAACGAGTTTGATATTATGTTTACTTATAGTAAAATTCAGTGTAGGCCATTCCAGATTTTTTGTTATGATTTATTGATATATGTAATACCATTTACTCTAATGTTGAATAATTTTGAAGTTATGATCAGCAATAACCCAGGACTTTTTTGAGTGGACAAAATATTAATTGAGAAAATAATGAATCAATTATTTTTAATTGACGAACTTATAAGTAATCTACAAAGCCTTCATGTGAGCATTAATACCAATGTACTAATTTTTACTTTAACTTGATTAATAGTCATATTAACTCAATAACGAAGTATTAATTCTGCTGCAGTAACTCAGTGTTTAGTTTTATCATTGTTTTGTTTTATGTAATCTTATTATATTTAATTTAATTTTTTTAAGTTATGTTAGTTTAGATTTACTTGTATTTTAACTGTTTTTTCGTTACCTTTCCTTTGTGTTTATACAGCCTTTCTGTACCTTGTTCTATATGACTTTAGTTATTCTTTGATGATATAAATTGAAAAGCCTTAGACATAAGTTATTTATTTTTTTTCTTTGATCTTTGTGATTTACCCTTCATTGAAATATATAAATTTAGGATGGAACCCCAAAAATACTATGTTTTATCTTTTAAGCTTCTGTGGACCCAAATGGAAAGAAACCCCCCGTTCTGGT
The DNA here is from genome assembly GCA_026182355.1 of Hermatobates lingyangjiaoensis. Classification (NCBI taxonomy): domain Eukaryota; kingdom Metazoa; phylum Arthropoda; class Insecta; order Hemiptera; family Hermatobatidae; genus Hermatobates; species Hermatobates lingyangjiaoensis. The sequence continues at coordinate 882,664 of JAPFBL010000188.1, read as the reverse complement.
CCTACTTTTTTAATTTTGCTTTTGCTGAAAACAATAAAATAGATTTTAGGACAATATATTAAGGGAATTTTTTTTATATTCTCCTCATGACAGTCAAAGAAAGAATTAAATCAGCTCCACTTTGCAATATAATATTAAAAAACTTTTTTATCATAAAGATGTAATACATAATTATTGAATATAAAGTGGTGCTATACAACCTCCAACTCACGATGACAACTATACTAACTTTCAGAAATACAAAATACCTGGATGTCAGATAAATTTTGAGATTCATTTCTTAATCACAAAATACTAAAATAAAAGTATCATGGTCTTAGTTTTCCATTTCTAGAAATCACCTTGGATCATTATTAACTTTCACTGACGAGAGATAAATAAACATTTTTCTTTGTACCTACTAATTATAAGTAATCAAAATTATTATAGTAATACTACCAGTACTAATTACAGATGATGTATTAAAGAAATACTTAATGCAGTTAATTAAAAATTAATTAAGTTATTTAATTAAGTTGATTTAATTAAGTAAGCAAAAATTAATTAATTTCTAATTATTTGTTAGTTATGAACCAACAAATTAGTACTTCACAAGATTATGCGTTGTTAATGTTGTTGAAATGAGAAGATGGTAGGAATCCAGAGTCTATTATACTCAATAGTACTGTACATGGTTTTAAACCTAACGGAATCTGAATCAAAAATAAATATTAATCAAACTTGGAAAACTAATTATATACTTTGTGATTGACTGTGCTCTCTCTAATTAGCATGTGTACAGTTTATCAAATAATATATTCTTCCACTAGCAAAACACTGCCTGTCTGGAACATGTTACAAACATTTCCTTTCAAGGTTGTAACATCTTAATAAAGTAAGAGATTACTACAGTAATAAATCATGAAAAAGTAAGGTAATGCAAATATAAAAATTAGACTTATTAGAAATAAGCTAACGTCTTCACCAACTGTGACACCTTAGGGATTATGGAGTAATGACAAAGGACAGGTTGGAGATTAGGCCCAGTATTAAAAACAAATGTTCTACATTGTCCTTAAAGTTTAATCAAAGAATGGCATAAATTATTGAAGGTTTTTGTAGTGACATATAAGTTAATATTAATTACATAGCAATGTTTAATATTCTGAGGTAAAATGGATAAACAAACAAAAGTCTCCACACAAGTGAAGTTTTATACAACAACAACAACGCGTTTTGAACACTTTGTGTTCATCATCAGGAAGACACGAAGGATGTGGTGCTGAAGGGTTGGTCCAGTGAAAAAAACTGTCCAGTAAAAATGTTTAACATGTTTTACATTATATGCTGCATTCTGAATTCGACTACTTTCGAACTGTTTTCATCTATCTTTAAGATTGAACAAAAGTTTGAAACCACTCCAACAAAGAATACAATAAAGGAAGTAAAACGGATTTAAATATTTCAAATTTCAAAAAATGTATTCCTTAGATTGAAATATTTTTTAATAAAAGGTATATATATTATTTGATAACTTATTGATTAAAAAGTATTATTTATCATTATTTCAGGATATTTTACTAGAACAAGTAATAATGATTTTTTTTTATACAACCTACAATGCTACTTTATATTGTATGGAGGTCTACATTAACGCTATGTAGTCAGAGAGGTGTGTTGGGTTTAACTAAAGCAATGCACTTCAGCATGATTTAATGGATATTCACTTCAATGACCGAACATCTCATTCCGTAACATCTCATTCTATTACCTCCTCACCATATATTCACATATATTATTCTGTTTGCCCAAAAAATTATAAATCCTTGCATGAGGTAGTACATTGGAAAATCTCATACAAAAATTGAAAAAAAAAACAACAAATGCATCTTATCTGATGTTACCAAATTATATACGGTAATTACCAATATTATCACATGATTGAGGTAAAATACGCTAAGAACACACTTCATACCAAAAAAGTATAAAAAATCGGTAATGTGATTCCAAATTGTGGAAAAATCAGTGGTATTTTGTTAAATCATAATGTTTGAGAACCTGTTGTACTGAGTGTAGTCATTGACCGGTTACAGATACTGCCCATATTTAAAAGTACTTGATATAAGTCGTATAAATTATTGGTTCATATAACATTCTATTAATGTGTCAAAGTATATGGTGCATGAATTTCAACATTTCTTTAATATTATGATGATCCTGGAACCTTAGGAATTTTCATGAAATGACAAAAGTAGTTTACCCTAAAGAAAAACTGTAGCAGTAAAGTAATGTATACCTTTTTTCTTTTTTTTTGTTTTATTTTGGTTAAGGAGGTAAAATGTATTTACGCACATAGTGCTGGGCCCTCAAATAAGCCAGACTACCAACTAAAACACCTCCTTTTCTTCTAGGATACTAGCCTGGAACCGTTTTCCACATTCCCTCAGGCTAAGACATTCATTTCGTTAGATAAAGTAGCCTTACTTTAGAATTACTTATTCTAACTCTTCTAAGTATCACTTTTTGATTGTCAATATATTTCTGACCAGCCAGTCTACCATATTCCAAACCTCAACACTCTGGATCATCTTGACTACTATATCATAGTTTCTGGGAGATTATACTAATTCTCTCCACCAAGTCACTCCTCTGGCTATTCCATTTTTAGCATGAAAAGAATGTGCGTTCCATATCGTCTACCGCTGAGCAATACAGGCACTCGGATGTCTGGTGCTTGCCTATCTTCTATAGGTAGGTGCAGATTTATCGAGGTCCGCTGAGAAATGTATACCTTTAACTTTCTTACAAGAAATGTAATTATTTTTTAAATATATTAGGAGCATTTGTTTCGATGAATCTAGTAGACACAGTATGAGTGAACAAAGCAGGTGTCACTTCTGGCCATCTGGTGACTGGCATAGAACACAGTTATCAAGTATTCAGTACATTGATATGATATTATTATTAATAAAAATTTAAATATTGAGCCAGAGACTTATTAAATTTAAGGAGACTATTGTACTATTTCATTAATTATATTTTCTTCATTTTCCTAATATAATTATTTATTAAGAAACTTTTTTTTTAGTATACTGGAGAATGAGATCAAACAAGTAATAAAAATAATGAATAAAATAATAATGTTTAATAATTGACTCGGATTTAAGGACTAAAGTTGATGGAGTCTATTAATATGAACCAATAGCTCAAACGACTTGGGTCCGCTGTTGTAAGCGGACAGCTCCCAAAACCAGTCAAAACCACGCTCAATTTACAAGGCATTGTAAACTATTTATGATTTGGCATATACTATCCCATTTGGCGTAAATAATATCCATATTTTTATGTTAATATAATGTAATAATGATTTCTAAAGAAAAACAAAATTCATTATCTCCTTTTCATCCATCCCATCCATCATGAACAACTGACTGGATGTTATCGGCCCCCATGTTAACTATATCAATTCTTCAAGATGGATGAGACCCAAAAATCCCATTAAATAGACACAGCAGCATCTTGAAGAATGATTCAATCACTTTTATAAATTAACAGTGTGAACCTTTACTTCGGAGCAAGCAAAACAGATGCTTTAATTAAGAAAGCGTCACGAAATAATAAAAAGTAAAACATAAATCATTTCAACAATATGAAACAATTAAAAAACATAATTATACTCCTTGTACGATAATATGCACCTTTGATCAAAAATGGTGTGCAATACCGAAAGCATTGAATGTAATATTGTTAATATACAACGAGTAAAAAAGTAACATGTAATTGTATCCAGCTTTTCACTATATGATATAATGGTCCATGAAAATAATTACAAATAATTCAAGTGCTCTGCAGATGTATTATGTCTACTACTTTTATTACTTTTCTTCTTTTTTATCAAGGTTTGATCTAGCTTCAATAATACAACACCTTTAAGCCGACGTTTCGTCTATATTTGTAGACATCTTCAGGGCTAAACCTCAGGACCAAACCTCGATAAAAAAAGAAAAATAGTGTTAAATATATGTGGTCAAGATAAGGGAAAATACTACTTTTATTTAAATTATACATTATATCTAGATTTGAATAACTTTTCCACACAAAAATAATCCATATGTGAGACTGATTGACTGACTAACTCATCAATGCAAACCCCAAATTGACGCCAGAAACACTAAAATTTAGGTACTAGATTTTTCCAAAAAATTTTTCCTAGAAATAAGGAAAGGTTTTTGGAAATTCAATTCCAAAGGGTGTAGAATTGGAAATAACTTCATAAGTCCAAAGCATTCATAAAAAAAAATAATGAGATTAAAATACCTCTGAAAAACTATGACTTTAAACAAATTCTGAGAAGTCTCCAACTTTTTTTCTCCGACTTTATCTAAGGTCTTTCAACTCTAAAAGTGGAAAATTTAAGTTTACCATTTGCTTACACTTTGACATTCACCTGTCAGTAATGTTAGTCTCATTTAAGGAGAAATTTTATCTGAATTGTTGAATTTTATATGAAAAGTTTTATATCACTTTACCTCCAAAATTCAGTAGTGAATTACTTTTGTCATTAGTTGAGAATTATACTCCTTTTACTACTTCATTTATATATCTGGTTCTGATGAATTGCACCTTTTTATCTATCCTTGGTATGAATTCACAAATTCGTTGGCATTTAGCACAAACGAAAAATGTTGACCTAAATATATCGTAAAAGAAAGATCCTGAATAAAAAGTAGCTTTTCTTTGGTTTTCAACTTAATCATCATTTTTCTTGATTCTTCATTGAGACCCTTATGTGTGTGTGCAACAACCTTGTAACTATCTGAACCGTCACACAAGGCATACTTGGCGGAGTTATTGTTTGTTTTCAGGTAGTCCTTTCATCTACCATGTCCTGCACATTTGACACAATGAGGAGGTAGATTTTAATGGTTTTCTTTGTTCATCACGCTGAAAACTCTAAAACTGTACTATTTTCTTTCTTTTTTTTCCCTATAACCCTTTCAACAATAACTTTTCTGTAGAAAAGCTCTTTTAATTCAAAATTGTCTTTGTTGTTTTTGCTAAGTTCCAAGTCTAGTAAAAATAGAGACAGGCTTTCAAACTTTTAAACCCTTCAATTAATATACAAGTATTATTATAAATTATTGACCAGATGAGTACTAGTTATTGATAAATACAAACATATAAACTGTCAATGACGTTCTCTAAGTGAAAACTAATTAGTATAGGTATCACTCTCAAAGATTTAAATTTGCGAAATTGTTTGGTTAACTACGTTTAAATTATTAATGGCATTTAAAGTTAACTGATTTAGAATTCAGCAAACCGATAGATGTTGGCTGACCTCAAGCATTTGAGTTCCAAAGATATTTTGCATTCCCTAAAATTTTAAACCATATTTTTAAAAAGAAATATTGTAAATATTTCAAACAGTTATGAAAAAATATATAATACAAGATGAAACATAATAATAAAGTTAATAATAATAATTTTTCATTAGTATAAGTTGTGCAAATATCTGTTTTCAATCTTTCTCAACTTTATGTATTTTAATAAGAAAAGTATTAACTCCTTGAATGACATTAAATTACATTAGAGTGTTGCATTAAAATTCTAAACTGGACGACTATTATTAGATCTCTGGACTGGTTTATTTTTACTTTTTATTTTTGTGCTTATAAAATGTGATTTTATTTAAAGCAGATAAAAATTATTCAGTTTTAAATAATAAAACCTAATTTGAAGCAATTCGTGGAAAAAATTGGGTGCTACATAGTATGCTACCTACCTTCGATTTTGTTATGCACCACTTACGATATCATTATATAGTAAATATTGAAAAATTCATCCCAAATATGCTAAGAGCAAAAATTCTTTTATATGTATTATACTCGTATTTATAAAATTCAATATTTATGTGATTACGTATCAACGGCTACTTTGAAAGGAATAAAATATCCTGATATCTGATCTGAAGTTCTGACTGTCATCTCACCTAATGTAATCTGACCACTTTTCACGGAGGATTAACAGGAGATTATGATATTATCAATCTTCTCCTCGTTTAAAACTTCAAACTGCTTATTAGTCAATATAAGTAGTTGGGAATTGTCAATGGTAAACTTTGATTGTTTTGAATAAGTTATACATTTCTTTTTAATGAGTTGTGAATAATTTCGAATAAATGTATCCCTATAAACTGTTCATTATTTACGGTTCTTATCATAATGTGTGGTAGATAACATACTATAGAAGAAAATCGAAGGTCGGCTGCATACCATGGTAGCACCGAAAATTATGTTCGTTTAGCTACTTGTAAATGATATACAACTAATAAGCAAAACAGAAACTGTGTATCATCAAGGTTACAGAGAAGGAGCTATAAGGGATCGGACTTTTTACTTTACTATAAGTAAAGTATAGTGATCGTGAAAAAATTCGATCTCGAGATTTTGACGGAATTACATGTTTTGAGGTACCAGAAGTCGTTTTATGACGTTTTTACGATGATGTCTGTGTGTGTGTGGGTGGGTGGGTGGGTGGGTGCGTGTGTTAGCATTGCTTGAAAAACTGTTTGTTTATTCTAGACTAAGAGATCACCTGCTATACTTGTCGAATTTTTTGTATTTTTTTACATTGATTGACTTAGAAATTTTTTGAGCGATTCCACTGAGATAAAATTGATGTTTCTAATGGAAAAATGAAAATATATTATTGAATTATAAGAGATGTAAGAGGAATAATATTGTGCAGGTAAATGATAACACTCATTAAAAAAAAATTCGTATATATGTTATTTGACAAAGGGGAAGGAAATTGATCTTATTAAATACTAAGAAGCCATAAAATTCCCAGTATAATAATTCTGTTAAAAACCAAAAATGTAAAAGATAATTCAAAATTGAAATCTTTCGTTTAGAGATTAATAACTGTAATTATCGTACATCTTTAATTAACAAATCAGCTTAAAACAATATTTTCTTCGCTGTTTAAGAAGTTTTTCAGAGAAAAAAAGAGTATTTTACTGTTTCAAATTTGAAAATTTTACATTAATATTCAATGTAGAAGGATGTTAAGTAAACGATGTAAGAAATCTACTGGCTATTTGAACATAGCCATGTTCTCTTGTAGGATACTATTTCGTTTCAAGAAATGTTCACTTTGGTTTTTCAAAAATGTTATTACTGTTGTAGTTATACTAATGAAATTATTTGCAAATAATAAATTATTTGTGATGTACAAAAATAAACTTATAAATTGATATGTCCTTCAATCACTATCTGTACTACCTCAGGAATGACAGGCTAATAATTATATCCCATTTAGATGTTTACGTTATGCTTAAATGATACGTTATGTTTTATATACTCAAGAAATTTGACATTGAGTTACTTATCGTAAAGTAGAGTGTAGGCCACTCCAGATTTTTTACTTTACTATAAGTAAAGTATAGTGATCGTGAAAAAATTCGATCTCGAGATTTTGACGGAATTACATGTTTTAAGGTCCCAGAAGTCGTTTTATGAGGTTTTTACGATGATGTCTGTGTGTGTGTGTGGTGGGTGGGTGGGTGGGTGGGTGGGTGAGTGTGTTAGCATTGCTTGTTATCACGCTACGGTCCAGAATCTTTGATGGATCAAGCTGATATTTTACACAAAAATGGGCCCCATAGGGAGGAAGATCCCTATTGTTTGCGAAGAATTATGCATGATGGGAAAGTCACTTTTTTTGCTAAAAACCGTTTTTTTTAAAACATTTATTTCTCCTAAACTGATAACCCTACAGTTTTGAAATTTTGACATTATCTTTGAGGTTACAAATGGAACAAACGAAAAATATATTCAGAATTTTAAAACAACAGGAAATATTTTTTTTCAATAAAATGTACAAATTTTGACTTATAATTCAATCTCAAACATTGTGATAGCGATACAAGCCATACTGTTTGACGGACAAGAATGAAACTATGCCTATAAATCGAACATTATGTGTAGAATGAGTTGAGATATTTTTTTTCAAAATTACATTCGCTAATGGGGCGTTACAGTACGATTTCTGTTTTCAGAAAATGTTTTTTTGACGCTAAACGGCTCATTAAAAAATAATGAAAATTTGACCAAAAATGGAACAAAAAATTAGCAATTCATAAAAAAAAATCATGAAGTTTTAATTATGGGAAAGAGCAATAACGCTATAAAAACTGTTTGTTTATCTTAGACTAAGAGATCACCTGCTATACTTGTCGAATTTTTTATATTTTTTTTTCATTGTTTACATTGACTTAGAAATTTTTTGAGCGATTCCACTGAGATAAAATTGATTTTATAAAGGAACAGTTTAAATTGTATCTTGACTTATATGAGATGTAAGAGGAATAATATTGTGCAGGAAAATGATAACACACACTCAGAATAAATTCGTATATATGTTATTTGACAAAGGGGAAGGAAAATGATCTTATTAAATACTAAGAAGTCATAAAATTCCCAGTATAATAATTCTGTTAAAAACCAAAAATGTAAAAGATAATTCAAAATATAAATCTTTCGTTTAGAGATTAATAAATGTAATTATCCTACATCTTTAATTAATAAATCACCTTAAAACAACATTTTCTTCGATGTTTAAGATTTTTTTAGAGAAAAAAAGGGTATTTTACTTTTGAAATTCGGAAATTTTACTTTAATATTCAATGTAGAATGATGTCAAGTAAACGATGTAAGAAATCTACTGGCTATTTGAACAATAGCCATGTTCTCTTGTAGGAGAATATTTCGTTTCAAGAAATGTTCACTTTGGTTTTTCAAAAATATTATTACTGCTGTAGTTATACTAATGAAATTATTTGTGATGTACAAAAATAAGCTTATAAATTGATATGTCCTTCAATCACTATCTGTACTACCTCAGGAATGAAAGGCTAATAATTATATCTCATTTAGATGTTTACGTTATGCTGAAATGAGACGTTACGTTTTATATACTCAAGAAATTTGAAATTAAGTTACTTATAGTAAAGTAGAGTGTAGGCCACTCCAGATTTTTTTTTTGATGATTTGAAGTTCAATAAATTAAATCCATCTCCAACTCCAAAAATGCTCTATTTCTTCTGACCTTGACTATGGCACTCTGATGTCCATAACTAAGTTAATACATTTTTAAACGCTCCTTTACATGGTCTTTAAGTTATTTATACATTTAAGCTATACACAATTCGTCTATGACTGACCTGAAAGTAGGTTTTCTTATTTAAAATAACCGGACACTTTTTAATATGCTTCAGCCTTCGCAGGTCTCAACAATCGAATACAGTTTACTTTAGCAATAAATGTGTTTTAATTAATTGCTTACGATTAATGACTTCATAGACTTAACTATTTTTTTTTCTCTTCCTTACTGTCAAAACTTGGTTTAATAGAGGATATTTAAAACCATTACAACTACCAAAAAGGTTTTGTTAAGTTTGTTTTAATTTTGCTTTTAAAATTCCTCTTGAATTTCTGTATTTTCTCCATTCCATTGCTGTACACACATTAATGTTTTTCATTGTTTTCCCCTCAGACAATATTAACGTGCCGATGTGTTTTGTATTTTAACTGCTTTAATATTTTGTACTTTTGCATCATCTCTAGATATACAATACAAGAAGGCTTATGTTGTTTACTATTACAAATATCTTGTCTTATATTTTGAAAACGGCTGACTTTCCTTGATTAGTCCTATAACATTTGAAAACCCCTGGGATATGATGAAGAGAATGACACCATTTACAACAGAACGAAGAAATCACAGAATGGTGCTTCTATTCAAAATCATTTTTTTTTTTCTACTCAGTGATTCAAAAAACTTCTTCAACTCCATCATTAAAGAAAACGGTGGTAGACAATTTTCCTGTTCTAAACCTCCCTTTTAAGAAAGCAATTTCCAACTTTACCAAAGTTGATTTTTACCTTACCTTCAACATGCAATTTTTTTATTAAATTGACAAAATAACTATTAACTCCAACTTAATCATATCTTGATGGGAAATTCAGTTCTTTTTTTGTTTTTGTATTTTTTTTTTTTTTGACAAAACAGCCATACAATACAGTTTTTCTATAATTTCTGCAACTTTGCCATAGTCGTGATAATTCTATAGAGGTAATCAACTGCAGGCTCCTTATTATTCTTAGCTTCTTGTCAGATAACGGAAATCTCTCGGAATTCCAATTCAACGATTACATAAATATATATAAAAAGATTTCACATAAACACGTGAAATAACAATCAATGATCAAACCACAATAAGAAAATGGGAAAACAAGACTAAGATCTTTCAACCGTAACAAGCGGTCTTCGTCCGAGTCAAAAACCCAACTGAAACACTAGATGCAGAGAACAACTGGTGAGGGGTTGAGAAGAGTGGGAGGGAAGAGTGGTATTTTAAAAGGGTGAAAACACAGGAAAGGACTAATGTTCAGAAAGGGATGTTTGGGGAAACAAAGAAGTACAGTAAGAAAAAGTAAAAAACTATCCGCTAGCTGTCAACCCTCTTAGAAGAGGCTACTGCCCTCGTAACGAAAGTATCCAGTTTGAAGAGACCGTTACTAATGTTTATAATATTTGAACTATTAAATTTAATTAGAGACGATTCAATAATATGTATTTCTTAACAACATTGATTTTTCATAGGTAATAAATTTAGCTCCTGTCCAATCAATATGATGATTTTCATTGTTATATGCAAGAATAAGGCACTACTTTAAAATAAAGTCGAAATATTGAAAAGTGAGTCTTTGTTATGTTTCTGTCTATGTGTCACAGTTTAATTTAAGTGTAATCTGTCCGGCCTGACAGTTTTTCGTTTATCATGGTATATATAAATACATATATAAAATAAAACTACATTCATACATAGGGTAGAACAGAGCAGTAAACATTTTTCACTTTACAGGCTGCGTATGTTCTAATATGTTTCAATGTAACTTAAATTGCTTATATCTTATCAAGAAAATACGTTTTTTAAACTTTTAAAGGTTTTTTGTTTCATTAAATATACTTGTGCATATCCTTAATCATCTTTAGAATACTACATCACCACTGTGCCCCATATAAGAACTCTTTGTTTTCATGACTTTATAACAGTAAACATAAACTTCAATAAACAAATCAGTTATTCCTGTCCATTTATTTAACTGTTGCTATAATTTCAAGTGATTCAAGGGGTCACATTATGTGTTACTTTATTTCTGTCTAATAAAATATTTTATATTCAGCTGTCAGCAAGTTGCAGTAGAAGCGAATTAATACCAATTAATTAGTATTAATTAATTAATATGCATGTATAATATTGGTTTATGTGTTTAGTATTCAGATGTATTGAGCATTAACTGAAATACATTCAATGAATAGAGATTGCATTAATCAACTCAGTTATCATATTTAGTACGTAATATTAATATTATTCAAATTTTATTTTTTATCCCAACTATTCATAACCTTATACTACTATAATCAGAGAGCTATAAAAGTTAGTTTATCCCATTACAGAACAGTTAGCTAAAATTTTGACGCAGAAGGATAATTTCTTCACAGATAAGCCCTATACATATTAAATACTAACTAAAAAGACAGAACCAAAGGGATTTTAGTTGAACATTTTTCAGATAAAAAATGTAATATGTTTCTTAGTATACTAATCCGTCTCAGGGATAATTTATAGCTTGGTTTTTAAATTTAGTGATTATAATTTTCTTAGTTTTTAAAGATATTCTCGTCCCTTCCTCTCTCTCTCTCTCTCTCTCTCTCTCTCTCTCTCTCTCTCTCTCTCTCTCTCTCTCTCACTCACTCACTCACTCACTCACTCACACGCACACAAACAAACAAACACATTAAACTCAATATAGTAAACTCATTATTTACCAAAAAATCGGCAGAATTTCTTGTTTCTATCTATCATCTAAATTAATTCTGAATTAATTAATTCAGATTAATCAGTGGCGCTAAAAGTTAGTTACACACCATTCCAGAGTATTCTGCACTATTAATCCTTAAGGACGATTATATCGGGAGTCGCACCCATATTAGGGCTATCAAATATTCGTATCAAATTTGTTGATTATAACTCTTTTATATCTTGAGACGTCCACCACTCACTCTATATCTGTTTTGCTCACTCCCACTCTATCTCACTCACTCTCTCTCTCTCTCTCTCTCTCTCTCTCTCGCACACACACACGCATGCACACATGCGCACACGCGCACACACGCGCACACACACGCACGCACGCACTCACAAACGCGCGCGCACACACACACACACACACACACACACACACGCACACACACACACACACACACACACACAAATACTCATACACACATACACACATATGGACTAAGAAGACTACAAAAAGTGTATTTCGAATTTGAAAGTATGATATTGAAATTTGGATCCAAACGTAAAACACTCACACCTCTGTATTAAACGTTGCAGGGAAATCAACCATCAACATTACAAAATAAAAACTAATACAATTGAACAAACACCCGGAGTAATCTACACTCAACTTTATTATAAGTATGTATAACCATTATCCATAACAAGGAACAATCAATGCAATTAATTGATTCGTTTGAATATGCTTACTGCATATGTCAACGGTCTCTTTGATTAGAAAATTTAGTAAACGCATAGAAGGTATATATCTTTTGAATGACAACAACTCAATAATCTAACGGAAAAATTCAAATTAGCATTAATTTAAATCCTGATTCCACCAATCAAGTTGCTAATCAAAAAATCAATAATAAACCATTAATAAAAGATTAGATTTGTTACGGAGCAGATACGGAGTCAAAAAATTCAATTGGAAAATGAAGTCCGGGATACATCATGTCAATAAGCTCTTGCTGGGAGCTTAAACTCAAACGAAATTAAAATCAACTACCACCAATACCTACTTGCGACAGTACTAGGCACCTTAAAAAATCTGTATATTTTTATTTTTTAAATCAAAATGTCTGCGTAGCTAGCGAAGCACAGGTTAAAGAACCATTACTTTGCTTCTACGTTGAATTTCTAATCCATTCAAATCTTAGCTTTTAAGTTAGACATACATAAATCTGCTGTCAATGTTTCAGCTCGCTATGACTTATGATGGCTCAGTTTGCTTCTGACAAAATTTTTTGACAAACAACAGACAGGAATTTTTCAAAGAATGGATCTGGTTTCTCTAGTGTATCTTTAATAAACGTAAAGATAACTTGAAATGAGTCAGTTCAAAGGAATGTAAGGACAAAACCTTTTTTTTATTTATAAAGATATGAATAATATTGCAATATTTATTATTTACTAATTAAAACATTATTCTAATATTAAAATATTGGAATGTAGCACTTAATAGTTACCTTATTTAGTGTTCGCCCTTGCAAATTTTAAAAATCCATACAATTTTATCATAAAATACTCACTCAAAAATATATGCATTTTTTTAATTTTTAAACTCACTAGACATATAACTAACTAATGTAATTTTAATTATATGGCACAACGAGTGACACCTTGAAGGTTGAAAAGGAATTTCATTTAAAATATCTATTTCTGTTTATATAACAATAGGCTGAACGAAAAATTACTATTAAGAAAAAAACGTTAAAAAATCATAAAAATGGATGTAAACTTGAGACACAAATCTTCAATAATATGCTCCTATTTATGTATCGTCTGGTGGTCACACTATTGATTAGTTAATTAGCTAAGACAAATTGTTTATCGAAAATAAATTATGAAGGGACAAAATCTACTAACTTTGAAAATGGTTAAGACATTACTTTGTTGTTTTCATGCTCAAAAATTCTGAATGAAAAATGCTTAAGAAGTAAATACTCTTTGGGTATGACATTGTACATTACTGAACGTATAGGGATCTATAGCTTAATGTAACAGCTATACATATTGTTTATATAGTCAAAATTTATCTTATTGTTTACTATTTACATGGCAGTATATAGTATACACCATTTACTATCTACTATTTATTTATAAAACACCAAATACACTCATTTGTTCAATAATTATAAATGTGTTGTTTTACCATTTGGTCAAGAAAACAAAGAAATATATATATGAAAAATTTACTACTTAGCCTTACTTCTTTATTTAACCTGCCTTAAAACTTATTTTCCCATTCCATTTTATTAAATCCCTAATCTTTCTTTTTAATATACTTTTGTTATTCTTTTCTGTTGAATTCAATATAACCTTCTAAATATGCCAAGACTCCGGTTCACTTGAACGAAACAAGAATAAGGAAGATCTGTTATCTATGTAAACTATTACGTATGTGTATATAGATTCTTACAGTGGATGAAAATGTAAGATGTTTGCCCTTTTGTATATTCATTACACAAAAAAATTAAATAAATTCTTGATAAGTAAAAATAAGTTTTCAAACATAAGAGAAAATATGTAATATCATTGAATACCTGATCAATAAGAACACTCTGCACAATTGGGTCTTCAAGAACCAGCAAGTTGGGTAGAAGTTTGCCTGATACTGACTCTAAAAATTCATCGATTTGCCACCTAGTTGCTTCTGTAATTGCGATCACTTTGGTTTCACTGCTTATATATTCATGAAGAAAATCCAAATCGAGACTTTTCCAAATTACTACAAAGGACAACCTCTCATTTCCTTTAGATTCAAGCAGTGATGGTTGAATCTTTGTGACCAATCTTATAATCATGTCTGATTTTAGATAACTGAATATTTTCTGTGAACAAAAAAATATAATATTTTTATAATTACTTATAATTATAAAATAACATAATAATAATAATAATAATAATAATAATAATAATAATAAATAATAATAATAATAATAATGATAATAATAATAATAATAATAAGGTATAGTCCTGAGGATGGCGATAAAACATCTGATTTATAGACCTGAGGATGTCTTAAAATAAAGACGAAACGTTGACGAAAAGGTGATTCCGTATATTAACCCTGACCAAACTCCAAGAAAAAGAAAAAGTGTTAATAATAATAATATAATATAATAATTATAAAAATTACAATTAAAAAACTATCAACTTCTTAAAATCAGAGTTTGAATTCTATACAGATGACTTATTAAATATTTACGACATTTATTGTAATAAGATTTGAATGTAGGTGTGATAAAATACAACCTTCTATGTATATAAAATCTCTGACTGCCTGTTTGTAATGCCCTCATGATATTATTTTATTACTTTATATGAAAATTTACAAAACATCTAGCTGTCTTGAGAAAAATAAAGATCAATTCATACCTAAAGCCAACAGAAGTGGGAGATACTTCATTACTTGTCTAGGGAGAGTTATGAAGTGAATCAGAGAACTTAAAAATCTCTGATGAAGTTGAATTAAACAATCAGCAATGGGATGCAAAGTACGATAGATAATACTGCAGAACGCACTAGTAGGAGCAGATTATAAATTCAATTATAACGTTAAATTTATAATTCAGTCATTTATAAAATCACCATAGCAGATCAATGAATCCATGAATTTAAGTTTCTTATACCTGAAGAAATGATTATTTCAACGTTTGAAAAAATTATATCACAATTGTTTATCTACGATTTTTATATTGCGAAAGGGACATTACAATAAAGAAAAAATGAATTGATTATCATCAAGTTTTACATTATGTTTGCTTATCATAATGTTGAGTGTAGGCCACTTCAGAATTTTTTTTTTTATGAGTATCATTAAAATAAACGTTTCTAAAATATAAATAACGAAATGATGTATTACACAAATTGTTTTGTTTGGAAAATACAACCAAAAAATAAACTTTCTTCTAACAAATATTTGAGATAGATATTATGTAGAGGACTTTATGTGAAATGTTGCAACGTTTTAGTAGTTTACCAGGGACAACTGACCCTAGAACACAGTAACTAAATTGACTTGGAGAAGTCATTCAATGCGGTCTCGGTCCTTGCTTAATCTTTAAACTACAGACCCTTTAGAACTGACTCTTTGGTCTACCGCAATTATAACTTCCTCCCTTCGTCAAGAGTTTTCATATTAATTTTATTGGATTTCTATTTTGAATAAAGTTCAGGTCAAGTACAGTATGCTTTTCGTAGACAGTAATGACTATGTAAGCCTATGAAACAGAGAAAAGCAGTAAGAAAACGTTCATCCTTGTGAGTGAGTTAAATGCTTTTAATTAAAAATTAGGAGTGTTTCTTCTATTATTTTGGGTATTTACGGTATTTTTAAAATTTATAAATTTTTTCAGACCAGCTGAAACTAGCAATAACCTAACTCAAATACACCAATAAGCAAGGGGATTGAAATATTTCTCTTTCTGTTTTTAATAGTTCTTATTATTTTGTGAGCACCTTTCTTCATTTTTTACATGAATTTCTTGTGGTGATCTTAAGTTTATTATGGTCTCTTAGAACATGGTTAATTTTGATGTGGTGTTCTCCAGTGCGAACGAGGACGTACTATGATTTCTCCGCTTTCCTGATGGTATTGAACCATTCTACTTTCTGTGCCTCTATTGAACTATTGAACCATTCTGTGCCTCTTCTTCACAACACCTGGTTTGGTAATTCCAGAGGTAACTTTAGCCTCACGTAATAAGTTTTTCTTAGTATTCTCATCCACTTTAACCTTACCTTCTTTAGTTGCTCTAAATGTACAATCTTCTTGCTACGACCTCATCCTCACTGAAGAATACCCCACCTTATTCTGAGTGGTCTAATAAAGTAAAGTCCATCATAAGAAATCCTATACAATAAATCAAAAAAATGTGCCATTAAAATAATAAAAACTATTAGTAACAAGAAGGTATTTTCACTAGCCTTGCTTATTGGTGAATTAGAGGTAAGTTATTGCAACAGTACGGTGTATTCCATAAACCCGGTTATTTCTGCGCTCCATTAACATTCTGATGGACAAATGTTTTAACAGATTGATGGAGTGGCCATGGAAAGTTCATGTCGTTCACCAACTTTTCCATGGGTAGAATAAAAAGAGTATTTTCTACTGTGCCTAAAAAGGCACTTTCTAATCCAGCCATTTATCACGTTATTTAGACAACTTATTTGTTTAAAGGAGAAAGGAGGAAATCTATGAGCACCACATCTCTAAGAAGCATCAGGTCTCACTCTTACTATTCAAAACAACTCTGACAAATGCCTCCCTCTGCTGGACGTCTTACTGAAGGTGGAGGAAGTTCAATGCGGAAGCCTCTAGAAAACCTACGAATTTCAGATGGACTACGCAAGAGCCCTTCTAGGTGGATTCATTGTAACAATTGGAACAGCCTGCACCATAAACCGGACAGAACAAGTATCAATATTACTTGTTTAGAATGACTACTAGGTAGCCAAGCAGATGGATACCTGGTACACTATCCTGAGACCAATATTACTGAGGAGAAAGTAATGCATTTCTAAAATTATGTCAATTAGTGACATAAGGGCAAGCAACCAAGCAGGAAAATTATTATTCACCACACCAGACCTGCAAAAAAAGAAGATATCTGAACCCAAGTAAAGTATACCTAATATATTATACGAGAACAAGAAAACTCGTGTAACAGTTCACATGTACTGAACTGAACTGGACCGCTCTAACCTCTAGAAACACTGATATGACTACGACCAAGTTATCTAGGCATCTCACTTTCCACCCTACTACCTGAAATCCCTGCTTTCAACATGCGGAGCAAGAGCCTGGAGTTCATCTGACTAAGGAAATGGTAGTTGAAAGAACTTCTGTTCTTATTAATAATAATATAAACCAACTACAAATACTAGAGCATATTTATATAAAAGATAAATTTCTCTTCCTGAACTTCCAAATCACCGACATGTATGTTACATCTACTTTTCAGAACATACTAATTAAGAATATACTGATCAATGACACTGTTTGTCATTTTTAGGATTATGATTTTAGCTTATATTTACTTAGTTTACGATTATTAAATCGATACTGCAAAGGCCGACCGCGAAAAAAATAAAACATGTTATAAAATAATGCCACATTTATGCTTTAGAACGTTAATTTAAAAGGTACGATTTCAATTATATGAGTATATTTCTGAAACCATAGAAAATGTTTCCCCATACTCTTGACATTTACTATAATTAACAATAATGAAAAAAACACTACATGGTAACTGATTCCACAACCAATGAATTATACCATTTTGTCTTAATTAATAAGAATAAATAATTCTATTTCTAGATGATATTTATCCATCTGAAACTAATTATCTATTTATATAAAGATATTTCTAGATGATATTTATCTATCTAAAACTGACATGCTAAAAAAAAATTTTAAAAAAAATTTTTAGTAATAAATATGAATATGACATAAAGTCATTGAAGAGTAATAAAATAGATCAAAAAAATCGTCTTTAATCTATTTAACCGTTGAGAAAAAGTATATCAAAGTGACAAGTAGAAAACAAGATAAATAATTGTGAGTTGAAAATACAAAAATAAATAAAGAAAATTTCATAAAATAAAAACAATAAATCATGTTTTTCTGTTCAGTAATGAGCATTCATTAAAGGAATACGACAATAAAAAAGGGGGGAAGAAAATGAAGGTGTCAGATGAGGCAAGTATAGAGGTCGTGAGGATAAATTATTAACAGCACCACAAAGATTTGTTTACTTGTCATTTATTTTCCTACCAATTGATTTATATACGAATAGTCCATCCTACATGTTTTTATTTATGTTCATATCTTAAAATAGTCTATGGATTTAGAAACAGATTTATTTCTTTATTTTTTTTAAAATAACTGCCAACAGCATAACCAAGTTGATTTCATCGGTTAGATTAGTAAAGTTAAGTAACATTGGACATCAGCTACCGTCTTTTTTCGAAAATAAGACACTGTCTTACTTTATTTTTAGGTCAAAATCCGTGCTATAGCTTATTCTCGGGGGAGGGCTTCAAGTACATTAAGTAAATTTACATATTTTTGTTTAATATTTATTTTTATACAGAAATTTAAAGTTATTCGATTACAGTCATGTCATCTTCTGGAACATCGTCATAAATTATCAACATTTTGAATTCCGTTCTGATTTTCTTCCAAATGTGTTTCCTGTAGAATCATTGGTCTGAATCTCTCATGTCTTGCAATATAGCTGTGGTTAATACTTCTTGTCTAAGTAGCCTCCTTGAAACGAACTTTAGAGGTAAACAAGGAATTTCTTGGAATATTTTTTTCCAAAAAATTCTCTAAAATATTACGACAGCTAGGGATACCTATTTCATTCAACAGCAATTTTTTAATGAATTATATTTTTCACATTATTTTAACTAGGGTTTATTTTCAGGGGAGGGCTTATAGTCCAAAACGTCCTAAAAATCACGCTAGGACTTATTTTCGGAAAAAGACGGTATCATTTGGATATGACACCATGTGCCGTTGGTGCTCTCGATAATGTGAATTTCTCATGGTTAATGTGACTTGAATCAGAAATGAGCCATCATTTACCTCTTTTATAGCACATAAGATTTGAACCTCATAGTTTGAATTTAAATTTAAATTTTTTAATTTAAACCTCAAATAAACTTTTATTTTGTTTTAATCAATATCGTATAGTATTTAAGACTAAAATTATGATATTTATCATAAATATAAATGGTTTATTTTAACTTTTCGTTGATCGATCACACAAGACACTAAAGCAATCAACTGTGTCAAAAACCCTGTTGGATAAACATATAAGTTTTGTCAGAAAAATTGTGAAGTATTTCGGCTTAAGGTTGGTATTTAATATAATGGAACAAAGGAAGTGAACATGGTATGGGAGAGGGAAATGTCACTTTTGCTGCCTAGACAGTAGTATGAAATAAGCAATGACGGCACAGAACACTCATGTAAAAATACTGCCCCGCTTCTCTTCAGATAAAATAGAATTTTCTCATTTTGTAAGAACTAGTGAGTTGGTAGAAATTCCACTTATGATTTGTAAAAGGGTCGAACATTCTATTTAAACATATATTTTATTTGTATCCTTTTGACTTTCATCGTGTAAAAATCCATTTGTCCTCTAAAGCCTTACTCTATTCAGGCAAAGTAATGCTTTTAATTCATAGTTTCAATAAGACAGATTGATAAACATCCAAACAAATCTCTTTCAAAATTCTTTTCATATTTAGAGATTTATCAATTATCAATATAGCAATACAATTAATTTAAAGAGAAGATGGTTCATGAATAATTGTTATTTCTGTTTCTAGATTAGAATTCAAAGCAAGTATATTAAAGTAAATGTTTTTACCTATATAGTCCAATGATATAATCTATTGATCGAATTAAGCATAAATAACTAAACACTACTGATAGTATGCATAATATAACCACTGGAAATGAAATATTTTGCAGTTTCTAAAACACTAGTAAATAAAATATTTTACTTCTCTGAACAAATAATTAGATCAATATAGCAAAAACTTCAAGTACTTCAATTTTAAGTCATGAATAAATAAATGAATTTCTACTCTTCTTAAGAATATTCCTACATGAAACAATATTTGTGTTTTAGTTGCCTGTAATATGAATCTTATGGTACTTGATATACATGAAAACTTTACTTAAAAAAATTGATAATCAGTTTATAAAACAAAATTTAAATAAAACAAAAATACTCGCATTAAATATTTTTGTTAAAACTGACTGGTATTATCAAGCATTCATTAAATAAATTTACTAGAGAAAATGTGATAAATATTAGTGATGTTTTATTCAAATTAGACTCAATATCAAGAAAAGCAATTGCTTTGCCTACCAGAGTCGGCTACTAGTAGATTGTGTTTTACTTATTCCTCCCTGAACCCTTCTGTTTACTCAGACTTGCACAGCCTATTCCCCCCTCTCTCTGCAGTTTAGATTCATTAAAATATCTCTCTTGCTATCCGTTTTCAATACCACACCCAATGTACTTTTTGACATTTTTCAGCCCGTCTGTGACTCTGACAAAATACTAGTTATTTTGATTGGAAAATCTCAGGTCCATTTCTGAATTGTACCCTCGTTTATATGTTTAAATATTATACTATATATAACAAGATTTTACAGACGTGACACAGAAATCAATTTCCAAACCACGGTAAAAAATCAGAAAAAAAACTAATATCTTTCAACAGCAACAAGTGGTCTTCGTCAAAACTGTTTTCAGTTAGAATTAGTAATAATACAATCCATCATACCTCGTAAAGTCTCAGGAAAGCTCGACCGGTTTCGGGTCCGTCTGGGTCCCATCTTCAAGAGCACCTAACTGACTGTGAATGTTATTTTCCTACAACCTACCTATATATATCATCTACATTGTGTAATCAGTGTTGCCTGTGTAGTTAAATTTTTTTTTCTTATTTCTTTCATTGCTATGTTTTTTCCTTTTATTTCTTATTTCATTATCTATTTCCAGTTCCTTGTGTCGTCTTTTAAATGTTATTAGTGGTTTTGTTAAAATGTCGGTTTGGTGGTTTGTTTGTTCATTGATTATATTGTCTGTCATTTTATGTTTGTATATTTCTATTTGTTCCTGTATGTTCATTCGTTGTCCTTTTTGTCCCGTCTGTAGTAAGTCCATTGTGTTTTCTATACTGTCTGGGTTATGTCCAAATTTGTTTAAGTGGTGTGCATAGTGTTGTTGGTGTAGTCTTTAATGTGTTCTTTGAATCTGTCTTTTAGTGTCCTTCCCGTTTGCCCGATGTTTTCAGTTAGTTTCAGTTTTGACTTTGACAAAGACAGCTTGTTACGGTTGAAACATCTAGTCTTTTTTCTGATTTCTAACTGTGTTTTGGACGTAGATTTTTGTGTCACATTTGTAAAATTTTGTTGATAATTAATAATGATGTGTTTCTTATGTTTTTATAAAGTTCCTCACTGCCTAGAAAAGCATACTGCACCATACACCAGCATTATTAGAAAGAGGTTTCAGTTGAACTATTATAAAAAATCATGGCAAAGGAACATATTTATAATTGTGACAGAACAAAGAACCTTTTCTAAAGAGTTTGCGGTTATAGATAAAGCAAACTAAAACCTGAGAGTATACTTGTCAAATTTCCGCTAAAATCAACTGTTTGTAAATCCAACAGTTATTTCTTTTTTAAACTAACTAAACTATTTTTAATTTTAAAATTCAGTCAATGAATTTTTAAAACGTCATTCTTATTGCTTGACTAGATTTAAGAAAGGTTCTGTTACCTTAATACATGTATCTTGCATCAGTAGTTTTGATTCCATATTTTGAGTCAATCATTTAGTCAACAGTAACGATTCATATATCGTTAAGATTTAATCGTTAATCGTAATTTAATAATTTATCGTTAAGACCGTGTAGATTTAATATTTGAAATTCCTTATGAATTTCATTTAACCTTGCCATTTGATCTAGTTCATATATTTATGTTGTTAGTTAATAACATGACTAAATCATATGAGTGATAGCACAAAATTAACATGTTTTTGTAAAAGTTTTCAACAATAAAAAAATTTGGAACTATAAAAACAATAATACCCTTTAAAATGGCTGGATGAGAAAGAATTTAACTATGCAATCAATCTTAAATAAAAATATTATTTTTCATCTAAAGTAGTTTTAAAACTGGAATTATTAAAATTTTTAAGCAATGATAAATTGGGTATCTTATTAATAAAGTGGTTTAATAAAAGGAGCAATAAATTAGCTTTAAGTAGAGTGGCTTCACCGTTTACGGAGTTCCATTCACATTAAACATATCCCTACTTAATTAAACCAAAATTAATCTCAAATGATCTTTACACCAATTTATTATAACAATTAATTTTGCAATTAGCTATTAAACAACAGCTAAAGGGATTCTATTTCTAAAGAAATTATGAAATTAGGTATTAAGCTAATGCCACAACATATTTATATACATAAAAATATAATACAAAAAAAAACAATAATTTTATGAATAAAACAAAAGTATTTCATCATAAAAAGAAAAGAATAAACAAATTAAGCTTCCTATCATAATGTTATGACTATTTTAAAAAATAATATTCTTTTTCAATCGATATTGCATAAACTTTCATGTATTCACATTTTATTTCAAAGAAGCATGTCTCCTAATTATACGATAGTTTAATAATATAAGTTGTGTAATTTAGTTAATAAAAATGTATTTATATTAGCTGAATTTTTTATTTATCATCTATTTTAAATAAAAGTTAGCAAACATTTTTATAAATTTTATTAAAACATGTTCTATTATGTAATAGTTTTGCATTAATTAGTAGATACAAAAGTACTAATATAATTACAAGGGAAAGTTAATTCACGACTATTTTGCTATTGGAGTCGAGTTAGGACATCATTCAGTTGAAAAATAATATTCTCATTTCTCAATTTTTTACTCTGGTTTATACGGTTATATATAAACTGTAGTAATTTATAACTATTACAAAACACATACAGTACATGAACAATAGTAAGAAATTCAGAAATGTTACTAAGATCTTTCACCCAAAACAAGTGGTCTTCTTCAGAGTGTCACACATGCTAAAAGAAGTGACTGAACATGTGGTGTGGTATTGAGAAGGGAAGAAGGTAAGAGAAGTATTTTAAAAAGCGACATAAAGTACAAGGAAGGGCAACTAGCTGGACAGGACAAGTCTTGGCAAACAAAAGTGTTCTGGAAGAAATAAGTAGAAGTTATCTGCTGCCTGTCAACCCTTGGAGACAAAGCTATTGCCTTCGTTAACACTGAGCCTAACTTGAATATGCCAATACTAGCAGTGTTTATAGTATTTGATGCATTAAATTTATATAAATATCTTTATGGGGAAATAACATCAAACAAGTGGGATACATTGTTATTTCCCCCATAATAGAATAAAAAAATCGCTGGTGATACGAACTGTAATTGCAAAGCCTAAACCTCTTTTCTGTCTTCGAATTTAGACATTTTTTGACTTACTCCTGAAGGTTATTATATTTCTGGCCTCAGGCCAAAAACCCTTTTCAACATTTCTCCACGGCCTTCTTTGCTCCCCTGAATTCCTTATTATTTAAATCACAACATTTTCAAGAAAGAATATAGATTGCTTAGTTTTGATATAAAGTCTTTGTTTACAACTGCAACTAAATTAGAACTTTTAGGTTTTCTATATTTCTTATTTCTAAATCAGTCGTTCATTCAAGATACTGCTAACCCAGACCTTCTTGTATTGTAAACAAATGTTCTGAAATTTAGTTACAGAAACCGGCTTAGTGATATTTACAAAAAAATTACAATATGATATTTTACAATATGATAAGTTATTAGAAATTACTGAGTTTGCATTAATATATTTTTTCAACAAATAATAACAAGGGTAATCTATAAATTAATAACTTTCCTAGAGACTAGAATACAGCAACATTTTAAAAAAATTCTGTAACAATTTTGTCTTTAAATTTACATCAATTAGATTACTAAATTATTAAACTCAGCATTAGATGTGTGTGAAAGAATACTAATAATCAGTGATTAGAGCCGAACAAAGTAGAGCATTGTTTAAAGATAACGTTCATGACATATTGTTCACAATGTAAAATGGGCGTGCATGAAGGATTGAAATCATGAGGAATATTACTAGGTTTTCATTTATTAAACTTAATAATCAAAGAACTACTGAAATTAGTAATGAATTACTGAACTAAACTCTGAATTAACGAGAGCAATAGTAATCAGGGTTAAACAACATTAACAACTAGCAGACAATGTTTTACTTATTTCTTCCCGGACTTCTTTCTTTTTGCTAAGTTATCCAGACATTTTTTTCCAATTTTTGGCTTTTTCTTATTTCCTGTAATAAACCTCTCTTCTCTTTAAATATCATACCTTAAGCCGGCTTCTTCTCCTCAATTCATCGAACGAATCTGACGATGACCAAGTTTGTTGTAGAATGATCTCAATATCATTTCTTAATTTCTCACTGTGGCTTAAATGAGCATTTTATTTTCCATGTATATTGTAAAATCTTATCTGATATATATATATATATATATATATATATAAAGATTTTACATAAACACGTGAAATAACAATCAATGATCAAACCACAATAAGAAATGGGAAAACAAGACTAAGATCTTTCAACCGTAACAAGCGAGTCAGTTGGGTTTTTGACTCTGACGAAGACCGCTTGTTACGGTTGAAAGATCTTAGTCTTGTTTTCCCATTTCTTATTGTGGTTTGATAATATATATATATATATATATATATATATATATATATATATATATGTATACCTATGACAAAAAGAAAACGATGCCAAAGATATGGCGTTAAATTAAACAGAAGAAAATTTAGAAAGAAATACATAGAAGAAAACTGAGATAACTCACTTGAATATTTCAAGAGAAATAATCATAATGTCAGGAGAATAATTAGTTGCATATTTAACTAAGTACTGACTGACTCAGAACTATGACTAACTCTATGAGAACGATTCCTAGCAACCTAGCAGACCACTTCTTCTCATGTTAACAATGGAATGTGTTAGAATATTAAATTGAGGTAATCAGTTTTTAATATACGTCTTCCTTTCTAAGCACTTTTTTAACTAATTTAATTCATATATGTTTTAACTAAATTATATTTTATTTACGTTATCATATATGTAGCTTTGTATACAGTAAAATATTGTCATTTTTTTTAGTTTTGAACTGGTTGAGGTTAAAAGAAGTTATACTTTGTCTACTTAAGAGAGATAGAGAGATTGTGTGTGAGTGTGTTTGTGTGTGGTTGTCAGTTTATTTTTCATAAAGAATAAGGGAGTTCTTGTGACTAATTGAGAGTTTGAATGTAATTGTGACAAAGCAAGTGAATAAGAAGATTAACTTGCAACTTATAAAAACTTACACTAAAACTGTAGTATTTAATGAAGTAAATGTATAGAATATATGAGATTGTGAGAAAATTCAAAGAGTTTAGTATAAACTTTTAGAGAAAAGGAGTGAATGAATAAAAGCAGTGTAAATAAAAAGGATAGTTATATAAACTAAAGTAGGTGGAAATGAGAAAGAAAAAGTTGTATCAATAGAGAAGAAAGTAAGATAATGAGTTTAACCAGGTTGTGCAGTCGCATTTGTATTCAAAAAGAAGAATATTTTACCAAACTTGTTCTGGCTTCAGCTTATTGTGCCTAATTAAACTTGATAACTGGTTTTAGAAAATTATGAACTAATTTATCAGACATTTTAGACATGGATCAATAATCATTGTTGAGGGATTAAAGTTTTAATTGGACCACTTTGAATTTGACAGTTAGATCTTCATGAATGATTTTAAATTATTCTTGAACCGGCAATGTTTTATTAAAACTGAGTTTATTTCATACAGACTGATCATTAATTTGTTAGCCAATATACTGATTAATATAATTTAATTTTCAGTTTTTTAAAATTAATATTGCCTGCAAATATACAATTTGGCTGTTCTATCGTATTCTTCATTCAATTGTAATTAATTTATTGTGACACAGTTGAGATAGTAAATTTTATTACATTCTGAAGATTACTTTCCAAGTAAATTTCTCAGGTTTTGAAATAAGTAATGACATCTTATTATCAAGAAAATTAATTTTCTTTTGTATTGACTATATCTTGGTCATTAATTTAATATTGTCAGTCTAGTTGCATCAGTTCATTTAACCGAATTATGAAATTCAACACAAAAATAATGAATTGTGTAAATGAATATTTCTTGAATATTTACTTCTTTAACATGTTATACATATAAGCAGAAAATGAAACGATTCCAGGAGGTAAATAAAATAAATTCACAGAAAGAGCAAACATAAAAGAGATCACAAAAACTGCCTCCTATATTTCGACATCTTTTCAACTGATAACGAAGCAGTAAAAATATAGTAGTGTGTTTTTGTGAACTGTTTTATGTGGGTTGTTTCTATGACATTAGTATATACATATATATTGATAAAAGTATTGACCGTGGAATAGAAACAAAACTAAAGGTTATTGGGACTCAGTCAGTTCCTCAGCTTCAAATTAAACTCTCAATACCAACGTTTCGGATTTTTTTTTGAAACCTTTTTCATAAGCAGAAGTATACTTTTTTTTATTTTAGTTCAGTGTCACCTTTTTAATCAAACTAGACAGTTGTTGTTGAAATCCATAGACTATTATTCTTTGTAAAATAATTTGTAATGTAATACTTATACTTAGTTTTTCTGTTACAAAATTTATACTTCTACCTACGAAAAACGTTTTAAATAAAAACTAAAAAGTTGGCATTGAGAGTTTAATTTGAAGCGGAAGAACTGACCGAGTTCCGATAAATTTTAGTTGTATATATATATATATATATAGGTGTGTTCTCTAATCGGGGTTCGGTCAATTTTCCAGGATAAAAAATCAAACTCTCGTTGCCAACGTTTCGGTTTTATTTAAAACCTTTTCATAGGCATCTTCTCCATATACTCTTCTTATATCCTCATAAAAACCCATATTTCTTCTTATATAAACCCAAATGTATATATAACAGATAAATATATAAACATATAAATATATAAATATATAAATTGACCGAACCCCGATTAGAGAACACACCTATTCTATCAAACGGTCGATATATTATTGAATCTGTTATATATATATATAAATTTTTCACAAGGAAAAGCAAAAGTTTTTTCACAGAAAAAACTTTTGCAAAAAACTGAGCCACCTACTTTTCTATATTTCGCCTCCTGTCGTCATTTAGAGTAGAAGTGACAAACCTGGTGACAGGCAAAGACTGAGAAGCAGAAAGTTTTGACAAGTCAAACAGTTCTACTGCCACGAGAGGAGGAAAAACATTATCAAAAGAGAGAAGTGATAACAGTCAAAATGA
Organism: Hermatobates lingyangjiaoensis; assembly: GCA_026182355.1. NCBI lineage: Eukaryota > Metazoa > Arthropoda > Insecta > Hemiptera > Hermatobatidae > Hermatobates > Hermatobates lingyangjiaoensis. The sequence continues at coordinate 854,793 of JAPFBL010000188.1, read as the reverse complement.
ATGACTAACAGGAAAATAAATAATAATACCTGTAATTAATGATACAACAACTAATAAATTATTAAAATGTTAATAATTATTATTAAATAAATAATAAAATGTATCTATACACAATTGATAAAAAAAATGTCATAGGCATGCCCTACCAAATCAAACAATCTATTCAGACCTCAGGATTTCAACAGTTCATCAAGTAGCAATATCTCGCTACAAAGCCTTCCATAAAAATCTTTGTAGTAATAACAATCCCTTAGTCCAAAACATCTTCTCAACAAATATCCCAGGAAATCCTTAAAGGCGCCTGAAGAGAAAATGGCCAAGAGACTTATTGGTGTGAATTACTCTAGTGACTTGTAAATTTAATCTAAGTTTCATAACTTATTTTTCACGCCAGGAAGTATAATTACTGGATTATTTCTTCCCTCCTGCCTCCATGTGTAATGTATATATTTCCTTCATCATTGTCACTGGTAATGTTACATTTACGTTGTTGTGACTATGTGAAATAAAAAAATTAAAAAAAAAAAAGGCATGCCCAGCTTAGTTGATTCTAAGATGTTATTACAACCATCATACTGAGAGTAGTCCAGTGAATAGAAGGATTTGGGCCAAGTATGAAAGTAGTAATGTGGATGGGATAAGAGTTATGTTTGAGAAAGGAAGTGAAAGAAGAATGGGCTTAGTTAGTGAGGAAAACTTTGAGTACTTGGTACAACTGCTTCTGATCACTGGACTACAATCAGTGTGAAGCGTTAAGAGGTGGTTGTCCCAGTGTTAGTTGACTTGTTTTTTCACAATGATTTTCTATTTCTATTTATCCTCTTAATAATAATAATTTCAATGTTTGTTTAACTTTTTCAAAATTGTTCTTGTGTTAGTTTACGCTTAATTAGTATTATACTATATACCTGATGATGATTTCAGTGAAATCGAAAACTTGTAGGTAAAAATATATTATTGAGTAACCAACGGAATTATTTCTTCGATGTCTCTGGGACAACTCCTTCATGAAATCACTCCCTACCAAAGAAAACTAGTTAGAAAACTAGAAAACACCAGCAAAATGGTCGTGAAAGCGGAAACTGTCGTCAACTTTAATAATATATATATACACATTGTAAACAGGAAAACGATCCAAAAGGACAAGAAACATTTCACGATGAATCACAAACACAGAACTAAGGAACAAACACACTTACAGGTGGAGATAGGGACCAAGCGCACTTGTGAAGCCGGTTAGAGACCGTCTAAAACCGTCGCTTCACAAGTGCGCTTGGTCCCTATCTCCACTCTCCTGATGACGGTTCAACCGAAAATTAGAGACAGTAAGTGTGTTTGTTCCTTAGTTCTGTGTTTGTGATCCATCGTGAAATATATATATATATATATGTGATTCGCGCTCCGTTCTTCGACGTGGAGAGATCTCTCTCACTTCGTCCTCTCTACTAGTCTACTCCTGATTACGAACAACAGTTCGAAATATTGAATTCTGTAAGTGTTCTTTTTATTTCTTTTTTCTGTGTCGTGCTTTGTGTAATTTAAAGTTATATATATATATATATATTAGTGTATATTGGCAGCAGATTCTCTTGTAAACATATTATAATTATAATATTATAACATATAAATTATTGTATAGGCATAATACCAAGTTGTAAGAACTTTGATAGTTCTTATAAACTTAATAAGCCTACACTGACAGGACCCCCAGGCAATGTGTATAACAAGTTGTAACCTTGCACTTGTCACAGTGGACTTGTTTTTTTTCTCAAAGATCGTCTATTTCTATTAATCTCTAAATTTTAATGCTTTTAATGTATGTTTAACCTTTGGAAAAATTGTTATTGAGTTAATTTAATCTGTTTGTACTATGTACCTGATGATGATTTCCGGGAAAATCGAAAGCTTGTAAGTAAAAAAAAAAAATATTATTGAGTAAGCTACAAAATTATTTCTTTGATGTCTCTGGGACAACTCCTTCACGAAATCACTCCCTACCAGAAAAAACTAGTTAGTAAACTAGAATACACGAAGCAAAAAGGTCGTAAATGCGGAAGCTGCCGTCTACTGTAATAATATATATATATATATATATATATATAACAACGTCTAAACGATGGTAAGAATTCTAAAAAATTACCAAAGTCTTCTAACCAAAACATAAGCCAACTGGTGTACTGTCAAATTGATACTGATATCAGTATCAGTACACTGATATAAGCCTGGCGAAGACCGTTTGTTTTGTTTGAAAGATGTTAGTCTTTCTTCTGATTTTTACTGTGGTTTATACGTTTTTCTTTTTTTTGAAATCTTGTTATCGGTATAAACATGTAAACCACAGTAATAACTTTTGAAATGTTATTTTTTACTGTGATTTATTACTTTAATTTTTATTATACATGGTTACTGTGAAGTCTTGTTATATAACATATATATAATAAATTACAGTAATGAAAAATAATTTTTCTTTCTTTAATTACCTGTATATAAACAGAATTGCTGAAATTGTAATTTAAATTTCTGTATTTTTAATGAAATATTGTCACAAAGGAAAATGAACCTATTATGTAATTCTGATGGAATTGGAGCACATTAAAACTTCCTGAACAAAATATGTATCCAGACAATTTTATTGCTCAGTTAAAACTTTTTCCTGTTAAAAGAGAAATTCACCAACTATGAAATATAGCTGAATAAACTGTTTGGAACTTTCCCAAAATTATTTCCAATGCCATTTATCAGACTCAACCAATATTTATTCCAATCTAAGCAACAAATAGAATTTATTTAGAAAAAAATCTGTAAATGTAGATTCCATTTCAATTACATTAAATGGGATGTAGATATGAAAATTTATTAAAAATGTTTCTATAATCCTTTTGTTATAACATTGCTAAAATTAAGTCCGTTAATTTAGGGAGAACTTTTTTTAACATAAGTTATTTTTTAAATAGGAGTAATTATCAGAAGTTTCCAAAGTTTGTCTGGGACATCCTGAAGATGAACTAGGTCCTTGAAGCTATGATAGAAATTATTACAAATATAAAAAATCTGGAGTGGCCTACACTCTACTTTACTATAAGTAACTCAATGTCAAATTTCTTGAGTATATAAAACATAACGTATCATTTAAGCATAACATAAATATCTAAATGGGATATAATTATTAGCATTGCATTCGTGAGTTAGTACAGATAGTGATTGAAGGACATATCAATTTATAAGATTATTTTTGTACATCACAAATAATTTATTATTTGCAAATAATTTCATTAGTATAACTACAGCAGTAATAACATTTTTGAAAAACCAATTTGAACATTTCTTGAAACGAAATATTATCCTACAAGAGAACATGGCTATTGTTCAAATAGCCAGTAGATTTCTTACATCGTTTACTTGACATCCTTCTACATTGAATATTAATGTAAAATTTTCAAAATTGAAACAGTAAAATACCATTTTTTTCTCTGAAAAACATCTTAAACAGCGAAGAAAATGTTGTTTTAAGGTGATTTGTTAATTAAAGATGTACGATAATTACAGTTATTAATCTCTAAACGAAAGATTTATAATTTGAATTATCTTTTACATTTTAAATTTTTAACAGAATTATTATACTGGGAATTTTATGGCTTCTTAGTATTTAATAAGATCATTTTCCTTCCCCTGTGTCAAATAACATATATACGAATTTTTTTTTAATGAGTGTTATCATTTACCTGCACAATATTATTCCTCTTACATCTCTTATAAGTCAATAATATACTTTCATTTTTCCATTAGAAACATCAATTCTATCTCAGTGGATTCGATCAAAAAATTTCTAAGTCAATGTAAACAATGTGAAAAAATACAAAAAATTCGACAAGTATAGCAGGTGATCTCTTAGTCTAGGATAAACAAAGAGTTTTTATATCGTTATTGCTCTTTCCCGTAATTGAAACTTCATGATTTTTTTTTATGAATTGCTAATTTTTTGTTCCATTTTTGGACAAATTTTCATTATTTTTTAACGAGCCGTTTAGCGTCAAAAAAACATTTTCTGAAAACACAAATCGTACTGTAACGCCCCTTTAGCGAATGTAATTTTGGAAAAAAATATCTCAACTCATTCTCCACATAATGTTTTATTTTTAGGCATACTTTCATTTTGATCCATCAAACAGTATGGCTTGTATCGCTCTCACAAGGTTTGAGATTGAATTATAAGTCAAAATTTTTACATTTTATTGGAAAAAAAATATTTCCTGTTGTTTTAAAATTCTGGATATATTTTTCGTTTGTTGCATTTAAAACCTCAAAGATAATGTCAAAATTTCAAAACTCTAGGGTTATGAGTTTAGGAGAAATAAATGTTTTAAAAAAAACGGTTTTTGGCAAAAAAAGTGACTTTCCCATCATGCATAATTCTTCCCAAACAATAGGGATATTCGTCTTTATGAGGCCCATTTTTGTGTAAAATATCAACTTGATCCATCAAAGATTCAAGACCGTAGCGTGGTAACAAGCAATGCTAACACACGCACCCACCCACCCACCCACACACACACAGACATCATCGTAAAAACGTCATAAAACGACTTCTGGGACCTCAAAACATGTAATTCCGTCAAAATCTCGAGATCGAATTTTTTCACGATCACTATACTTTACTTATAGTAAAGTAAAAAAATTCAGATTTACAGCACTGAGGTAAAATGCGATATACAGCTCTACTGCAGGCATTAATTATTGTTATGTTGGCTTTATGTCAAGAACTCGCGTTTCATAATTTGCACACACATTAAAACTAGTATTATATTTAACTTTTTTAAATATAAAATTTGAAAAATGTCTTTTTTAAAATCAGCTCTGTATATGTTAGGTATTTATCAAAATGTATCTATCTTTACTAAAATGTTATTAATGCTTTGTAATGCTACAACAATCAGTAACAAAATATATGAATTTGTCAGTTTGAACAAAATAATGTTTTTCACATCAATGTGAAAAAATCTGGAGTGGCCTACACTCTACTTTACTATAAGTAACTTAATGTCAAATTTCTTGAGTATATAAAACATAACGTCTCATTTAAGCATAACATAAATATCTAAATGGGAATAATTATTAGCCTGTCATTCCTAAAGTAGTACAGATAGTGATTGAAGGACATATCAATTTATAAGCTTATTTTTGTACATCACAAATAATTTATTATTTGCAAATAATTTCATTAGTATAACTACAGCAGTAATAACATTTTTGAAAAACCAAAGTGAACATTTCTTCAAACGAAATAGTATCCTACAAGAGAACATGGCTATTGTTCAAATAGCCAGTAGATTTCTTACATCGTTTACTTAACATCCTTCTACATTGAATATTAATGTAAAATTTTCAAATTTGAAACAGTAAAATACTCTTTTTTTCTCTGAAAAACTTCTTAAACAGTGAAGAAAAAGTTGTTTTAAGGTGATTTGTTAATTAAAGATGTACGATAATTACAGTTATTAATCTCTAAACGAAAGATTTCAATTTTGAATTATCTTTTACATTTTTGGTTTTTAACAGAATTAATATACTGGGAATTTTATGGCTTCTTAGTATTTAATAAGATCATTTTCCTTCTCCTTTGTCAAATAACATATATACGAATTTTTTTTTAATGAGTGTTCTCATTTACCTGCACAATATTATTCCTCTTACATCTCTTATAAGTCAATAATATACTTTCATTTTTCCATTAGAAACATCAATTCTATCTCAGTGGATTCGATCAAAAAATTTCTAAGTCAATGTAAACAATGTGAAAAAATACAAAAAATTCGACAAGTATAGCAGGTGATCTCTTAGTCTAGGATAAACAAAGAGTTTTTATATCGTTATTGCTCTTTCCCGTAATTGAAACTTCATGATTTTTTTTTATGAATTGCTAATTTTTTGTTCCATTTTTGGACAAATTTTCATTATTTTTTAACGAGCCGTTTAGCGTCAAAAAAACATTTTCTGAAAACACAAATCGTACTGTAACGCCCCTTTAGCGAATGTAATTTTGGAAAAAAATATCTCAACTCATTCTCCACATAATGTTTTATTTTTAGGCATACTTTCATTTTGATCCATCAAACAGTATGGCTTGTATCGCTCTCACAAGGTTTGAGATTGAATTATAAGTCAAAATTTTTACATTTTATTGGAAAAAAAATATTTCCTGTTGTTTTAAAATTCTGGATATATTTTTCGTTTGTTGCATTTAAAACCTCAAAGATAATGTCAAAATTTCAAAACTCTAGGGTTATGAGTTTAGGAGAAATAAATGTTTTAAAAAAAACGGTTTTTGGCAAATAAAGTGACTTTCCCATCATGCATAATTCTTCCCAAACAATAGGGATATTCGTCTTTATGAGGCCCATTTTTGTGTAAAATATCAACTTGATCCATCAAAGATTCTGGACCGTAGCGTGGTAACAAGCAATGCTAACACACGCACCCACCCACCCACCCACACACACACAGACATCATCGTAAAAACGTCATAAAACGACTTCTGGGACCTCAAAACATGTAATTCCGTCAAAATCTCGAGATCGAATTTTTTCACGATCACTATACTTTACTTATAGTAAAGTAAAAAAATTCAGATTTACAGCACTGAGGTAAAATGCGATATACAGCTCTACTGCAGGCATTAATTATTGTTATGTTGGCTTTATGTCAAGAACTCGCGTTTCATAATTTGCACACACATTAAAACTAGTATTATATTTAACTTTTTTAAATATAAAATTTGAAAAATGTCTTTTTTAAAATCAGCTCTGTATATGTTAGGTATTTATCAAAATGTATCTATCTTTACTAAAATGTTATTAATGCTTTGTAATGCTACAACAATCAGTAACAAAATATATGAATTTGTCAGTTTGAACAAAATAATGTTTTTCACATCAATGTGAAAAAATCTGGAGTGGCCTACACTCTACTTTACTATAAGTAACTTAATGTCAAATTTCTTGAGTATATAAAACATAACGTCTCATTTAAGCATAACATAAATATCTAAATGGGAATAATTATTAGCCTGTCATTCCTAAAGTAGTACAGATAGTGATTGAAGGACATATCAATTTATAAGCTTATTTTTGTACATCACAAATAATTTATTATTTGCAAATAATTTCATTAGTATAACTACAGCAGTAATAACATTTTTGAAAAACCAAAGTGAACATTTCTTCAAACGAAATAGTATCCTACAAGAGAACATGGCTATTGTTCAAATAGCCAGTAGATTTCTCGAGATCGAATTTTTTCACGATCACTATACTTTACTTATAGTAAAGTAAAAACAAAAACATAGGAGCTTTATTTTCGGTTGAAAGAAGCAAAGAATGAATTCAATAGATAATAAGTACTTCACCTGAAATTTTTTGTAACAATAAATCAAACAAAGTTGAAACACGTTTAAGCACAAACGATTGTAGTAGGTTTGACTAATAACTGTTAAACAATGTGCAAAAGAGTAGAATGATACTGGTATTTTTTTATGAAGTAGGAATACCTAAGGACTATGAAAAGTTTCATAGACTTTGTCTGATGATATCCGCAAAGTATTTCTATCTTTATTAATTAATTTGGGCCCAATATTATGAGTAGCTTGTACTAGTTTAAGTTCTGTTTCTACACCTAAAGTAATTCACCTTTGTTTCTTGTTCTCTTGTGACTTATGAAACAAAGAAACGAGCTGTAATAACCCCAGGATTGGCAGCAAATATCAATCTAATTAATGATACAAATATATTTATTGAACATAATTATTCATGGTAATATTTTTTTAAAATAAATTGAAGGAACAGCCTAAAGTGTTAGTGGTCATAATAAGCAAGTCTGCTTAGAGAAGTCTAGGAAATTTTTCTAGTCTTCTAGAGAGAATGTTGGAGACTTCTCTGAACCAGTGCGTTTGGTTTCCCTCTCTTATCTCTCCTGAAGACGGTTCAAACCAAAAATGAGAGACTGTAAGTGTGTGCTTTTAATTTCTCTATGTTTATTTTTTCTACATTGAACTATATTTGTCTGTTTCGAATCGTATTTCCAACAAAAAGGTATATATATATATACCTTTTTTTTTTTTTGAAATATCATTGCCTCTAAATTCTTACTGTGGTATAGAAATTGATATTGCTGTTATCTTAGCTTTTATAAATCTTGTTATATATATATATATATATATAACAAGATATTATAACAGCTATGATAACAGCAATATCAATTTCTATACCACAGTAAGAATTTAGAGGCAATGATATTTCAAAAAAAAAAATTAGTCCTTGTTGGGAAGGACTTCCCAAATTAAATTACCAACGAAATATATTCACAGAGAGGAAACACAAAATCTGACTAAAATATTTCAGTAGCTGCCATCATCAGGAGGGTGAAGAAATCTGCTCAGAAGATTAACAAAGACTAAAGTCTTCTTCTCAGAAGCTCTCTTCCATACCTCCTATCTTAAAGACAGTAGTGAGAAGAAGGAAAATAAATCCATATATAATAATAAAAAATAACATAAAGGACTAGAACAAATATAAAGTAAAATAAAAATAAAATAAAAAACAAAATATAGGAGTAAAATAAAAAATAATAATGTAAAAAAAGTAGAAAAAGAATTCAAATATAGTTAGGATAAACCTGCCACAACTTTTTAACAGAAAAAATTGTTTTGGATGCCAAAGAATTATACGATATATTCAAAGAAAGATTATACGATACACACGAGTATATGACATTCTCAATGGCCTACTTTTGTACAAATTGTACCAGTTGCAAAAGACAATAAATTTCCAATAATTTTGTATTTATTTTGTTTCTTTATATCAGACATGACAATCACATTATATGTAAATTCAAAGTTAATAATCCATAGAAAACTGTTAAGTAAACCTTATGCAGCCTGGGGTATTGCCACAAGAGAAATGAATATATTTACTTCCATTTCAATCTCTTTATAGATCATAAAGAAATTTAGGTTAGCATAAGGTAAATGTCATGATTCACATAATTTAATACTATTATAATTTATAAAGCATTACCGACTAAGGAATTTGTCTTTAATTTAATATTACATTCTTTTTTTGATTTTAATTCTTCTAGAAGAGACAAGTCTTTCCAATGCTGTTAGCATTTTATACGATGTGAGCTGAGCCGTATTAGAGGAGACCCGACCACAATTCCATGAAGGTTCCGTTATTAATTAACAAAGTCTCGGTTAAACAATCTTTTATGGCATTTCCTATCAATAATATTATTTATTAAAACAAAAATGAGAATTCCTTTTTTTTTATTTTCTTATTTAAAAATATAATAGTAGTTCAAAATCAATAGAATCTTCTAAGCTTTATATTAATCTGGATTATATCCGTTATTTAAAATAAAGAATAAAATGTTAAATGGACATCAAAAAAGGTATAATAACATTTATTTCAGTAAACTACAATTTGTTGAACTCCTAGGACATTTCAAGCTAATTGCGTTTATAGTTTACAAATATTAGATGTCGCCTGGTTGTCATGAAACCCAATACGGTTCATTCTCATTAATCCGAATTTCATAATACACTTCTGTCCATTCTTTGAAAAATTTAGTGAACATTTTTTCAGGACATCGTTGAATTAATAAATTATTTCGACCTAATTTATCGAAAAGTTTTCACAAAAACTTTTGTGATAACAAAATGATGAAAGGCATTATCTGTTAGGATTAAACTTTGGATTTTAAGGTTACTGGCCAACATGTTGTTATTGAAACTGTTAGATCAATGACCATTTTGAAAAGACGGGTTTACGGTATCCTTCTTCAGCAAAAAGGAACATCTAATTTGACAATGATATCGAAAGATGAGAAAGAAAAAGTGGCACATTTTTTGAGATGAAATTTTTTTCATAAGCTAAGACTGTTTTTATATAGAGTTGTCATGTTTTCGCAGAAATATGACAACTAATACAGTTTATAACAAAGTTATACCTTATATTAGACATAAGGTCTAACATTGTTAAGGCAGAAATCTCGATATTCTTTCTTCTCGAGTATAAAATCTGACAATATCCAGAAATGTCGACTTTTCAGTAATTTTTTTTTCATAAACAAAGAACATTTCATTTGACAATGATATCAGATATGGAAGAAATGATAGCACATTTCTTGCAATGGAATTCAGTAAGAAGCCAAGAGTATTTTCCACCGTAAGTTGTTAAGTTTTCCCAGTACTTAAGCTCTAGCACTACTATGGTGAAAATCTCGTAATTCTTTCCTCTCAAATTAAATATTGATACTTGAGGACTGATAAAATGTTGATCACTGAAAAGGTGATACTTGCAAACTTTTGTTTTCATAAAGATAAAATTTATGTCTTATCAATATTGTCAAAGAAATTTATACAATTTGTTTTACATGGAAATAAAAGCATAAACCTGAAAAGTATTATCAATGTTATAAAAAAAAAAAATTAAAACTCCCTAAAACAAAACGACTATGATATCTTTAATATTGTCTAATACAGAGACCAACAGAGCTAATAACAAACTGTCACTAGTCTCCAGACACCTCTGGTACATAGATTGGATAGTTTCTCTATTGATTCGTGCACTCTCTGACCAGAACAATTACTGTTCAAAACCTCTATCTTCCTCCGTACCATTTCCGAATTTAATTTACACTTTGATTACTTTTCCCACCCCTATTTGGTAATTATCATTACAACAAATGTAATTAACTTCTTAGATATCATGAGTTAAAAAAAGTTAATATAAAAAACAGACATACATTGATTTATTACTTAGTATATGTTTTCGTTGTTAAAATTATAATAAAACTAAACCAGTGTTTAATCATATAAGTCTTAAAGGTTTTTAGCAATACTCACTGATGGCTTTGAAAGTTTTATTCATTAACTTGTTTTTTAGTTATTTTAAATTAGTGTATAAACAAGAGAGGAAAAGAAATTAAGATCCCTTGATTAAGTGGTTTTGTTTCACAACTCCGCTGAAGGCCAAGTTTAGTAAAAAAAAAAATCACAAGTTAAAATTTCTGGTTATATTAAAAATATGATGCTCTCTTGAAAGATTTCTCTTTCAATATTTTCAATATTATTGGATGGCTACTCGAGTATACCCTTTTTTGTTTCATATAAGTTATGCAACTTCCAAGCTAAAATATACGATTTGTGAAATTTGGACACAAATAATGTTTAGTTTTGTTTTGACTAAATTCAGCACAAGTTTGTATAACTTGCAAGCCTAAACAGAGGCTAGATGGGAGATTTGATAAGACTAATGGAGTTTTGGTTTGACTAAGCAAGTGACCAACAAAACCCTTCCATTTCGCCAATGCAGCTTCCCTTTATCATCATATCATCGCCAAGTTTCGACACTGACAGGCAAAACTCTACCTCTCCACTCTTATCGTAAATGAACCTCCTGAGATCTCCTTGGTTAAAACCCCTTCCATACATAACCAATGTCAACTATTTTACAAATTCTCTCGAAATGTCAACCCTTTAAATGACTTTTCTCGCCTATTTGTTTCGCTTCAATTAAACATGAGAAACTTCCATTTTACTAATAAACCTACCCATTTTATCAATTCTACAATACCACAATGATTAAAAGTCCGAAAGCACCAAAGGTCTTCCAGAATTTTAATTAATCTTTATTAAACCAATTATAATCCAATTAATAGTTAAGTACTAATTCAGTCATTCAGCTGTACTATCATCTCATTTTCAGGTGCGGTTAAAAGGAAGCTACTACTCTGAAATCGCGACATGATCTTGTTTATAGTTGACCTGCTACAAGCCGATATACCTTAGCGTAGTTTTCGGGTGATCAGCAGATCTGTGACACTGTTTTCAAGGAAATTTTAAAACTAAACCCAAAATATGTTACAAATCTATGCAGAAGCTCATCTACTGAACACAACAAGAATTTTTATGTCCTAAAGAAACAAATTGATTCACAACTATAAAACTGGTCTGAAAATAATTACTATAAAGACTTTTGTAATTATATTTGTATCTATAATATCCACTATCTAGAATAATGAATTTACAGATTCTTTCTAGCTAATAACCAATTGTGCTGATAAATCATTCAATAACATAAACATTTCAATTTGAGCTTATGAGGTATGATCCCCTATATCGGTATAGAAAAAAGTTTGGATACAAATTCAGCTACAACAATCCCTAAACCTTTCTCAAAGTGAAAGAAATTACGTCCCAAAGAACTGTTAATATGTACGAAACTAGAAGTCTCATGGGTAAAAATACCATTTTAATAATGTCATGTAACCATACATAGTAATGTTAGCCATGTAAAACATACATAGGCTAAGGACTTTACTTTAATAATAACATATTGCAGAGTTTTAAATCATGATTTGAATCGAGGAAGTTGATTACCAATAATAAAATTCATATTGCAATAAAACTAAAAAATCAATTAATTGATCAGATATGAGTTTAATAATACTTCACATGAGATTTTGTATTACGTTTACACGACATCCACATTAAAATAAAACAAAACTCAAATGATTGTCAAATAGTTTGATATTTTTTTTTACTTATAGTTAAATTAAACCATCATAAAAACCAGAAGAAAATAAATCAGATTTAGAAATAACGCATTAAAAATAATATTTCAAAGCTCTTTCAATGTTACTTCGTATTCCCAAACAAATCTTTGTAATTATAAATAATAATTTGCATTTATTATTTATAATAAAAATTGATAAATAGAGAATAACTAACAAATATATTATTCTCAAACCTCCATTTAATAATTAATTTTGCTAAAAAAACCTAACGAACTGGGTGATCAACAGAAAAAGTATTTGTAGGGTAAAAAGTTAATGAAATGGTCTCCACATATAAAAAATTTAATGGTATTAACAACGCGTTTCGAACACGTAGTGTTCTTCCTCAGGCATTAACTAAGGGTGAGTGTCGGTGGTATAACTGTTGTACCACCGACACTCACCCTTAGTTAATGCCTGAGGAAGACACTACGTGTTCGAAACGCTTTGTTTATACCATTAAATTGTTTATATGTGGAGACCATTTCATTAACTTTTTACCCTACAATGAGTAAATACCACATAATAAGTGATTCTACTACGTTATAAGACAAAGTATTTGCTACTTTTTACTTTACTATAAGTAAAGTATAGTGATCGTGAAAAAATTCGATTTCGAGATTTGGACGGAATTACATGTTTTGAGGTACCAGAAGTCGTTTTATGACGTTTTTACGATGATGTCTGTGTGTGTGTGGGTGGGTGGGTGGGTGGGTGGGTGGGTGGGTGGGTGGGTGCGTGGGTGGGTGCGTGTGTTAGCATTGCTTGTTACCACGCTACGGTCCAGAATCTTTGATGGATCAAGTTGATATTTTACACAAAAATGGGCCTCATAAAGACAAAGATCCCTATTGTTTGGGAAGAATTATGCATGATGGGAAAGTCACTTTTTTTGCCAAAAACCGTTTTTTTTAAAACATTTATTTCTCCTAAAATTATAACCCTAGAGTTTTGAAATTTTTACATTATCTTTGAGATTTAAAATGCAACAAACGAAAAATATATTCAGAATTTTAAAACAACAGGAAATATTTTTTTTTCAATAAAATGTAAAAATTTTGACTTATAATTCAATCTCAAACCTTGTGCGAGCGATACAAGCCATACTGTTTGACGGACAAGAATGAAACTATGCCTATAAATAGAACATTATATGATGAATGGGTTGAGATATTTTTTTCTAAAATTACATTCGCTAAAAGGGCGTTACAGTACGATTTGTGTTTTCAGAAAATGTTTTTTTGACGCTAAACGGCTCATTAAAAAATAATGAAAATTTGACCAAAAATGGAACAAAACATTAGCAATTCATAAAAAAAAAATCATGAAGTTTCAATTACGGGAAAGAGCAATAACGATATAAAAACTCTTTGTTTATCCTAGACTAAGAGATCACCTGCTATACTTGTCAAATTTTTTGTATTTTTTTACATTGTTTACATTGACTTAGAAATTTTTTGAGCGAATCCACTGAGATAAAATTGATGTTTCTAATGGAAAAATGAAAATATATTATTGACTTATAAGAGATGTAAGAGGAATAATATTGTGCAGGTAAATGATAACACTTATTAAAAAAAAATTCGTATATATATTATTTGACAAAGGGGAAGGAAAATGATCTTATTAAATACTAAGAAGCCATAAAATTCCCAGTATAATAATTCTATTAAAAACCAAAAATGTAAAAGATAATTCAAAATATAAATCTTTCGTTTAGATATTAATAACTGTAATTATCGTACATCTTTAATTAACAAATCACCTTAAAACAACATTTTCTTCGCTGTTTAAGATGTTTTTCAGTGAAAAAAAGGGTATTTTACTGTTTCAAATTTGAAAATTTTACATTAATATTCAATGTAGAAGGATGTCAAGTAAACGATGTAAGAAATCTGCTGGCTATTTGAACAATAGCCATGTTCTCTTGTAGGATAATATTTCGTTTCAAGAAATGTTCACATTGGTTTTTCAAAAATGTTATTACTGCTGTAGTTATACTAATGAAATTATTTGCAAATAATAAATTATTTGTGATGTACAAAAATAAGCTTATAAATTGATATGTCCTTCAATCACTATCTGTACTACCTCACGAATGCAATGCTAATAATTATATCCCATTTAGATATTTATGTTATGCTTAAATGATACGTTATGTTTTATATACTCAAGAAATTTGACATTGAGTTACTTATAGTAAAGTAGAGTGTAGGCCACTCCAGATTTTTTACTTTACTATAAGTAAAGTATAGTGATCGTGAAAAAAATCGATCTCGAGATTTTGACGGAATTACATGTTTTGAGGTCCCAGAAGTCGTTTTATGACGTTTTTACGATGATGTCTGTGTGTGTGTGGGTGGGTGGGTGGGTGCGTGTGTTAGCATTGCTTGTTACCACGCTACGGTCCAGAATCTTTGATGGATCAAGTTGATATTTTACACAAAAATGGGCCTCATAAAGACGAAGATCCCTATTGTTTGGGAAGAATTATGCATGATGGGAAAGTCACTTTTTTTGCCAAAAACCGTTTTTTTAAAACATTTATTTCTCCTAAACTGATAACCCTAGAGTTTTGAAATTTTGACATTATCTTTGAGGTTACAAATGGAACAAACGAAAAATATATTCAGAATTTTAAATCAACAGGAAATATTTTTTTTTTAATAAAATGTAAAAATTTTGACTTATAATTCAATCTCAAACCTTGTGAGAGCGATACAAGCCATACTGTTAGACGGATTACAATGAAACTATGCCTAAAAATAGAACATTATGTGGAAAATGAGTTGAGATATTTTTTTCTAAAATTACATTCGCTAAAGAGGAGTTACAGTACGACTTGTGTTTTCAGAAAATGTTTTTTTGACGCTAAACGGCTCGTTAAAAAATAATGAAAATTTGACCAAAAATGGAACAAAAAATTAGCAATTCATAAAAAAAAATCATGAAGTTTCAATTACGGGAAAGAGGAATAACGATATAAAAACTCTTTGTTTATCCTAGACCAAGAGATCACCTGCTATACTTGTCGAATTTTTTGTATTTTTTTACATTGTTTACATTGACTTAGAAATTTTTTGAGTGAATCCACTGATATAAAATTGATATTTATAAAGGAACATTTTAAAATGTTTATTGACTTATATGAGATGTAAGAGGAGTAATATGTGCAGGAAAATTATAACACTCACTCAGAAAAAAATCGTATACGAGTATATGTTATTTGACAAAGGGGAAGGAAAATGATCTTGTTAAATACTAAGAAGCCATAAAATTCCCAGTATAATAATTCGGTTAAAAACGAAAAATGTAAAAGATAATTCAAAATTGAAATCCTTCGTTTAGAGATTAATAAATGTAATTATCGTACATCTTTAATTAACAAATCACCTTAAAACAACATTTTCTTCGCTCTTTAAGATGTTTTTCAGAGAAAAAAAGGGTATTTTCCTGTTTTAAATTTGAAAATTTTACATTAATATTCAATGTAGAAGGATGTCAAGCAAACGATGTAAGAAATCTACTGGCTATTTGAACAAAAGTCATGTTCTCTTGTAGGATAATATTTCGTTTCAAGAAATGTTCACATTGGTTTTTCAAAAATGTTATTACTGCTGTAGTTATACTAATGAAATTATTTGCAAATAATAAATTATTTGTGATGTACAAAAATAAGCTTATAAATTGATATGTCCTTCAATCACTATCTGTACTACCTCACGAATGCAATGCTAATAATTATATTCCATTTAGATATTTATGTTATGCTTAAATGATACGTTATGTTTTATATACTCAAGAAATTTGACATTGAGTTACTTATAGTAAAGTAGAGTGTAGGCCACTCCAGATTTTTCTCTTTTATTATTTGTAATACTTTTGAAAGGAAGAATACTCATTTTTAGTGAAGGAGCTAAACAAATTCTTTTAATTGTATTATTCTCTTTCGTAATGTTGACTTTGCAGAATTCAGTCATATCACTCACATCTACCTTTAAATAATTAAGTTAAATGAAATAATTAGCATATGAATTAGAATAAATTTGAATACCTGATTGAGTATCAAATCTATCTTTATAATACTACACAACTGAGGGCATTAATTTTTTGCGTATTTGCACACCAGTGTTCCTGCTAAACATATATATACTAAGCTCGAAAAAAATACCCTAAAATAAACTGTTTCGCTTTTATACAGATTTAACTTCTTAGTTATTCTTATTTGAACATTGTGTTTAAATTTAGAGGTAAAATAAATTTAAACTTGTTTGTTACACTGTTGTTAACGTAGTTATAAAAATACACTAAACAAAGAAATTTATCTTATGAACTGAAAATTTATATCGCAAAAAAAAATACAATTTGGTAAAATGGATGTACACTGCAACCTAGTAATATCAATATAAACTACGGTTTATCACTATCATTCTTTATTCTTAGATATACTAGTGCCCGGTCGGCCGACATCATTTCAAATTTTGTGATGTTGCACATTTTCATATTTTTATACAAAAACTAACATCAAGCCTCAGAAAAAAAATAATTACGGAACCTCAGTACATCAAAAGATGAATATGATAAAATGCATCTTTAAACAATAAAATCCTAAAGGATGTGTGCATAAATAAATAAAATGTTAAATATTTACAGAATACATGATCTATGGTAAGTGAGAAGTGATAATTTAGAAGAAATGTAGAAAGCTATTGAAAATATATCACCTGTTTAACAAATACTTTATCACTTATATAAACCAATAATCAGAAAACATATTACTAACCTGAAACTTGAGAGTTCTCATGTAAAATTCATCTACAATGAAGACAACAGTAGAGTCTTGCATGTAGTATTTATTTATGTATTTGACTAATGCAACAATACTGGGTTCTCCATTAGGTGTTTTGCAAGGCCAGTGGTCCACTTCCAGAAAACCCTTAAAAACATACAAATAAAATAAGAAAAATGCTACAGAGTTATAACAATAAAATTAAAAATAAATTTATCAGCGCATATAATTCTCTTCAGGACTGTCTATTTTACGTGGCTTTCCTTGTATAGTTCAGTTTTGGGGCTTACAATGATAACTCAATCATTCCTTATACACTGAATAGTTTGCAGATGGGTTTTAATTAAAATCCCTGTATGCCTCTGTTTTTGAAGTGTAATTCAAATCTGCTTGTTGTTTCTCAGTAGTCCTTCTTTTGTAGTTATAATGCTCTATCTTGAAGAGCTTTTGAAGCTCTTTTGATATTCTCACACTCTTAATTGCTCGACTCATTTCTCTGTATTAAATCATTTATTTTAAAAATCTGCATCATTTTTTTAATAGATTCAGAAGGCAGATTTTTATAGTTTTCATACCAGTAAACTTGAAATGGAACATGGTCTAGACTTCATAACATAAGCTTTGCAGATTTAGAAGATAAGAAGAGGCAACGTTCTATTTTAATGAAATGGCTTCACAGTTATTTTTGTCAAAAAATTCATCAAAGATTTATTATAATTTATATAATATTTAATTAAGATTAATTTGTGAATGCATAGAAAACAAACGGATGTACAAAGATATATATATATATATATATATATATATATATATATATATATATATATACTTCGAATAAAATGAAAGGTCCGTGTGGACAATAAAAACTTTAACACATAGGAAGGAACACAAAAAGACACTACAGAACTCACTTCGATATTTCGACATCCGTCGTCATTGGGAAGAAGTGCGAAGTACTCGTGTTAAGAAGCAAACTGCTTCTCGCGTTGAGAAGTAGCAGTTTGCTTCTCAACGCGAGTACTTCGCACTTCTTCCCGATGACGACAGATGTCAAAATATCGGAGTTCTGTAGTGTCTTTCTGTGTTCTTTCCTATGTGTTAAAGTTTATATATATATATATATATATATATATATATATATATATATAAAAGATTTCACATAAACACGTGAAATAACAATGAATGATCAAACCACAATAAGAAATGTGAAAACAAGACTAAGATCTTTCAACCGTAACAAGCGGTCTTCGTAAGAGACAAAAACCCAACTGAGTTTGGTTTTTGACTCTGACGAAGACGGCTTGTTACGGTTGAAAGATCTTAGTCTTGTTTTCCCATTTCATATTGTGGTTTGATCATTATATCTATTAATGTTTTGATCATTATATATTAGTGTAGTTTGGTAGCAGTCCTTCGGATATACATATATATATTACGGATATATATATATATTCTTATATATAGTACGATATATACAATGTTGTTGTATATATTGAGTATATTTTATCAATGTAAAGTTATAGTAAAGTATATTACTAAATGTAAAGTTAAAAGTATATATATATATATATACTTTTCAGAGTACACAATAGATCCATATTAAATAGAAAAGCACACTTAAAGTCTCTGATTTTTTCGGTTTAATGATTATCAGGAGAGAAGAGATAAGGACTTGCGAAGAGACGGTTGAAGAACAGTGTTGGCACACGCGTGCCCGGTTCAAGTCAAATAAGAAAAATAAACTAAGAATAGGTGAAGAGCTGAGAAATAAATAAGTGAAGCTGAAGAAAATGAGAAAATATAAATAATAAAACTTAAAAAATAGTAATAATGAAGAATATTATGAAAAAAATAACTGAAACTAAAGAAAATCTGGGAATAAATACTTAAATAATAATAATAATGAAGATGATTAGAATAAATTATAAGTTAAAACTAAAGTTGTACAAATAATAATTTAAAATAAATGAAAAAAAGGCCAAAATTAATCAGATATAAAAGCAGTAATAATAATAATAATAATAATAATAAATATATTAATACAAAACAATAACAAAAATAACAAAAAGTACACATTAAAGTAATAAGAACTTTGTATATAAAATATTCATAAAATAATTGTGAATTGTTTGTTGTCCTTTGTGATTGTTTTGCTGTTTATATATGTATATAATAAACACTTTTTCGTTGAAAATACGATCCAAAACGGACAAATATAGTTCAATGTAGAAAAAGAAACACAGAGAAATTAAAAGCAAACACTAACAGTCTCGATTTTTTTGGTTTGAACCGTCTTTAGTTCAATGAACCGAAAATTAGAGTAAGTGTGTGCTTTTAATTTCTCTATGTTTCTTTTTCTACATTGAACTAAATATATATAACAAAAAAATTACGCAGAATAAATAACAGAACAAGGCACTTACTGGGATCAATATTTAAACAGTTGATAAAAGATAAAAAGATGGTGATGTGGGAGAAATATAGTAAGTCTGAGATATCAAAGCCAAGTCATGTCTTATTTGAACATGTTTTGCACTACATTTTTTTCTGATCTTCTCATGATAACTGACTGTTGTTCAAGATATCTACTGCAGTAATCGCTTTCTGCTATTGTTTGTTTAACTTTTAGTTTTACAAAGTTCTCTTGGACGAACTATTTTTTATTTTAAATAGATATGTGATAAAAACTTTATTCAATGCTCAAGGCTAATACTCACCACCACAACCGAACCACGTCGCGCCCCTGTTATGAAGTTTATCACAATAAACTAATATATCGAGGTCATTAGATTAAAAAAAAGTTAATTAACTTTGGAAATCATTTAGCATTATTTTAACCCGATTAAAACCCTAGTTTTAATAGAACTTACTATAGTTAAAAATCTTTCGATCTTTCAGTCAGAGGGTGTTGAACAAATAAGACACCTCAAACTATTATTCTTTGTTTTACTAAATTTATTCAATGAAGACATTGTTTAATAGAAGTAGTTTTTGTTAATTTTATGCCCTGACAATCTACGTTTAACACTCTCTTCATAACAAGATTATAAATTTAAGAGCAGATTTATTACAATACTGAACATAGGAACTCATCAGTCATGAAAATTATATTTGAATAATAACCATTTTTTTACTGAAAAGAAAGAATTTTATCATTCCATAGTTACAGAGCATCTATTCTTGGTCCAGTTTCTACTCAATATACAGTAAGCACTTTGATACTCCTTTTTTGTTTACTTTTTATAAACCCCCTCTTCTCTATTCTTTACATTCTTTATAACTAGCACTCAACACTTTTCATCAGTTGTGGGATTGTAATCTTTTAGTCCTACCATTTTTATTCTCATAAAAACATTGAAAAGTCTGCAACATTTCAAGAATATACATTTCTTTGACGAACTCTGTTCAGATAATAGAAGGACATGAAAAGATCAAAGACCGCTTTACCTTCAGTTGACAGCCCTTTCAGTTTGTTTGAATTGCCAATATTGGAGACATAAATGATTCTACGAATATTTTAGCTTTATTATTAATCCTGAACTAGAGTTTATGTTTCTAAACAACTCTTATATCAAGGATATACAAATAACGACTCAAAACATATTAACAAATCTGTGTTACTACATAATCTATATTTGATTTAAATTTTCAATAGATAGTGACAAATTACAAAATAGACTTCCTAAAAAAACTAATTATCAGAAAGTAATAATTTTACTCCATTTATAATTTTATTTTAAAATGTAACGAAAGTTTCATAAAAGTAAAATAAACATAATAATTCATCATATAATTGTACTAATCCTATTTAAATTAGAAAAGTACAAATACCATATTTGAAATGTATTATAAATAAATAATACATCAAGTAAAGAAACAGACTCTCTAATTATTTCTAAATCTGTTTTCAGGAGAGAAAGGAGAGGGAAACCAAGAACGCCGCAGATGCGTACGGAAAGATGCTTTTATGTAAATGATAAAGGTAAAGTGTATTTCTTTCTTCGTTTTGAACTTCGTAAATCAACTGCTAATTTTTCCAAATTATAAGGTCGTTTATCCTAATGAAACATGGATAAACTTCACTTAGCCATCTCCTATTTTGATTAACCCCTGAAGAAAGGAAATTGGTTCAGAACATCGAATTTCTCAGTAAGAAGATCGTAAATGCCGAGACTGTGATTCAATTCAATTAAATATATATATATATATATATATAAAGATTTCACATAAACACGTGAAATAACAATCAATGATCAAACCACAATAAGAAATGGGGAAAAAAGACTAAGATCTTTCAACCGTAACAAGCAGTCTTCGTCACAGTCAAAAACCCAACTGAAACACTAGATGCATCTAGTGTGTAGTTGGGTTTTTGACTCTGTCGAAGACCGCTTGTTACGGTTGAAAGATCTTAGTCTTGTTTTCCCATTTCATATTGTAGTTTCGTCATTGATATATATATATATATATATATATATATACGGGTTCAAATTCACCGTTACTTGGGTTACTTGCCGTTTGTCTACAACGTGCTTGGTCTCCTTTTCTCTTTTCTTCTGAAGACGGATTGCGCAAAAATTTGAGTTTGTAAGTGAGTTTCTTTACTCTGTATGTTACTCTTCTTCAATTTTGAACTCGTATTGTATCCAGTTTGGATCATATTTCGGATTATATAGTGACTATATACATTTATATAAACCATATTCACAAAAAGAACACACAGAAAATGAAATCACAGAAACTCACTGCTATATTTCAATGGTCTTGTCATCAAGAAGATATATGTGAGTCACTCCGAAGACAGGTTACGACTGGCTGATGGCCTTGAAGAAGCAGTTAAACAGTGTAGCCAACATACGGAGGGAGGAGAGACAAGAATAGATAAAGAAATAAATGAAAAATATATAAATGAATGAAAACATTTAAGTAAAAACCATTAACACTTTGTAAAAAATCGTAATAAAAATAAAAATAAGTAAATTAACAAAACATTACTTAAGAGACTAAATAAATAAAAGGAATAATCAATGGTTGAGGTCAAGCCCAGGAGCAGATCGTCCTTCTATAAGACTAATGAGTACTTCTTCTGAAACTCTCAAAGTGACTTTTGAATTGGTATCATTATTATTCATTAATTTAATTGGTTACGATATATAAGCAATTAAATGAAACAATTAACATTAATACGAACTAAATAAATTGAATTCACCAAAAGAACACGCATAAAAGAGATAACAAAAACTCGTATATATTCCGATTGCCTCGACATCAGGTAGAAATTTGTGAGTATCTCCGAAGGTAAGTGATGACTGCAGTGAAATATCGTTGTACAGACACTCAACCAGTGCAGACAACTTATGGAAAGAGAGGAGATAAGGATAAATAAATCCTAGGGATAAATAAAGTCAAGGATATATTATGCTTTGTCTTCCCTCCTTCCGTAAGTTGGGTACAATGTCAAGTGCCTCTTCGATGAGACTTACTTCAATTGCCACTTGCCATTCGAACAACTCACATCTTTCTACCTGACAACGAGCCAGTTGAACCGTATAGAAAGTTTCTATAATCTCGAATATGTGTGTTTTTTCTGTAAATTTAGTATATATATGTATATGTAACATATAGACTGAAACATAACAAAGTCTCACTTTTCCATATGTCGACCGTAATGGCGGTCGAAAAAGGAAAAGTGAGTCTTTGTTATGTTTCAGTCTATGTGGTACAGTTTATTTTAAGTGTAATCTGTCCTACCGGACCGTTTTTAGTTTATCATGGTATATATATATATTGGTGTATACTGGCAGCAAGTCTTCTTTTAAACAAGTGTTGTTAAAAAGCACAGCGGTTTCAGCATTAATAATCTTTTTAGAAAGATGTTCTATTTGCCTTATTATTTTCTTGTAGTTCACTGGTAGCTCATATCACAGGTATATATATATATATATATATACGGTACTGTTTTCTTGACCACAAATTACTAACAAACACTTTTTCTTCTTCTCGGAATTTGGTCATCATGTAATGACAGATAACGGTTATGTTGTAATGTAACAGAAGCTAGCTTTGAGTGAGTTTTTTTCAATTTGTTATGATGTTTCTAAAGTAGGAATGACAAATGTCCATTGTTTATTGTTTTTTTTTTGTTAGTTTATAGCCCTGAGGATGTCTTAAAATAAAGAGGAAACGTTGGCAAAAAGGTGATCCATATATTTACCTTGACCAAACTCCGAGAAGAAGAAAAAGTGTTTGTTAAATATATATATATATATAATATTTAATAAAGTTCTTTGTTATTACTGTTAAGCCACGATAGCAAAAATGTCTAAATATAGGCTCTTAAAGTCAGATTCCTCTTTTTTGGTGTCAGAACATGACTTTGTTCATTGTCATGACAAAATTAGTCCTGATTGAGAAATAGCGCTTCTTTTATTCAATATATTGCACACTTAATGGTTTCGTATTCTGAGATGGAGTAATTTCTCTACAGTATGACCTCCTGAGGCGTCCTTGCAATAGAAAATGGCTTAGTGGCTTTTTGTTAAGGATGCATTTTGTACCATTTCGAATTCCTTGCTTGCGTGACATGTTCTTCAAAAGCACGAGGAGCACGCCCTTCTTTAAGTATATGTGGTTTCCCACCAGGAGTCAGCTTATTCAAAAATTCTACTAATCCAGAAATCATGTAAAACTTCTGGGCTTGTACAGAGAGCAATTTATATAAATGGTAGCATCATCAGGCAATAGTTTTTCTGAAGTAATGATATTAACATGATCAATTGAGATGTTTTTTGACGTTATTATTGCATTTTCTTCTGTCAAAGAAAATTATTCTTGCTCTAAAACATGAAAATTGTATTAATGTCAAAAAACTCTACTGCAGAAACTGCCAAAGAGATTCTCTTATAGTAAAGTCAGAATCATGTTGTGAAGGCTTCTTTCCCAGGAGGCTGGTGATTCCTTCTTTTTTACATTTAAAGTAGGAACTCTGTTTTGACAAAATGATCTTTATTTTGACTCTGGAAATTCTTTTCACTTTAGAGATTTTATTACTCTTCCATTTCCGTTTTTTAGACAAACAACAATTATGACATAACTAATTTATTTGTAACATAAATTGGTTTATACAGAATATTCAGTTTCTATGTATATACAATGTATTCCGGTTTATATTGGTTTCCATATCAATGAAAATTTAAATCAAATGTATTATCCTCACTGTAGCCAAAGGAGACTGCATTCAAACTATTATAGGTTATATTAGGTTAGATTTGAGAGGCCATCAAACGAGAGAGCACGCATAGGTCTAAGATTAGCCCTTTGTGGTATCATAAAATGAACATTCTACTTTAGGAGTCTTAAATTTTGCCTAACTCAAGTGTATTTAGAGTAGGGATCTATAACGAGTACCTGACATCCTACAGGCTCGAAAATGACAGCTTAACGTCCTCTCCGAGCGACAACAGCTCAGATTTATTCACCTCCTGTATTGGAAATTGAACCCAAGGCCTACCAGTCCAGAGATGAGCGCGTTGCCACTGTGCCAACCTAACCTCTTCAAATCTATTATGTATGAATGCCATTCCTAATTATTATCTATTATTCTCCCATCACTTGACTCAGTCAATGTAGTAACTCTATGTTCTCCAACGATGACCGAAAACTTGATTAACCTATCTCATTAGATACTCGTCTCTGATATCGATTGCAAGTGACTCTTCGTTCTTGATATATTCATTACTTCTTAGTTAATACGGCAAAATTATTTTAGCAAATATCCCTGATTTACATCAAAACTTAGAAAAATAGAGGCACTTAGTAAAAACATTAATTTTGATTATAATTCAAAACAAATAATTATTAATTTTTACTTTACTATAAGTAAAGTATAGTGATCGTGAAAAAATTCGATCTAGAGATTTTGACGGAATTACATGTTTTGAGGTCCCAGAAGTCGTTTTATGAAGTTTCTACGATGATGTCTGTGTGTGTGTGGGTGGGTGGGTGGGTGCGTGTGTTAGCATTGCTTGTTACCACGCTACGGTCCAGAATCTTTGATGGATCAAGTTGATATTTTACACAAAAATGGGCCCCATTTAGACGAAGATCCCTATTGTTTGGGAAAAATTATGCATGATGGGAAAGTCACTTTTTTTGCCAAAAACCGTTTTTTTAAAAACATTTATTTCTCCTAAACTACTAACCCTAGAGTTTTGAGATTTTGACATTATCTTTGAGGTTACAAATGGAACAAACGAAAAATATATTCAAAATTTTATATCAACAGGAAATATTTTTTTTTCAATAAAATGTACAAATTTTGACATATAAATCAATCTCAAACCTTGTGAGAGCGATACAAGCCATACTGTTTGACGGACAAGAATGAAACTATGCCTATAAATAGAACATTATATGGACAATGAGTTGAGATATTTTTTTCTAAAATTACATTCGCTAAAGGGGCGTTAGAGTACGATTTGTGTTTTCAGAAAATGTTTTTTTGACGCTAAACGGCTCGTTAAAAAATTATGAAAATTTGACCAAAAATGGAACAAAAAATTAGCAATTCATAAAAAAAAAAATCATGAAGTTTCAATTACGGAAAAGTGCAATAACGATATAAAAACTCTTTGTTTATCCTAGACTAAGAGATCACCTGCTATACTTGTCGAATTTTTTGTATTTTTTTACATTGTTTACATTGACTTAGAAATTTTTTGAGCGAATCCACTGAGATAAAATTGATGTTTCTAATGGAAAAATGAAAATATATTATTGACTTATAAGAGATGTAAGAGGAATAATATTGTGCAGGTAAATGATAACACTCATTAAAAAAAAATCGTATATATGTTATTTGACAAAGGGGAAGGAAAATGATCTTATTAAATACTAAGAAGCCATAAAATTCCCAGTATAATAATTCTGTTAAAAACCAAAAATGTAAAAGATAATTCAAAATATAAATCTTTCGTTTAGAGATTAATAACTGTAATTATCGTACATCTTTAATTAACAAATCACCTTAAAACAACATTTTCTTCGCTGTTTAAGATGTTTTTCAGAGAAAAAAAGGGTATTTTACTGTTTTAAATTTGAAAATTTTACATTAATATTCAATGTAGAAGGATGTTAAGTAAACGATGTAAGAAATCTACTGGCTATTTGAACAATAGCCATTTTCTCTTGTAGGATAATATTTCGTTTCAAGAAATGTTCACATTGGTTTTTCAAAAATGATATTACTGCTGTAGTTATACTAATGAAATTATTTGCAAATAATAAATTATTTGTGATGTACAAAAATAAGCTTATAAATTGATATGTCCTTCAATCACTATCTGTACTACCTCACGAATGCAATGCTAATAATTATATCCCATTTAGATATTTATGTTATGCTTAAATGATACGTTATGTTTTATATACTCAAGAAATTTGACATTGAGTTACTTATAGTAAAGTAGAGTGTAGGCCACTCCAGATTTTTAAATTTAAGAGTATGATATAAAATATCAAATAAAACAATAGCTGTTAAAGAATTGGATTATCGTGTGGTTGTGAATATAAAAATTTAAATTTGCAAGAGATTGTCTTTAGGGTTTGCAGGTGGTAGGCAGCCATTTCGTGTGTTTCAGTTCTGTTGATGGGGCTCTACTGTGGTCTAAAGGAGCTGTTAAAGACTGCAGGTCCTCTCTCCTCCCACTCTTTCTTTTAAATACAGCTTCTTTAATAGATGTAAAGAAGTTTAATTACAAATGTACAATAATTATAAACATGCTCTCTCCAACAAAAAATAAACCTTGACAATATGTAAACTCTAAACGAAAAATTAAAGGTTTTTTTTAACTGTACAGAATATATCACTTGGAATGAATTTAAAAATGATATTATAGAATCAACTATAGCAATTTACGAAACACAAACAGCAATTTCCACTAAAAAAAATATAGACTCCAATAAATTGAGATTTTATAGCAAACAGTTTCACATATGTGAACAAACTGTTTGACTTTCTCCAGTCTGATTAATTACGGAGGCTAACTCATAATGTCTGTCATTATTTTATACATCAAGTTTATTCAAGTTTGACTTTGAAGACTGATCAATGGATAATAATTTATTATCAATTAATTAAACCACTCAATAAATGATTTGTTCCATTTTACAAAATATCGTTCTAATTTGATTGTCTATTACTTTTACTAAATTAATTAAATTTTTTTTAATATTTGAAATCAATACTTATTTTCTCAATTCAAGGGATAGTCAGCAATTACTTTCTGTTACGACCTCTTTAGGGAAAATAAAATGTTTCATACCCTCCAGTCATTGGTTAGTTATAGCCAACGCTTAATAACTGCAGAAGGTTTTATTGGTTTTATATAGAACGACACATAAAAAGCTTACAAGCTAAAAACTTTCAGTAATGACTCTAGATTAATGAGATATCCCAAAAATGATTCCCAATGTTTTCGAAATAAATATTTCCTAATTCTTTTCTTTGAATGAATGTAACAAAAAGGTATTCAATCTTTACTCTTACATCAATTTTAATAAGTATTTATATTAATTATTCAACAAATTTTGAATATTAAAATTTAATTTTAATTATTTGAGTATTTTCTAAACTGGAACTGATTGCACACATTCCAATACGAGACCAAAAGTCTTGCTTGGCATATTACACGAGTAATAAAAAGTAGAACGGAATAAATACAGTCGTATAGATAAGATGACTAACATATTCCTGAAAGTATTATTCTGTATTGTTAGGCTCTCCTGAGGGAGCAGAGCCCCCATCTCCAAGGACTATGTCAGACCTGTAGACCCCCTTATGCCCATGTCCCTATCTGATGGCGTCCAAGTCGCGAGAGCGGGCAGCAGGTATCGCTATATGTATGTTCTGGCCTGTAGCTGAGCAGGTTCAGTAGGCCTTGGGCCCAAAGTTTGATACGAAACTCTTAAAATAAGTCGGTATTGCGGGCGCTGGAAGCCCATGGAGGGGTTCTCAGATGTCCAACCGTCATCTGTTGGAGTTAGTGGTTGGAGTTGCTGTGGCTATGGTTCTGACCAAGGTTGGGTAAATCCTTGTGGTTGCTGTGTGAGAAGCAGTAACTTCTCGGGGGATGCCTGCTTAGCATACAAGGGGATCTATAGTAGATCCCCACACGCCTACCAGTGAGAACGAACCTTGAACTCAGTTGATTGCTCTGACAACTGGTACTTGCCTGGTGTGATGGACTCTCGAGGGGCAGTCTGAGTGGGGACGATATGGGGACGGAGTGGGGAACTATACAGAACTCTTAAAATGAACAAGTTTTCATAATACAAGAACGCGTGTCTAAACACGTACTATTCTTCAGGAAAAACTAAACTATAAACTAAAAATATGACAGCAATTAACATATTCAGAGAAAAAAAGTTAATAGCTATAATAAATTAGGAATAACATACATTATGTCGTGAAAAGGTTACAAGGACTGGGATAAATACGTATATGTTTCTGACTCTTCAGAACATCTCAATACTATTACTACTAATGCCCAAGTAGTCATAAGTACTATGACTACTAAATATATATTAAATAGATATATAATTTATATTAGTCACAAAATACCATTACATCATACACGGCACATTTGTTTCAAAGAATTTGTATCCAATTATTTAGTGATTAAGAGGGTTTGTTTAACTAAGCATAAAGCAGATATGTTATTTTTAAAAGTATTATTGTTATTACTTACTGTTATTGAATAAGTAATAATTATTTAGCACGGGCTAGTATAAGTATGTAGCTATATTTTCTTTTCAACATTGACAACTGGGACATGCATTAATCTATAGTGTGATAAATAAATTACAATCAACTTCATTTATGTTTGTTTGAAGTTATTTAAGTAAATAAATCATTGATTATTTAACAAGACAATATCATTTATTCTAAACTTTTTTTCATTTTTTTTTTCTGACGGAGATCTCATTAAGTTGATGATTTGATTAGCCAAAGTAATATTCTATTGCAATCGACCGTGGAATAGAAACAAAACTAAAGTTTATTGGGACTCGGTCAGTTCTTCAGGTTCAAATTAAACTCTCATTGCCAACGTTTCGGTCTTTATTTAAAACCTTTTTCATAGGCAGAAGTCTAAATTTTGAAACAGAAAAACTAAGTATTACATTACAAATTATTTTACAAAGAAAAATAGTATGTGGATTTTAAAAACAACTGTAGTCTGAATGAACACGTGACACTGAACTGTTCAGTTATATTAACACTAATAAATTCTCGACCGTGTGACAGATATACAACTAAAAAATGATTGATCGGGATGCGGTCAGTTTCTTCCACTTTCAATTCAAACTCTTATTTAGTCGGTTATTAACGGTTTTCATTTGAATAGTTTAAGCGTCATTACTAGTTCAGAAATGTAATTGTAATAGTTCCTTCAATTGCCAATACTCCTACTTGTGCCTTTGGAAAAAGATTTTAAATAAAATCGAAACGTCGGCAATGAGAGTTTGAATTGAAAGTGGAAGAAACTGACCGCATCCCGATCAATCATTTTTTAGTTGTATATATATATAATTTTATATATCATTATATTTTATAATTATATATAATAATTATTATATATTATAATTATATATCTAATTATAATGATATATATAATTATATATAATAATAAATAACAATTAATATAATAATATTAATATTATAACTATTAATTATAATTGTTGATTATAACTATTGAGTGGGTTTGAAATATACATACAGAGAGCTTCTTTAGATAAAAGGTATAAATTTAATCTCAATGTTCAAAATTGTGACATAGATAAAATAAATTTTGCAATTTATTTTGAACTAGTTAGACAATAAAATAAGAACCAGCTATTGTTCAGCATGGTCATTTTTATTAACTTCTGAAGATCATCAGAGATTTATGTTCTATCTTGAAAAGATTTAGACAAACTTGAACCTGTTTCAATATAGAAATTAGGGCTAACAGCTCTGCTTTGTAGAATGAAACGAATTGTCAGATTACTAGGAACACGTGCAAAAAAAGAAAATTCAACGAATACTATCACTTTGTTTCTTTAATAATCAGACTTTGTTAGATTTAGTTTATTAAACTTGCATTTAATTTTAACAACTGAAAACTAGAACAAGTTTCTTGGTTTTGACCCTGCAGTTTAATATTGACAGGAATTTGGACCCAATCATATCTTTAGAAGATAGTAATGAACATTTAAAGAATAGAAATGAGTAAATCTCAAATAATGATAACAAGAAGATCCTTCATTCTAACTGGCATGTTGCTTTAAGGAGCTTTAAAGGAAGTACATGTTTGCTTCCTTGATGCCAAAATATCTTCCAAATATTTATTTTATTTTTTTCTCTATAATGTTTTCATCAAGCTTTTATAGTTTTATTCGTAATTTATTATTTATATTGCTGTTTATGATTATTTCTTCATTTTTTAATTTATCTTCTTAATTTATTTTGAATTTCTTTCATCTGTGATTAGTTTTTGGACTTACTGTATCCCAGTCACTCGTGGCCTCCAAGTGCTCCAATTTTCTCCCTATATTAGAAAAAGTCGAACTATAGAAGTAAATTGTGTCCATACTTTCTGTGTAATTTGACGCGCTATGTTGATATACTTGATTCTTCCTATATATATATAAATATATATCATAGGTCGTCCGTTGGCAAACGCAGTGACCTTCCTGTTGCTACTCATGCCGGTTCTCACAGACTCAGTTTCAATGACTGTTTCCGTGCACAAGTCCTGAGGCAGATTGATGAGACTAATTCGAAAGTCACTCTGAGAGCTTCAGAAGAAGTACTTATTAGTCTTCTGGGCGGTAGATCTGCTCCTGGGCTTAACCTCAATCGTTGATTGTTTGGACAAGTTTGACGGCTGGAAACGTCAACGAAGTTGCATTCTTCAACAATATTAGAAAGATTGTGAGAGATATATGAAAAGATGTTCTTCAGCCTGAGAGGTTAAATAAAAATGGATGGAAGCGCATTAAAGATAGCAAGTGAAGAGAGAAAAAGCTAAGATACGAAGATCCTTCCTCGAACTAGGAAGTTAGCAGATAAAATAGCTGATCTTATATGATAATTATATTATAATATGATCAGATAATCATATTATCTTAACAGATAAAACAGGACTTCATAAAGTATTTATTCAAACTGTACAGTTGTGTTTAAAACTTCAAGTTATAAACATACTCACTCATTGTGCTTAATTTTTTAAATTTCATACTTTGTATGTTGCCTCACTTTTTATTCCAGAATATTTGCATTTGTATAAATTTCTATGTTGCAGCTCCGTGCTTTTCGATATTTTTTTAGTAGATAATTGTTAAAGGATTATTATATTTTAATTTATATGGTAGGACTATTGAATAAATAAAAGCAAAATAAGCTTCAGAAGGATGTATATATCATATAAATTGAATTTATTTTGTAAATTATACGATTAAATTAAAATTATTTAAGCCAATAATAATTGTAGAGCCATACTCAATTAAATTAAAATGTAATTTAAATCCATATAGAATGAGTATTACTACCTTATTTGCGTAATGGGCCAATTTCTGAGTTGTGATTACGCACATGTGGCTTGAAGTAAGTCTGCCGTCATGGAATGCGTTGTATGATTAATAATACATGCTGAAATTATTGTGTTGCAATAATGAACATTGAAATGGAATTAAGCTCCAGACTGAGGTGTGTGCTAAAGGAATGTCTATTATATCAACAATTTTGAACTTGATTAAGTTGTCAAGCGCTGCAAGGGGTGTGACAGGAGACGGTTGGCTCCAGCCGAGTTCTAATGCTTACAGGAATGAGGCAGCTATATAAGAGATATACACTATATGAAAGATAAACATATCAACTTGGTTAACTTGTGCATGTCAAGATCAATTTTAGATACTACTGAGAGAGAAATTACCCTTTAGCATAACTAAAAAAGTTTCCCTATTGAATTACTTAAAACAATATTGATTTAAATGGAGAAAAATACATATTCAAATGAAATTAATATAAATAATAGTTTTAGTCATTCCCAATGGTAATGTTCATGTTATTCAATGGTGCCCATTAGATCATCAAAGTTAAAGAATATTGGGAGTGGTTAATTGTAGCAGTAAAGAGTACAAATTCTCATCTACCTTCATAAAAGAGAATAGCTTTATGATATTGGTTGAAAAAAAAAATCAGTTGAACATTAGTGACAAAAGAGTAAACAAATTGATTAAGCTGCGACTTTGTCCTTGCAGAAAAAGAATGGCTTTAAGCAGATGGCGATAGCCAATTGGTTACCAATAGGATTGGAGGAGCCTGCATTACCGTCAACTGATTGTTTTAGCCTCTCCCTCAGGAAATTGACTTAATTTTCTTTGCGTTTTTCATAAACTCCCTTCTGTAGTTTTTACGATGGATTTATCAGGAACGGTGTTCTTTTTTAACAACAAAAACTTCTTTTTAAAAACTCTCTTCTTAAAAACTTTATATTTATCTGATACATTTTTTTCTTTAATATTTAATATATATATATTAAAAAATATCGAAATATTGATGTGAGTTATGTCTGTGTCTTTCTGTGTGTTTCCTTCGTTTTGAATTTATTATATATATATTATATATATATATATATATATTCAAATATTTATTTGAATAAATTCAAAACGAAGGAAACACACAGAAAGACACAGACATAACTCACATCAATATTTCGATTCCACGAATCGAATCCATGAATGGTCTTTGCATTCCACTGGTACACGTGAACGTACGTACCTCTTCTTCCCGATTCTACTCTCTTCCTCATGACGAACTTCAGTTCGAATATCGATAAAGTAAGTTTTCTCGTTTCCTCTATGTGTTTTGTTTTTCATTTATATATCTCTCCGGTTTGGACTGTTTAGTATTTTCATTATATATATAGATATATTTATATATATATATATATATATATAATATATATATATATATATAATATATATAGTTGGATTAAACCAGTGCAGTTCCCTTACTCACACGAAATTTCTTTGATAAAAGTTATTCTTTTTAGGTAGGTAACTCTGAGGAATCAAAAAATTAAATTTCGTAAAATCATAAACAGAAAAACAAAATCCTGAAGATTGATGGTAACTGAAAGTATCAATGAATTATTTCGGTCAATAACAGAAAGTATCTAATAAATTGACCTAACAGTGTCAGATATGTGTCTGCCAACTATTCAAGAATAACTTAAAATAATATGAATTTATTGAAGAGTGTATTTTTAATCTATTTTTGCCTTTCCATGGAAACACTTTTTAAAACAAAACCATCCGGAATACAACTCAAACCTGTAAGAGAAATAGAAATCGGAACAGAAATCATTACATATTCTTAACACTTATGATAAAGACATATGATGCTAAATTCCTAATTATTGACTGCATCCTAACCTATAGGTATAGAGAAATTAAAGTAATAAATAGTAATCAACTATACACGTTACGTTCTGACTAAATTTTCAATCAAATAATATTTGAATAAATAATAATTAAATGTATTGTTTCTTTGATTATTTGACATAAATTTATCATTTATAATTATAATTTAATTCAATTTTTACTTTAGTATAACCAGTAAGTAATACGTGCAGATAAAATTACGTCAGACATAATAGAAGTCAGAATAAATTAAATGTAAAATCAATGAAAAAAAAATTTTTTTTATAAAAAATCAAAATATGTTCTGAATAAAAACAGATGGGAGTATGAAATGATTACTGTGCAAGTGTAATATTTACACCTCTATGAATTGGGGAAGGAGGGGGGTGACATTTACCAAATGACACAAGAGGGTTGCATGGGTCAAGTTGCATGGGTTACAATGTGGGCCAAACCACGGAAGTTACAAGACCACGGGCCACTGGTGCCGTGCCCCCGATAATGTGACTCTGAGGCTCACCTATCGTGTTGGAGGTATTAAATTGGTGCCAAATCAATAATGAGACGGACTTTTACCTCTGATAAAGCTTGATAAGTGGAATATAGGTGTTAAAAACGAGTGACTGTTGAATAATCAGCGTCTGAAACCTGTTGAACTCGAGATGCAGGATGCAAGGTAAGTTGATCTCAAACATCTATGATTTAGTAAGTGTAACACAAGTGTCTTAAAAATGGTTTAAGAAAGTTTATTTTAGATTGTAAAAAGTTTCCGAATCAAAAAAAATCATTTAATTTCTAATTGCATAAAACCGTCTAATATTCGAGTTTTTGAGTATTAGTTACCCTTAAAAAAATAACAAACAAATTTATGAATCAATACAGTTAAGTGATTGCAATCCACAATGTAGAAAGATCTGTGATCAGTTGTCTTTGGATCATTGGTCTGAAGGAGAGTCATGAAGCAATGCCAATTACACCATATGAGGAAATTCATATTGACATCTGAGTTTGTGGAAAAGTAATTGTAGAGTGTACGAAACAAAAGACTGTTTTTACTCGTGTTTACTTTCATTAACTCTCTATATGAAATATAGAGAGGTGAAAGCACTGCATTTGAATCGAAAATTAGAAATTGTGTTTACAAAAGAAATACACTCCCATTGAGTACAATAAAATAAATTTTGCAAATTGATCCGTTTGTTAGCCGAATGTATCACAAATGAAAAGATTTATAACCGTCAAATTTCATATACAAGATTCTTGAGACAGAACAGAAAGCCCACGACCAAAATTGAACTTTTTTAGAGGGTTCAATTGTTTTTCCTCTCTGTCCACACGCTTGGTTAAAATCCCTTAGATCTTGAATTTTTAGTTCAGAGGAGATGCGATGTCTTCACAGAAATTTGTCTTCTAGCTCAAAAGTTCAAAAAAAAAAATTTCGAGTGGTAACGTTTAAAGGACCTTGTTTTCTTTGATAGGAATATTAAACAAAAGATATTAAAATATCCATATTAACATTAATTAGATCCAAACTGTTAGAAATGAGGGAAAGAAAATTTGTTTGGAAAATAATAATTACCAAAAGTATCAACAGCACTACCGTATCACAACTACCCCAATACATTAGTATGTATATACTACCCTTGAACGCCACCCTAATTTATCCGCTACGGTTTATAATAAGGTAAAGAGAAGCCGTGTGGGGCCTCACACCGGATTTTATTGATTATTATGGAACGTGAACTAATTTCTACATAATACTCAGTAATTTAAATTTCCAACGCAAAATACATTAAAAGGTAATATTAAAAAAAAAAGAAGTAAAATTCCTTAAGTATTAAAAACAGGTTTGAAAATGAAAAAGTCTCACATTAAATAGAATTAAATCCTGGAAGGTGTCTCTTGTGACTGGCGAATCTGCTAAAGTCGGTGTTAGATGGAAAAGTGCGCAGAATGACAGAGATATAACTAAAGCTTTCATTTTAAGCTAGCACCAACTGGTTGAAGCAAACCAAATCCTAATACTGAAATAATATGTTGCTAAGTGAGTTTCATCTGACATTTGATGCTTCATGAATTCGTTATAGACCAATAATTGAAAAACTAATACCTATCAGTATTTATTGCTTTGTCTTTCGGGGAAAATCAAAATTGGAAAGAGTTATAACCCACATAGGAAACCAATAGAATATTTATTTAAAATTAGACGTTTCTTATTCCTCTAAAATACTATCTAGTCTTCAATCTAAAAAGAAAGCAGGAGTAATATATTATCGACGCCACTTCATGGTATTAGTATAAGTAATTGAATGCATCCTTTTATTATAAATTTATTGAACTGTATTTACACTAAAGGATATACCGTATTTTCAAATAATATCCCACTGTATACACGTAATGCTACATGTAATTGCACGTGCTGTTTGTACAGGACATTACATTGCTGTTTACTGTGTCACACTAATCTGATTACGTAATTGTAAAAAAATAAGTGTATATGATAATATATAGTTATATAGTTTAATAAAGTATGGTCTAATAGATAATGACACTATATTTTTTTTGAAAATTTTTTAAAAATATAATTGTTTACTTCCTTACATACTAGCCATTATTTTGTTTTTGTTTGTTTGCTTTTTTTTTAATATGTGGCGTAGAAAACATGAAAAAGAAATATTTGGAGGTTTATTAAACGTTTTGATTGGTTGCTTTGTATACAAAATATTGTGTACACTCTGAAAGTCGTGTAGGCAAATTATTATTGCATCATATTACTGCTGTTGAACATAGGATGGACATATATTTCCTGTAGGAAAGAACTTAGTTCTTTTTGTATAATATTAGAGCAAGGGAAAGGTACTTTATCGCACTTTACGTCAAAACAGGTACTTCTTTTTACTTGTTCTTTTCATTATTTTAGAAACTTTAAATTTCCTTTTAAGATAACTTAAATAATAGAAACATGACAAAAATTATATGAATTCTGCACACTGGCAGGGGAAATGGTGTACTGAAAAGGACAACTACTAAGTTCAGTCTGAAATCACTTGTCAATTTGGACTATACAATTTATTACTTATTAGTTACGATTGACAAATTGGCGGTAGCCTTGTAGAAAAGCAATAAATTAAATTCCCTGTCAATGAGCTAAATAATACCTTAACTTATAGTGTAACTTGAGTGTAGACCTTTCCAGATTTTTTCCTTCTCTTTAGCAATGATTTAATTTCTAAAAGACGCAAATTTTATTAAGTGCGTTTTTAACTAGTTCAAATATTGATTTTCTTTCAGGAGGAAATAAATAGTGAGATTTATATGTACATCAACTTTATCATTTTATAAATCATAAAAGACAAAAGACTTTTTTGTGAAAATTATGGAAAGAGAAATATTGTTTGCCGGAGTATATTTATAATAATTCTTAGGGAAATCTAGAGCCTCATTAGCCTACTTTCTATTCGAAAATAAACAGAAAATATCAAGTAGAGTCATGCAGGGAAATTCTATATCTCGAAACTGTAAATACCAGGCAGAAATGATAGCGTAGAGGACTATAATCTATAATCACTTCAAAAGTTCGATTGTCATATACTTCAAAGTTATCAAATTGGCTTTGTATTAAGTAATAATGAACAAATTATTCTAGCTGAAGTTCTAACAACATAAAATGGTTCATTAAACTGTTCAACTTTCTTGGCAAAGAATTAATATAAAAGCAATTGAGTTATCATGTCTCCATGAATAGTTAGTAGTTTATTATCTAGAGTAGGGATTAGCAACCTGTTTCAGCAAAAAGTTATTTACCTTCAACATTTTTTTCACAAAAACTTAATAAATATTTAGAGTAATAAAAGTTTCATTTAAAATTTGATAGATCAATAATTTGTAAAAAAAAAACTTTATGAACAAATTTATCCAGTAATATTGTAATTAGAAATTACTAACCATGTAGTATGGCTTAGGGCAGGCGTGGGGAACCTGCGGCCTTAAGGCCGCATGTGGCCTTTTGAACCATGAAATGAGGCCTTCTGTGGTTTGTTGAGAAAAATGTTTAAAAATATAAAGAATTACAATTCTGTTAATAAAAACAAAAAATTTTGATATTTAGGAAAGAGACTATTTATCTATCAATACTTGAAAAGTTTCATCTTTTAGAAAATCATTGCCTGAGTTAACAAAAGTAGTAAACGAAGGCAGTGAGGACACTGCTGAATCTTTTGTAAGATGCGAAACAGTTTTAGATGCACTGATTGAGTAATATAATGATATAATATAATTATATGAGAATTTGCTTATTCATTCGTGGTGGCCTTTTGGGGAAGTGGGCGCTGCCAAAATGGCCTTTACTCAAAGAAAGGTTCCCCACCCCTGGCTTAGGGCTTGCGTATGTGCTGTCAACGCGGATGATTGCTAAAATAGTGACAATGACCCTAGTACTTTCGGAAAATGGAAAACCTTTGGCACACCGTTGATCGGAAAATGCAATAAAGGATCTAGGTTCCGAGCCTTGTTGCTAGTTTCGGAACTAGTTTAAATCACTATTTAAAAACAACGTGAATGCAAAATGTAAGTTTTCCTACACATAATCAATTAAATAATGCGAATCATGCATAGCTAAAATCGGTGTCATATAACAAATCAATAACACTTCCCACCCCAATAACATTGAAGTTAACAGGTATATCAGTGCAAGCGTGGAAAAAACTGTTGTTTTGCATGTTCAACCAGTTTCTGAGACCATCTGTCTTCCAGTGTACCAAGAATTGATCTTGGAAATGATCGCCATCTATAACCGGGAGAGGATGCTAAACAAAGTACGAAGCAAATTGATTAACAGTTTTGATCTACATTGCACCAATGTTTATTTAAATCTACAATTTGTACCTTTTTTGTACAAGCAACCTCCTTATATTTATGACTTCAATTATTCTTTTCATTTTTAATTTTCTATGAGTAAAGTGTAGCAATCACTAAAATAATCAGAAGCTTTTTTGATGATGTCTGTGATGTGTGTACAAGTCTCATATATATGCATATGCGTGTAAGTGAGAGGGAGTGCACTATGACGAAGACCAATTGTTTTAGTGTTACAATAGAAACCTCAATTTCTTGCTACGGCTTATAGTGTTTATATATATATATATATATATATATATATATATAAAAGGTGTTGTTTTTTTTTACCACAATTTACTAATAAACACTTTTTCTTCTTCTTGGAGTTCGGTCAGGGTTAATATACGGAATCACCTTTTCTCCAACGTTTCGTCTTTATTTTAAGACATCCTCAAGGCTATAAACTAACAAAAAACAAACGACATTTTTCATATCTACTTTACAATCATCATAACAAATTCAAAAAAGTTACTTACTCAAGGCTAGCTTCTAATTCCGAACTTGACGCTAGCTCAACGCTAGCCTTGAGTAAGTAAGTTTCTTGAATTTGTTATGATGATTGTAAAGTAGATATGACAAATGTCCATTGTTTTTTGCTAGTTTATAGCCCTGAGGATGTCTTCAAATAAAAACGAAACGTTGGCGAAAAGGTGATTCCGTATATTAACCATGACCAAGCTCCAAGAAAAAGAAAAAGTGTTTATATATATATACATTCATAAAATAAGAGCCCTTGAGAGGAAAAAATTGTGGCCGTGTAAGAATTCTTTTTTGGCTCCCTTTTTAATTTTATGTATATATATCCTTTGTTAAATTTAAAATTTATCTTATATAAATCATTTATTGTGTGTGTTTGTGTATATATACATTTATATATATATACTTTGAATAAAATGAAAGGTCCGTGTGGACAATAAACACTAGAACACAGAGAAAAGAACACAGAAAGACACTACAGAACTCACTTCGATATTTTGACGTAGAATTCGAAAGAGTAGCAGTTTGCTTCTCAACGCGAGTACTTCGCACTTCTTCCCGATGACGACGGATGTCGAAATATCGAAGTGAGTTCTGTAGTGTCTTTCTGTGTTCTTTTCTCTGTGTTATAGCATTTATATATGGCTTTAAAAATATACTTAGTCTAATACCCAACACCACATTTTTTTTAAAAAAAAAGAAAAAACTTACCAATTAAATGGAGATAGTTTCGTCTCGTTAGTAACTCGCTGACAGTCGGTACTGTTACTGCTGGTCCTCGACTATTACTGATATTTGCCAATTTGGCAAGAGCCGTTTTACACAGAATTTTCAAAGATGTAAGTAGGTTCCGGTTGAATTAAGCTATAGACATGAAAAAGGATAAAATTATCGAAAATAAAACTTTTGCTAAGATGTTAGGGTCACTGAGGACAGAGATATCAA
The DNA here is from genome assembly GCA_026182355.1 of Hermatobates lingyangjiaoensis. Lineage (NCBI taxonomy): Eukaryota > Metazoa > Arthropoda > Insecta > Hemiptera > Hermatobatidae > Hermatobates > Hermatobates lingyangjiaoensis. The sequence goes on along the minus strand of JAPFBL010000188.1, from coordinate 814,613 downwards.
GTCCTGACCTCTGATTACCTTCCGCCGTATCTCGACGTTGCGAAAGATTTGAGCCTCATCAAACGAAGCCGTTTTTTATAGGTTACTTGATAAAATATCCATTATTTCAGTCTGTTTTTTTTTCATTTCCGTGACTAGCAGATAACTTCCCTGTAAAATAAACCAAAAAAGAAAACTTACAGGAAAATGCAAACCAGGTATTTCTTAATGCCAACCACTTGAAAAGAAGTAAAATTTGTCGAAGTTGTATAAAATAAAATAACTACCCTGGGGCATAAGGAGAAATGGTTGTGACAGGCCACTCCCTTTCTTCTTCAATTCAACAATCAAAAGAAATGCACGCATAATTGCCCATTTCAATTTTTAACTTTGACATACATGGGCCTCCTAGACTCCTATAGGCCCTGGTGCAACCCACTGGTTGCACTACCCTCTTGTGGGGTCAGGTAAAAACGATCCTAAACGGACCATTTCGGTTTGAATATAAACCGGTTTCGGTTTTAAGTATAAAAAACACCTCTTACGATCTCTAATTTTCAGTTTGAACTGTCATCAGGAGATAGAAGAGAGCGAAACCAAGTACGCACTGCTACAGGGACAGTTGGAGACTCAACTGTCTCTGTAATGCTTTTTTTACTTCAACATAAAGCTCATTACATTTACCCAGTTGCAGTTCAGAATATTTTTTTCGTGATGATGACCGATGTCGAAATAATATCGAAGCCAGTTTGGCTGTTAACTTATTGTTCCTTTAAATAATGTAAATTTCATTTTCTTAGTTTAAAAAATTCTGACTTCTGCATATGAAAAAGGTTTTAAAATAAAACCGAAACGTCGGCAATGAGAGTTTGATTTTTGAACCTAGAAAATTTGACCGAATCCCGATTAGATAACACACCTATTCTATCAAATGGTCGATATATTATTGAATCGGTTATATATATATATATATATATATATATATATATATATATATATATATATAATATATGCAAGAAAATCACAATAAATAAACACGTAATGCATCACTGGAGTTTAAACCACAATGGAAAAAGGAAAACAATAGAAAAAAAATGTTCTGCGGCCTTTCAATGTATGTCATCAGAGAGCAAACATTGAAAAAGCCCTCAGAGCATTTCTTTTCTATTGTTTTCCTTTTTCCGTTGTGGTTTAAACTTCATAGATATATATATTTAATGAAGTTATAACTACAAAACAAAAAAGGTAGACTAACACTCACGATTCTCGATCATTTTTTGCAGTCTTTAGGAGAGGTAAGGAAAAGGAAAAAGAAGAAGGGAGCAGGAGCGGAAATGTGAATGTATCCACTGACCGATACGAGTCTATAGATACATATCATTAAGAAAACAGTCTAAAAAGGGCAACAAATCTTTTAGAGTAAACTATAGGTACACAGTAAATAGAAGAACACACTTACAGTCTCTTTGAGACTTACAAATTGGAAACTTACTGAAAATTTGAGACTTTGTGTTTTTCTATTTACTGTGTACCTATAGTTTACTCTGAAACTTAATTATATATATAATAAAGTAAAAATAAAACTTATGCAACTTTCAAAGCACCGTTGCACTAGCATAACCAGTTGTATTTTGCTACCATCAAATCTCTACTTGACAGAAATTAAAAAAGAAATAATTTCTAAAAGGTAAACGATTTATTTAACTTTAATTGAAGACTGATGAGTGATGGTCAGTATGGAAAGCATTGCCATTCAATCAGGTTTATTCTTTAAAAAAAACAACAACAAAGCACAGACAATGTTATTTCGATTGTTTGGCAATGTCCTTCTTCAAAAGGTATAATTTCGTCTGGCACTGATCTCTCCAAGCTCTCCTCGACTTCAGCTTTAAAATTGGCGTTTTCTTCCTAAGCTGTTCAGATAACTTCGTCACTGTTTTTCCTTCAAATTTTGGCACAGGTTTGAAAGTAGCACAGACATTGTACATTGAATCTTTATATCTCTCGCAATAGTTGTCCACACCTGAAAATATCAAAATGTTAACAATTATTTTTAAAAAAAAATTGGCTTAAACCACCACTACGGACAAAAAAAGACCACATTACAGAAAAAAACCTGTTCGGGTAATCCGTCTTCAGAAGAAAAGAGAAAGGGAGACCATGCACGTTGTAGACGCAACGGTAGTTGGGGTTGGTTACTTGCCGTTGCGTCTACTCGTACAACGTGCTCTGTCTCCCTTTTTCTTTTCTCCTGAAGACGGATTACCCAAAAGTTTGAGTCTGTAAGTGTGTTTCCTTACTCTGTGTGTTACTTTTCTTGAATTTTGAACTTATATATATATATATATATATATATATATAAATGTTGTTGAAGGCCACGGCGGCTTCAGTATTTACGATCTTTCTCAGTAATTGTTCCTTTTTTCTGAACACTTTCCGGTGTTGAACATTTAATTGGTGGAGTAACTCTCCTAGGTACATTTTAACTACACTGTTTTTGAATACCTTTACTTATCTATATTATATCAAGCTTTCTATATTTATATCTTTATATAATATAGATAACTAAAGGTATTCAAAAACAGTGTAGTTAAAATTTCATTGACTAGTTTTGACTAAAATTTGGTTTACCAATTAAATGTTCAACACCGGAAAGTGTTCAGAAAAAAGGAACAATTAATGAGAAAGAAAGATACTGAAGCCGCTGTGGCCTTCAACAACATTTGTTTAGAAGAAGATTTGCTGCCCATTTATACGAATATATATATATATATACATATATATGATTTCGCGCTCCGTTCTTCGACGTGGGGAGATCTCTCTCACTTCGTCCTCTCTTCTAGTCTACTCTCCTGATGACGAACAACAGTTCGAAATATTGAATTCTGTAAGTGTTCTTTTTATTCTCTTTTCTGTGCCGTGCTTTGTGTAATTTAAAGTTATATATATAGGGCAAACTGAAAAAACATTAAAACAATGTTTTAACAAAACTTAAAAATTAAATTAAATTAAAAATTATTAATGAAATAATTTAAACAAGTCAAACTATGCTAATCTTTTAATCATTTAAACGAACATGGGTATGAACCAGACAGTATCGAAAATTTAATTGATTTATTAAAAACCGGACAAAAACTACAGAAATTAAATATAATAGAGATGAATATAAAAACACAATTTAAATAATAACCGGACAAAAACGACAGAAATTAAATATAATAGAGATGAATATAAAAACAATTTAATCACCAAACTGATATATTATTTAAACCTGTAATAGAAATGAAAAAACGACTGGGTGGACTTGACAATGACGATTTAAATTATAAAAGAATAAAACTAGGTAAATAATAAGTAAAATAAAACTAATATTATTAATAAATATATTGTATATGTTAACAGTATTTATTTGATATGTGTTCAAATCCAGGATTATTTGGCTATGATTAGGCCTACTTGAAGATGAACTACATGTTAAACCGGTCGGATGACTACAACAGCTATACTCTACTCTAATATGACAAAATATATAAGTTACATTAATGTTTAATTAAAACTCAGTTATAAAAAGACCTCGTGAATCGTTATATGTGTTTAAGCTGGTCCATCATATCTGGGACTTACGATGAAGATGGTGAAGAAAATAGTCAAAGAATCAAAATTACAAAATAATAAATAAATTAAATAGATAAAAAAGAAAGTAGTAAAATATAGATGTAGGAATATATTGATAGAAAATAATGTCGATTTAGATCAGTTGTATATTAAAATGGAAAACAAAATGTTATTCTCTTAATTTAAATTATATATTTAATTCAGAACAATATCCAGGATACTTTTTCTTCTATTAATTATTCTTAGAAAAGCGACAGAAACATTGCAGACAACCCTTCAAGTCCCCTGCCTATTTATTTTCCCAGTTAGGCTGCAAGAGTGCATGCATATTTCACCAACACACTTCTCTTCCCTTAGGTCTAGGCAAATACTTGGAGTTCTTAGCCACGCCTCTAATTAAGATTCTTAAATATTCTTCAATTATGAAAACTATTCAAGATTTTCTTCAGAGAGAAATAAGTGACAGAAATAATGACATTTTTAACTTGCAATTAAAATAGCTTTCAAAATGTATAAAATGATATTTAAGGCTCATCATGAAATCAGTTGATAAGTTAAAGCTTACACTCTAATCCTATAGAACAATATTAATAACGATGAAAATCAGAAGATTATAGAACAAAAGTTTTCTGTTTTGTTTTCTTCTTTCTTATTTTTTTAAAAAAAAAATGACTGAATTTCCTGAAAGTTGGAATTAATAAAAACTTTATTAAGTAGTTCAATATTAAAAAAAAAATCCTTTTTAATTTAAAACAAAACAAACTAACTTTAGTAATTTGTCATGCAATGATTTTTTTTTTAAAAGAGTCCCTAAGGGATAGTGTAAAATTAAATATGTCATTTCAACAGTAATTGATATTGCTCTTCTAGTTGCCTTGACTTTTCAAAGGTATAACTTAGAATTCCTTTAGCGATTCTGAATTGAAGTAGAGCTATGGTTAATGTTACTGCAGTTTATAACATTAGCAAATATTAGTTTTACTCAATTACTTTTTTCTTTAATCTCAAGGGCATCATGCAATTATTTCAGTTTAAAATCTCTAACTTAGAATAAAATCTCTTCTTTTATCTTTTCTCATTACACTTTGCCATTATATATTTCATTTAGAATTAAAGTATAACGTAAGAAAACAGGAAGTGTTCGTTAAATACTAATGAAACGAGACTATTTTTGTATGTATTTCATCTAAACTGATAGTTTTTTTATAATCAAATTTTAGTTATTAATAAAAGCATTAACTGTAATCTTCAGTTTAAGCGCAGATACCAATTATAGAAGTCTTATCTATTAATCACTTTCTGATTATAATCTAGTGTTTTACCACTATCACACAAGAATGTACATTGGAAGACGAAAGCTGTACATTTCGTACAGAATTGTACGAGAATGGGATATGTCGTGATTGTGTTATTCATAGACATGGACCAAGTCAACTGAAGACGATAAATGTTTAATTTTTGAACATTTAAGCGTTCAAAAATCATCTTAACGCTAAATACTCATACTTTAATGGATGATAACAAGGAATATAAAAGCACTTTGTGCCCAGAGAATTTAAGATAATTTAATTTAGGTTCATAAAAAACGCTATGTTTTTACTGGTGAAAAAGCTTGGATTTATTTTTGTAGTCTCTGTTTTTGGATCATCGAAATGAGGAAAATCCACCAAAAGTTATTCGTTCACAAACTGCTTTGTGAGCGAACAACAGAGACTGCAACAAAAAAAAAGCTAACCTTATAATCGTATAAGAATGTAGAACACTTGTGAATCTGATTAAATTCTCTGAGCATAATTGTCGAGCTCCTTAGAAAATGGCCGCTTTACTTTTTCAAATTTCTGAACATCTGGGTAATGTGGTTTTGTAGAACAAAGTAGGATCCTACTTTAGCAATTTTTAAAATTTTAATATTTTGATTGGTTTCTCAAAGTATTAAAAAAAAATGCAAAAGCAACTCTGAAGTCAGAATCATCTCACACCATGACAATGAAAGCTCTAATACTGCCTTCCGAAAAACAGAGGATTGCATTGACAACATACACCATTCACCCTAGAGTTCATATCTAGTATACAAATTCATAACTCGTACACGATTTCTTTCCTTCCCTAAACGTAAGGTACGTGTACATGGTTCTCCAAACCTCGAGGATGTCGTTGAGCATATCGGTAACTGTTTGATGAGATACCTAATGTCACATTCACGATCCGAAATTGATTTGGGCGAATGGAAAAGCATTTTGTATTTAATGCCAATTATTTATAAAAAGCATTAAAGCCATTAGTTGAAATAATATTAACTTTGTAGCAAACGATTTCCACATAATTTGATTGTGGTGTGTACAATATGATCAATTAATCTGCATGAATTTTGCAATTAATTTCCTATTACTCTTGAAATAATTCCAGGAATGTTTGATGGTAATTCAAAATGTTTTCCCTTAATTGTCTAAACTTCCACTCAAAGCAAGTGGTGATTTTTTTTTATCAATGCCCACAATTATAGGTTTTACAGTTATTGTGCATTTTCACGGACAAAAGCGTGCCGTTCAACGTTTATGATTCCACACGTATTTAACCATAGGTTAAATATATTCACAGACGAATGATCATTTTAAGTCCAGTTTTTCATATTATTAGTGTATTCTACATATACACATGTGTTGTAAAAACGAGTTAAGAGCAAATAATGTTGGTTTACATTTTGATGTTCACTGTCACTGATGCAGGGAACTCCATAACTATGGTTATAATGGTATAATAACTATGGTAAATAAAATTAAATTAAATTTTAAATTTTAATTAATAATATTTAAATTTAAATATTAATATTAATAATATTTAAATTTTAAATTAAAAAAATTAAATTTTATAACTATGGTATAAAATTATACCATAACTATGGTATAATTTTATACCATAATTTATAATATATAATACCATACGAGTATATTATACCATAATTATACACCATACAATACATTTTTCGAATTATAATACCCAATAGCATCCCTGATATGGTCACCGACAGACATACTTCACACTCCATACAGACTCTTACTCCATCAATAAAGTTACCCCCAATTTGGTAATATCTGTTCATCGGGAATGTCATACAAAGAATTAATGTTTTCCAGCTATAGCAGGCGTATCAATGCTATGCGACTTCTAGTACATGTACTACAGATACATAATAAATACTACTTCTTCAGAGATAAGAATTAAATGACTAACTTATGTTTTACTTATAAATGATTTATTGAGTATATATTAATTGTAGATTTTATATCAGTAATTATTCAATGCCAGTTATACAAAGATTTCTTAATGACCTATGGATTATGCTGTACAGATAAATGTATTAGATTAACCAAATTGAATGTCAAAGGCTAGTATCATCTATTAGAGGCCGCATGAATGAACAAAGCAATGTTCATACTGCTATCTAGTAGCTGACGCAAGAAACCCTAATCAAATGTTGCTCTTAGTGGGTTCATTCTCCTACATATTAATTACATTTTTTTTTTGCTTCTACCGCAAAATGTTTACATTTTATCAAAATCAAAAAGACTAACTACATGTAGTAACGTTTTTACTAATAAATTGTACAATTAGATGCTCGATTAAAGATGTTTTCACTATAATAAAAAAAAGAAACGGATATTAGTGAAATATACGAAGCACAATGACATCTCCATGTTCATCATGCGCCTGGGAGAGAGGAATGAAAAAAAGTCAGAGTCTGCAAATCGTTCCATCAGGCTTCTGCCCTTGTTTGAACGGATCTCCGAAGAGTCCTGGAGAGCCGGAGGTAGAGCATAGGATTAATTAATTAACAATAATAAAAAAACAAAAAATAAATATATACAAAGCAAATTATTATTTAAAAAAAAAATAAAAAACAAAGGTAGTATTAAGATAAATGTACATTTAAAATGTAATATATATAATGTATAAATAGGAAAAATATAGAATTCAAGTGCTTAAAATGTAGAATTAGGAGAAATACATAAAAGTACTTATTGTATTTATATTAGATAGTATTATATTTCATTGTACTATAAGCTAGAATAATGCATTATACATGGATTTTCAATCTTAGTTCAATATTGAAATTAATAGTTTTAATTATTGTAATTTCACCATACCAACTATTGCAGGGCGGTGAAATCGAATCCGGTGCACCTAGGTTTATGTCTAGGTACAACCGGTTTCGATTGTACCTCCATGAAGTATGTACTTTTGTAAATAAAGTTGTATCCATTCATTCATTCAATGACATTACTAGAATTATAGATATATCTTGATGTCATGTCAGAAAACATGGTAACATGGTTTCATGGTAACATTGAGAGTAACATGGTTTCAAGGAGAGCTTTAGTTGATGACCGATGTCATCTTGTCTGAACAAAAGTGAACTGCCCTTCTAGGTCTACTAGACTAGACTAGGTTTTGCCTGTACATCGGTCATGGTTTCTTAACACTCTGTTCAGCGTTAACGTTGGTATATCTGAATTCTCACCCGTTTAATCAGTAAAAACAACCAAGACAAAAATAAAAATTCCAAGAATGCCAGGCACTAGTGTCAATATATACAGTTCTCTGCAGGTGTGTTTGTTTACTGTGGCTTCCCTAAATGTTTTCTTAATTCTGATGAACTGTGACATATTAATTCAGAGTGGCCCTAGGAAAGGTTTAATTGAGTTTAGGTCAAAACGTTATAATACATATACCAATATGTATACGAATGCATATACCAATACGCTAATATACCAATGGAAGTATTGGTCAATAGCCAGAATAACAGAATATTATGTTAATAATATACAGAATTACATAATGCGTAACTTACAGAATAAAGCGTAATTACAGAATAACGCGTTTTTAACATACGATGTTCATCTTTAGAAACATCAACAATAAAATGATAACATGGTAACAACTTATTAAAGAAAAACATTTAAATTGAAATACGAAAGGTCAAGGAGACATACCTTGGGATATTGGGAAAGTAGAAAAGGAAATGGGCTATAGGAAGTGACGGTTTAAACTTTAACAAGTTTGCGATAAGAGGGGCAGGTAGGGGAAGTTCAAATCAAGTTTACAATTCACTGATGCCGACTTTCAAAATAGTTTGGGATTAGAATTAAAACTGACAAGTGGGACTGAGCACAACTGTACAGATAATGTCATAGAGAAGATTAACTTTTTCGTTTTTCATTTACCTACCGCTTCTTTAGATTTTGGAATTTACTTCTCAGTCAATGGAAGTTTTTAACAATGATCCTATAAAGGTGTTCTATTTACATTACCTTTAAGGTAGTTTAACAGTGTTCCTCTGTAAATTTATTCACAGTCATACTATTTGGTTAATTTTTTCTAATATGTCACTTGGTCAGCTCCTTTTCCAGTTGAACCCAGTTAGCAGGAAGTTAGTTCGAAGAATTGAATCTCTCAGTGCCGAGACTACACATATAGGATAGGATGGATGACAACTATAGGAGTATAATGCCCAGCAATTAGATAAGTTGTTTAAATGACCGTTCATTCCCAATCAACTTATTAAAAAAAAATTTTTTTTACCGTGGTTATCCTCCTAAGTTGATTAATAACCGTATAGTCCCTCCTGATGTAAATCATAATTCTGATCCTAGGAGGGATCGCAGTGACTCTACTTTCCTCATCACCACTTATTTTCCTGACGCTCATAAGCTGCGCGCAGTTATCCAAGGAGTTCTTCCCTATACTTTCTTCTTCCACCTGTACCTTTTCTGTCTTCAGAGAGGCACCCTCTATTTCTTACCGCAAACCTGCTAATCTTAAATCTATCTTTCCTCATATTTCTTCTCCCAAGCCTCCCAATACTGCTGGTGGTATGGTTCAATGTGGATGTCGTGGGTGTCTTACTTGTCCAATCATCAATCCCGTTCCTTCCTTTACTTCTTTATTCAGTTAAAGAAGAAAACTCACTCACTTTAAGAAGTTTTTTTTTCTTTACTTCCTGTACTCAGCAAACGCACCTACCCTATATCCTACAAGACCTCTTGTACCTCTGGTAACTGCGTTTACCGTTTGGATTGCACCCAGTGCAAATTTGGATGCTTTTTATGAAGGTTTGGCTTCCACCAAGCTAAGCCTGCGTATGAATAATCACAGGCCGTCCGTTGGTAAACGCAGTGACCTTCCCGTTGTTACTCATGCTAGTTCTCATGGAGTCGGTTTTAATGACTGTTTCCGATTAAATGTTCTGAGACAGATAAGTGATAACAATTCAAAGGTCACTCTGAGGGCTTCAGAAGAAGCTTTTATTAGTCTTCTGGGGGGGTAGATCTGCTCCTGGGCTTAACCTCAATAGTTTATTATTCCTTTTATTTATTTTGGTTTCTTAGAGTATTTTTTGTTTGTTTACTTATTTTTATTTTCTATTTCTATTTTTATATTTATTTCTATTTTTATTTTTGTTTAGTTTTTTTACCTGTTCTAATAGTTTTTGTTATCATTTGTTATAATTTATTTTGCTTTTATCTCTTTATCTATCCTTGCCTCCTATCCCTCCGTAAGTTGGTTACACTGTTCTGTGCTCCTTCAAGACCACCGACCAGTCGTTGTCTGCCTGCGGAGCGACTCCTTTCTATCTTCCTGATGACGAGGACATCGAAATATAGTAGTGAGTTACTGTTTCATTTCTGTGTGTTTTTTGTGTTAATATAGTTATATATATATATATATATATATATATATATATATATATATATGTAAAAGTATCGACCGTGGAATAGAAACAAAACTAAAGTTTATCAGGACTCGGTCAGTTCTTTAGGTTCAAATTAAACTCTCATTGCCAACGTTTCGGTTTTTTATTTCAAACCTTTTTCATAGGCAGAAATATACATTTTGAAACAGAAAAACTAAGTATTACATTACAATTACATTACAAAAGAAAAATAATCTGTGGATTTCAACTACATCTGTAGTTTGAATGAACACGTGACACTGAACTGAAATAAACATATATATATACAATTAAAAGAAACGGTCCAGCGGACTTTTTTAAAATAAAATAAATTCAAAACGAAGGAAACACACAGAAAGACACAGACATAACTCACATCGATATTTCGACCATCGTCGTCATCAGGAGGTGCGAAGAGCGAAGAGTCCCGCAGGAAGACAGGGCGGTACTGAACTCGGAGACCGCAGCCAGTACCCCACCACTTACCACCAAGCGGGAAGGGAGGGAGGGAAATGAAGAGCCAAATTAAGACGTAAAAGGAACGAGTAAAAAGTATAACTATAAAAAATTATAAAAAAGTAGATAAATCAAATTAAAATTAATAAAGAAAAAATAAAAAATAAATAAATAAATTATAAATAAATTATCGGTTGAGGTTGAGTCCAGGGGAAGAGCGAGCATCAAGTAAGCATATGTATGCCTCCTCTGAAGCTCTTAGGGTAACTTTATTGTTGGATTCGGGGATCTGTTTCAGGATCTGAACCCTGAAACAGATCCCCGAATCCAACAATAAAGTTACCCTAAGAGCTTCAGAGGAGGCATACATATGCTTACTTGATGCTTGCTCTTCCCCTGGACTATATATATATAGTATTTTATATTTAATAAGTGGTATTAAACCATGTAATTCAGTAAAAGAAGGAATGTTGAAAAAGGAACAGATTTCCGATGTAAGGAAATATTCATTTCTATACTTCTGAAATGATGTAAAAAAAAAACCATATATCAATGTGAAAATCCATAGTTGTATTACCAGATTTACAACCACTACATTTCTACTACTCTTTATTTATAAATTTAAAAAGTAAACAATATCCAAAATTGTAATAGTAATAGTGCTAATTGTAAAAAAAAACATTAGCTCTGATGAAGATACAAATATATACCGAAACGTCGGTGAAAGAAGTAGTTTCATTCATCAGACCGTAGCCCTCAAAAATCTTATACATGTGAATAATGGGTCAAGAAAAGAAATCATGATGTGAATTAATAAAATACAACTGTAGCTCTTCTGTGAATTCACTCACTTTTGCAAACACAAGCACACGTAAACATGCATATATACACACCAATTCACAGATAACGGCCTTCACTGTAAATGATAAAATGATATTCCAATGGAACAATGAAAAGGACTCTTTGAGAGTTACCCTGGAGCTCAGGACTGGTGAGTATCGCCTATGTATGTCTGTATGTCCTACATGTATGTATGTCCTACAGAAATAACGCTAAATAAACTTACTCAATGAAAATAAGTAATTATCTGAAAAATGATTGGAAAATTCAATTGCAAGTGAATAACTTCGTCCCACTAAATATTCATTTTCCTCGATAATTAGAGCACACATCATAATTAGCAACAATTAACTAATGAGCACGCATTTTCATATTCATCTCTCAGTGACAGCTCTTGTTTACAGAAAAGTTTTTAGATCAATTTTACTGGAACCTGTTCCACTGTTTCGTTAAAATATCAAAGTTATATTTTACATGTGTGCAGTCGAAATGCATTATAAATGTATTATGATATCAATGAGTTTCCGATATCTCATTATGCTTACGGTCTTGTGATGTTATGATTATACGATATGCTTATATTTTAATTTAGTATGGTTGGATTATGGCTAGTTGAAATGCATATAGAAATCAATATTCTGCTAAGGAATAGATAACGAATATGGCAAGTTCATCCGAGTGAAAAAAAGAACAATATTTGCCAACATGTCGAACATGAATCTACTGATGTGCACCTTATAATTAGCAGTTACAGGTCATAGACCTAACACTGATTTTTGTCTGTTCTGCTGTGAGAGTGAGTAAGTAAAAGTCAGGTGTGCTTTGTTTGATTTGCCGGTCCACGCTCCTTCGTGGTCGTTTAGCTTTCAGTTATAAGTCACTGAGTTGAGAGTAAATAGTCAGGTTAGAGGAGTCTAGTTTCTTATGTAAGCGACGAATTCAATTGTAGATCTTGTAGGAAAATTATCTGCGGCGTCCTTGCTTGGATGGAATGGGAATTTAGTGTCCTCATTGGTCACCAGTCGACTGGTGAATTGTTCAATTAATTCGCCAGTTAATTCACTTTTAGCATGAGATCACTTTTGGGTATAAACATTTCTGGCATATCTAGGTGCTTCAGTGAAAAAAAGTAAACACTTTTTTTGAACTCTTTAGATGGCAATTTGGTTACTTTTTGCGTCTTGCAACCAGGTCAAATATCCAGTTACAAATCACAGTTTATCTAATTACAATCTTATTAACGAGACCTTTACTCACTGTGGAGCATTCTTTGACCTCTAGTTTGGGTACAAAGTTGACCTTACAGCCAGGTCTTATACGAGTATATATATATATATATATATATATATATATATATATATATATATATAAAGGACCAGCCACCATATATGAAGGACCAGCCACACACCCAAGGTACAATACAGACGGTCTACTATAGAAACCAATTTTCCAATCATTACAAAACCGATGAAAGAATACTGAAGACCATTATTAAAAACAATACAAAGTGCAACAATTCTGGAGACCAACTGAAGATTAGAATTTACTATAGAAGTTTTTGCACAACACACTTAATAGTCAAGAATAATTTACTGCAAAAACCACTCTTGCAAAAGACCAATGTGGTATACCAATACAATTGTACCATAGGAAACTGTGAGTTCCTTAAATCATGCTACATTGGTTCTACAGCAACAACATTATCCAGGAGATTAACAATGCACCTGACTGCAGGTGCCCCGAAAGAACATACGCAGAGCACCCATAGCCTCAAGCTAACCAGGGAAGAATTGAATAAAAATATCACATTACTTTATCAAGAAAATGACCTGAGAAGGCTACACATTCTGGAAGCGCTGTGCATAAGAGAAAAGAAGCCGAACCTGAACAACCAGACCACGAGCTTCTCAAGAATATTAAAACTGCATGCAGGAACGTAGGATAATATTAAGTTCAATCCCTGATTATTTTCAAATTCGTTAGTACTTTTAATTAATAGCAACCCTGAGGACCGTTATAACCTGTATAACCTCCCACTCAATTCATGTAGATATTTCTTATTCTGTTAGGATGTTAATAATTGTGTTAATAATTTAGATAGTTCTTATTTTTGTATTTGAGTTCTGTTATGAATTGTTATTAGTGCCTGAAGATGGTCAGAGCTGACCGAAACGTCGTATGTAATTTGTATGTAAGGTTAATTTGTTTGTTATAGTTAAAACTTGTTAGTTAATAAAATGGAAGTCAAGAATAAATCTTTTGGTGAATTACTTTATTTTTTACCAGAAAGGTGGAAATCCATAGTGAGAAAACTTGAAAAATTAACTCGGAAAAGAACAAAAGTTAAAATTGGCATAATTTTTAATAAAACATGTTTGATTGAAGGTCTGCTCCCAAAATACACAAATATATATATATATATATATATATATATATATATATATATGAGTTCAATGTAGAAAAAGAAACATAAAGAAATCAAAAGCACACACTTACAGTCTCTAATTTTCGGTTTGAACCACCTTCAGGAGAGATAAGAGAAGTAAACCAGTGCGCTTGGTTTCCCTCTCTTATCTCTCCTGAAGACGGTTCAAACCGAAAATTAGAGACTGTAAGTCTGTGCTTTTGATTTTTTTATGTTTCTTTTTCTACATTGAACTATATTTGTCCTTTTCGGATCGTATTTCTAACGAAAAAGTATATACGAGCCGTTTATTTTGAAAGTGGCCTAATTCCATTTTCCAAAAAAATTTAGCTAGCTATTTAAATAATTACATTTTTACGTTATCTTTACCTTTTGCAGCAAATTGTACAAAATTTATTTAAAATTACTAAGTTTTTTTATAACAAAAATTAGTTGATAAATAAAATTACAATATTTTTAAATTTTGTAAAACGCAAACCCTTAAATATCTCGATTTTAACATAAATGGAATTAGGCCACTTTCAAAATAAGCGGCTCATATATACATATAAATATATTGGTATAAATAGGCAGCAGATCCTCTTTTAAACAGGTATCATTAAAATTAACCGCAGTCTCGGCATTCACGATCTTAAGACTGAGAGATTCAATCCTACGAAATAACCTCCTGCTAACAGGGTTCAACTGGAAAAGGTGTTGGCCAAGTGACATGATCTCAACTAGAACGGTTATCTCAAGGTTTACTAATTACCTTTACTAATCCTTTTAATCTATTAATAGCAATGACTATCTCATCGATTTTAATTTAACATGTCACTTGGCCAACTCCTTTTCCAGTTGAACCCTGTTAGCAGGAGGTTAGTTCGTAGGATCGAATCTCTCAGTCTTAAGATCGTGAATGCCGATACTGCGGTTAATTTTAATGATATTAATATATATATATATATATATATATATATATATATATGTGTGTGTGTGTGTGTGTGTGTGTGTGAGATTGAATTAACGGCCTATTGTTTTTTTTTAATTAATTTCTTGGATAACTTTTCCAAATCCCTTAAGAGTCTTTTAAATTCACCAGGAACTAGGTACATCCTAGATCCTAGTTCCTACTTAATTCCTGGTGAATTTAAAAGACTCTTAAGCAATTTGGAAAAGTTATCCAAGAAATTAATTAAAAAAACAATAGGCCGTAAATTCAATCTCACATGTATTAACGAAGGACTGTTTCCTAAATATTCGAATTTCAATTATATATATATATATATTAGTCGTTGTCTGGCTGCGGAGCGACTCGTTTCTATCTCCCTGATGACGAAGTCATCGAAATATAATAGTGAGTTTCTGTGTGATCTTTTTGTCAATATAGTTATATATATTATATATATATATATATATATATATATATATATATATCTGTTCGGGAAATGGTGTTTGAAGGTGAGCCTGCTGATAGATTATAAATTATAAAGTATAATAACCATAGCCAAGTATTTAACCAGGTTATAATACCTGGATATAACATCAAAGGGAAGGTAATTAACCTGGCTTTTGAAAGTTATTAACTGGTGACCAATGAAAACAGGAGTTCACTTGGATGTTCCCCTACTGAACTGAATGCGGACACTCTGAGCTGGATTGCAAGTTTCCATCCATCAATTCAGTGGGAAGTTCAATCGAGGTAGCTAGGTAACTCCATCGTGGCATCCTCACTGATAGGATGTGTGTTCTAGAGGACAAGCCATGCTCTGCATAATGAATACAGTGGCATGTAACAATGGACTCGGTATAAGGCGGTTAGTTCTCTCAGGTAGAGAGAAGCTGATGTTAGGCTTTAGAAAAGATTTCAGCGAATAAAGTTTCACTGTTCACAATAAATTTCCTCGTTCAGTTTACCTCGATGAAACCGATCAATTAAGGTATGTCTTAATTGGTTATATTTCAAAATGTTGAGTCAAAGTCTTCGTAAGGTCGTAGAAGAGAAAGTATCATGTCAAAGAGTCAGAGGGACACAAGTTGTCTTGTTAAATGACTTCATCAATCTATTCAGAACATCTTGTATTCGAAGACCTCGGGCTTAGTGAGGGTGTCGCTTTATGAGAAGGTTTGAAGAGGAGAGAGGGCCAGAAGAAAGGAGAGCTTGTTAGGGAATGGGGGAAGAAGCAAAGGCAGGGCTGCCTCGGTAATTGGCACGATTGGACCTTGCACATTTACATAATGGAGTTGCATTCCTTTGGGATTAGGACAAGACGAGTGGTGAAGTCCTAGATCCCGGACACAACGAGGACTTTTCCGACGTCTGGGGGCTCCCTAAATGCTTGCATCTAAAACACTGAGTAGCACCAGGTATTCTGTGAAGATACTTCAAATGGTACCTTAATACCCATGATGTTTGTCAATGATTGAATTTCTTTTAACCATGCCACCAAACAATATAATGAAAACCCGTTAAAAATAATAAATGATTAGATATAGGATTAAAACTCTTATAATGAATAGTCAATTTTAGTTATATTTAATATTAAATGAACCAGTACTAGTAAAAATCTATCAAACCTGCTGCTGCTACTCAATGTTAAGTTTTTGAGACGTGCTTTCTTAGGAAAAGTCAATGCCTAACTGTTAATACAAAAACGATTTATTGTTCGTGGATGTCTTCTGATTGTTCACAATCATTGAAGTTCTCGATTGCCAAATCAAAACCAAAATTAATCACTAATACATCAGAATATAAGCATATATATCTCATAATATTTCTCCTATCATGAAAAGCTTCAGATCTTACAATGTAAAGCTTAAAGCTTTAGGTCCGTCAGTATAAACAATAAAAAAGCATTAACCAAAGCATAAATCTCACTGTGTTGCACTTTTGAAGACTCAATGAAGTTCCTTCAATATTTGTTTGAAAGCATTAGGGTATAACGAATTCTTTAAATGACCCTGATTTTCTTTACCAGGCTTGTAACCAGATGTAAACATAATTACATCTCGTTTTATCGAATAAAATATTCAAGGGCACATATAGGCACCTCAATATACAACAAATATACTAATATACTAATTAATATATATTGAAATAAGTATATTCGTGTACGTATTTTATCCAATGCCTGCCATACGGAAGAGGTTGAGATTTCAAAACAAAAATTTATTTCGTCAAAACAATATTTAAGGAAATCGGAAAAATTTTCTTCTATAGTCATTCATCCTAAAAAAAAATGAGTGATTTCGGGCATTACCTTTGAAAGCAAATCTGAAAACCTTGCTGTGAGATTAATTCTACATTGTGAGACACAAAGCTATTAAAGTGAAAAATAACAAACATAATTTACTTTTTATAAAAAAAAATGAAAAATATTTTTTTAAATATTAAATAAATTAACATTACTACAGATCAATAAACATAGCAAGTTTAAAAATAAAAACTGAAGTTGATTATGAAAAATCATTTTTAATATAGAATTAGCTTTATTCATTTACTTGTTAAATATCTTAATTTTAAATTAAAATTATTTCAACCTTCTTTATCATTTTTTTAATAGTAGAGTACTATGATATCAATTTTTAAGTAATGTTAATAAGTTTACTCAGTAGAAACACTGAAGATAAATCCAGAGTCCGTGATTCTGAAGATTTCTGAATGCCAGACATTATATTAACGATTCATTATTAAAAGAATTCGATTTTCCTAGAAGGTGATAAAACAGAAATAGACAGTAATCTCTAACTGTAGATTACGTTCTAATTTCTAATTTCCTTTTATTCCTGACGGTTCATAGGCAATTGCAAGGAATAATTCTCTCATTCCACTCGCTTCATTTCATTTCAATAACAATTTAGTGTATAGATTCTCCATAGTAATAATAACTGTTTAAATTAATATTGCTGTTTAAAATGTTAACCGCCTATTTTATAATCAAAGTTTAGACATATATTTACTGTATACCACCGTTAAAACCGTTAACATACATTTGTTCATATACAGATATGGATAATTTGGTATTTAAAATTAATGGCCGGATCTTTATAACGAAAAGTGGGTGGGAAACCATTGGTGGCACTTCGTAACTTGGTCTCTGAGAGACAAGGTAGCCCAATAGCAAGGTGATCACCTCTGGACTGGTAGATCCGGGGTTCCATACCCACTCTTGCACTCAATTTATCCACTCGGGAGGTGAATAAATCTGAGCACCTGATCAGTCGAAGAGGCCATTAAGTAGTCGGTGCCAAGCCTCAGGGTACTCGTTAAAAATCTCTACTCTAAATACACTTAAGTTAGGCAGAAGTTAGGACTTCCAATGTAGAATGCTCATTATGTGGTATCACAAATACCCAATATTCAGCCAATGGGTGCTCTTTGCAGGACTACCACTACAACCTAACCTAAGTTAGTCTCTGAAGGGATGTATGCACCGTTACTAACCTCTTTTTAACTACTCTTGAGAGAGTGAAGGGATTATGACAGCTAAGAGTACGGAACAATGTATGGATTAAAAATCTCCTACAAAATAACTTGTACCACTTTACTGTGAAGTTTAAAGTGAGCACAAGTCTCGATTTTAGCTGGACAGTCCCACTCTTTGGTAGACTGTCCCGCGTCCCGCCGATTTCTAAAAATGTCTCGCTTTTTAGAAGATATCAGCATTTCTTATTTTGAAAGTACTGTAAAAATATATTACCTACTATTTATTAAATATTATGGTGAATATAAAAAAATAAAAAAATACATTAAAAAAACTTATAAAATAAATGCAAATTTTCTGAAACATGTCAAAAATTTTTATAATAACTGCTTGGAATATCTTGAAGAATGGACAGTTCAAATCGAAGATAATAAAAATATTCATTGGCAGATATTAAAAAAGAAGATTTTATGGGAATATATGGAAAAATCTTTTGAATATATTAGTAACCATTTTCCCAAAAATAATATTTGCGAAAATGATCTTTTTGATGAGGTGGCATTGGTAAAAAGATATTTTACAGATAAAAAATTAAATTTCTTAGCCTGTAAATGTGGAAAGACAAAAAATGGACGAAGTTATTCCTTCATTTTAAACAGAATAATATTAGTTATACAAATATTTTGAAAACTGTATAATTCGCGCTCTCCCTTCCAGGAACAAAACGTGTTTTTTCTAGTATCAACAAATTATGTACAACTGAAAAAACACAGTTGAACATTAAAACTTTAAAATCTATATTAAGCGAAAAATATAATTTGGCCAATTCATGTGAAATGTTTCACATTTTAATAAATTATCCGAATCTATTGCAAAGTATTCGCTCGGATCAAAAATATCGTGAAAGAAAATACAAAGTTTTTTAAATAAAAAATTAAATTTGATTAAAAATCATGATGTTTAAATTATTATTTTTTACAAATATTTTTATAGTTACCAATAAATAATAATAAATACATTTTTGTTCAAGTATATAAATGGTATACAACAAAATATATATATAACTAAATTGTAATTTTAGTATTAGTAGTAATACTGTCCGTCATACCTCGTAAAGTCTCAGAAAAGCTCGACCGGTTTCGGGTCCGACCGGATCCCATCTGACACAGTCACTTGCTCTTGAAGATGGGACCCGGACGGACCCGAAACCGGTCGAGCTTTTCTGAGACTTTAGGAGGTATGACGGACAGTATTACTACTAATTCTAATATTACTTACCTTAGTGGAACTAACCCATTAACTATATTTAAATTGTAATTGTCATTTTATCCCAATTGTCCCGCTTTGTCTCAATGAAAATGTAATCACTATAGTCAAGTTACAAATTAATTAAACCTGCTTAACATTTAGGAAAATAATTTTAATGGTAAAATTCCATTTTACCTGGAAATGTTAAACTGAAAGCGTTTTCCAAGTGTTTTAGGCTAAAGGATTGAACCTACTTATTATTAAAATAAAATTGCTAATATGAGTTATTTTCAGTTTCTAAATTGCTTAGAAATAAGAAATCACCTTCGGCATTGAGATGTATGGATTCGAGAGGACCCTGGAAGGCGTATCTCAGTCCCAGACCGTCCGTCATGATTTTGTCTACGTCTTCCACACTGAGAATGTCATCCTCTACGAGGTGCCAGCATTCATTTAATATGGCATACCTGAATAACAATAAAAATAATGTTAGTGACTCACATAAATGAAAAGTAAAAATTAATTCCATGTTCCGTTAACAAAATGAACCACAAGAAATGTAAACAACTGTTATATTATATTAAAAGCAATGCCGAATTTTGTAAAAATTTCCTTTTTCAATTTTTTTATTGTTTCATGGTTTCTACATTGATCTTCCTCACTGTAGAAAAAGCAATCTGGAACAAAAACATTTCATAACTTCCTATCATCATATGTTTCGATCATTCTTCTGTCATTTTCTTTAGGCTATTTCTTACAATATATTTCTTGCCAAATACTTCATTTCAAACTTTTCTGAGTGAAACCACTTCCAATTTTCAGTTTCTAAATTGATTAGAAATAAAAAATATTAAAAAAACAGAGGAGTAAAAATAAAAAAGCTTTCTGATAAAAGTGAATCACCTTCCAAGTGGTTTTTTGAATTATCAGTTTAGTTCATTTCATCACTGTCCCAGTTTCATGTGAGTTGTGGAGAAATATGAAGTTCTGTCACAGGGGCGGTAAGTACGAATGCAAGTTTAGTTAGTTATTTTGGATGATGTAGTACATTTATATAATACATACAATACGCAGTATGTATATTTATTTTACATTATTTTTTTTAGTAAATTCGAACCAATGGAATGAATTAATTAACTATACTACCATTAATTTATATGAGAAAAAATTATTTTGGTATACGATTATTTTGACTTACATTGATCATCACGGAACGAATTAAATTCGTTTGTCGAGGTATCAATGTAGTTATAATAACATTCGCTGTTAAAAATAGAACTGAGTACAAAATGAGTCAATCACAAAATAGTCAATCACTAAAGTCAGGGAAATATGCCGCAATTATATTGCTTTTAATGATACATATAAATGATGAACCGTTTCTAAAACTTATATATATATATATTATAAAACTTATATATATATATATATATATATATATATCACCCAGTGAGTCCTTTAGTTGACTGTCGTCCCTCCGTCAATTCACTTCTTCTCCTGAGGACGACCGCCATTACGGTCGAAATATTGAAAAGTGAGTCTTTGTTGTGTTTCTGTTTATGTGTCACTGCTTATTTTATTATATATATATTATTATATATATATATATATATATATATATATAATATTTCACATAAACACGTGAAATAACAATAAATGATCAAACCACAATAAGAAATGGGAAAACAAGACTAAGATCTTTCAACCGTAGCAAGCAGGTTTTTGACTTTGACGAAGACCGCTTGTTGCGGTTGAAAAATCTTAGTCTTGTTTTCCCATTTCTTATTATGGTTTGATCATTGATATATGTATATATATTATTGAATTTGATAGCAGAAATACACTAATATATATATATATATATATAAATACTAATAACTTCTCGACCGTGTGACAGAATACAACAAAAAATGTTTGATCGGGCTGCGGTCAGTTTCTTCCACTTTTTAATTCAAACTCTCATTGCCGACGTTTCAATGAGAGTTTGAATTAAAAAGTGGAAGAAACTGACCGCATCCCGATCAAACATTTTTTGTTATATATATATATATATATATATATATATATATGCATATACAATAAATTGAATAACTAAAAGAAATTTAAGCACGAACTGCGCAAAATAATCAATGTTCAAACCACAATAACAAATCGAAAAAAGACAACAAAAGACAAAGAAAATAAGATCTTTCAAGCGTAACAATCGGTCTTTTTCAGTTAGTTGGGTTTTGACTCTGACGAAGACCGCTTGTTACGGTTGAAAGATCTTAGTCTTTTTTTCTCATTTCTTATTGTGGGTTTGAACATTGATATATATATATATATATTATATTATATGATATGCTCCACGTACATATCATAAATAATATGATATATTTCGCGCTCCGTTTTTCGACGTCGGGAAATCTCTCTCACTTCGTCTTCTCTTCTAGTCTACTCCTGATGACGAACAACAGTTCGAAATATTGAATTCTGTAAGTGTTCTTTTTATTCTTTTGTCTGTGTCGTGCTTTGTGTAATTTAATGTTATATATATACAAAACTAAAGTTTATCGAGACTCGGTCAGTTCTCCAGGTTCAAATTAAACTCTCATTGCCAAAGTTTCGGTCTTTATTTAAAACCTTTTTCTGAACTGACCAAATCCCGATAAACTTTAGTTTTGTTTCTATCCCAGGGTCGATGTATTGACCGAGTCCCGATAACTTTAGTTTTGTTTCTATTCCACGGTCCATACTTCCCCCTCCCCCCCCCCCTTCACCCCGTGCCTGTTACCCTTGTATTTTCCAATTTAATCTTTCCCCTGTAATCCTTGATGAACCCTATCATCAAGTAACCAACAGTCTCTCTAGAGATTAACGGGCATATGTTTTATTCGGACGCGGCTAGTTGTGGCTTGTTTGTGGCGGACAAGGGTCTGCCCGGCATGTCGCGGCGGGCTACCGTCTGGATGCTTCTCCTACTTTTTCTCTGCATCCTTTCTTACTACCTCTGACTCTTTACCTAACTTACCTTCTTCACTATCTCACAACTCGCTATTAACTGTTACCCTTGTATTTTTCCAATTTAATTTTTCCCCTGTAATCCTTGATGAACCCTATCATCAAGTAACCCTTAGTCCTTTTTAGAGACTAACTGGCACAAGCTTAAAAGCTTTCGTTGATGTAGGTCGTGGAAGCCCGCCTCCGCGATGTCCACCTTGGGTACTTCACGAGAACCGTTTCGTCGTGTATCATTAGTGAGCGGACGGTTGGTTCTCGTGACGTGGCGAAAGGGATCCACGTTAAAAAACATCAACCTATTCTGCTTTATCATGGTATGGCTGAAAGGCCTAGGAACATGAATAAATCAAACCAGGTTGATACTTTTAGCAATATATATTGCTAAAAGTATCAACCTGTTTTGATTCAAAGGAAAAGGTTCCTGTTTTGATCAAACGGTTCAAAGAGGAAAAGAAAGAACAATTTGGTCAAAAATAGCCCATCATATATATATATATATACATCATGATTTGTTTTCTTGACCCAATATTTATATGATGTATTTAAAGATTTCACATATACACGTGAAAAATATTCACAATAAGAAAACGGTAAAACAAGACTAAGATCTTTCAACCGTAACAAGCGGTCTTTGTCAGAGTCAAAAACCCAACATGGTTTTTGACTCTGACGAAGACCGCTTGTTACGGTTGAAAGATCTTAGTCTTGTTTTCCCATTTTCTTATTGTGGTTTGATCATTGATATATATCAATGTGCAGCTAAGAACTTCGAAGACATTGAGAGAGAACCTTCGCAACTTCCAAAGCAGTTTTTGATTTCAAAGGGCAGTAAACCTTTAAATTTTATAGTATACTTTTTTATTTCATCTAAATCCATCATCAGGAAGACTCTGAAGATCATTAAGTCTACTTGACCTGAATGATTTACTTCCGTCACACATATAGGCTAACGATAACACTACCATATAGCACTGACATTTTTTTGTAGGTTTTTTCTCACCTTTATGATCACAATATATGAAAAGATACTGAAGAATAGAAACAACAGAAAAGGCAATAGACTTTGTGGCCATAGTTCTACTGCAATTTTTCCTTTCATGTTTGAAAACACCAGAAATGCTTGAAATTTTGAATTCAGTTCTATTGAAATAAAATTGATTGATGTCTGTTTGGCATGTGTTCAGGTTTACTGCTAGCCAGAAACATTCTCATAACCTGAGCTTCATGTTCTCTATATTACAGTACAATTTCAATTATCACATTCTACAATACACTATATTGTTCGTGATTAAATCATTCAAAATGAAATAAAATTTTATATCAAAAATCTCTAAAAAAACAATCAAATTTTAATATTTAAGCTATAAGTTACAAAAATTTGCCAAAATGTAAACTAAAAACACCAACTCTCGGCATTCTATAAGCAGAGAAATTTGCTTTAAACAAACAGTCGAATTTGCTACTATAGTTGACCGGTTTGTGAATTAGGCGACAATTCTGTTTCCTGGTTCATAAACTGAAAAAAATATTGTTCAACGCGTGAATTAAACAAAGGATTTGTCGATTGAAGGAAATGGGCAAATATTTCATAATTCAAGAGACAGACAATGTCCTTATTCGATGTAACATATACAAGCAATATAAAGACTACCTCAGATGTCTAAAGAAGACAAAGGTGTTCTGATCAATAACAATCCTTGTTATAGTTTCAAACAAAATAAATGCATCTCTTTGAAACCGTGACATGGACCATAATTGGCCGTTACTGCTTTCTTTCCTGTTTTTCATATTTTTACAAATATTCTTATATTATTGTTAATAATAAAAGGTAAATCTTATACGAAATTAATGATAAGAACATGGAGAATTCATGTCAATAGTACAAAAAAAATTATACAATTTTTAATTAAACTAACCTAAATGCTGCAACCCAATTACAGGTGCATATATATATATATATATATATATATATATATAAGATTTCACATAAACACGTGAAATAGCAATCAATGATCAAATCACAATATGAAATGGGAAAAAAGATTAGAAGTCTTGGGTCTCCAACTGTCTCTGTACCAGTGCGCTTTGGTTTCCCTCTCTTACCTCTCCTGAAGACGGTTCAACAAAAAATTGAGACTTTAGTGTGGGTTTTAATTTCTCTATATTTCTTTATGTACATTGAATTGTATTTGTTCATTTCGGATCGTATTTTCAACGAATATATATATATATATATATATATATAAGCTCAAAAACGAAGAAAAGCAACACAAAGAGAATGATATACACTTACAAACTCAAATCTTCGGATGATCCGTCTTCAGGAGAAAAATGAATGGGCGACCAAGCCGCTGGAAACACAACGGCAGGAAACCCTGCTCTTGTTCAGCAAAGATGAAGGGTTTGCTTTTAAAGATGAAAGGTTTTTGCACGAAAAACCCTGCCGTTGTGTTTCCGGCGTGATTGGTCTCGCCCATTCTCTTTTCTCCTGAAGACAGATCATCCGAAAATTTGAGTTTGTAAGTGTGTCTCTTTCTCTGTGTGTTGCTTTTTCTCGTTTTTGAGCTGATTTGCGTCCAGTTTGGATCGTTTTTTCAAATTTGAGTGATATATATATATAGTAATAAAAGAACGGTCCAAACCGGGCAGAAAAATAGCTGAAAAAACCAACACATAAAGAAATGTTAGTCTTTTGGTTCTTTATGTGTTGTTTTTTTCAGTTATATATATATATATATATATATATATATATATATAAATACTTCACATAAACACGTGAAATAACAATCAATGGTCAAACCACAAACATCACGAGGGCAATAGCCTCTTCAAAGAGGGTTGACAGCTAGCGGATAGTTTTTTTACTTTTTCTTACTGTACTCCTTTGTTTCCCCAAACATCCCTTTCTGGACATTAGTCCTTTCCTGCGCTTTCACCCTTTTAAAATACCACTCTTCACTCCCACTCTTCTCAACTCCTCACCAGATGTTTTCTGCATCTAGTGTTCAGTTGGGTTTTTGACTCTGACGAAGACCACTTGTTACAGTTGAAAGATCTTAGTCTTGTTTTCCCATTTCTTATTGTGGTTTGACCATTGATATATATATGAGTCACCGCTCTACCTTCCTGCAAGACTCTTCACCTCCTGATGACGACGATGGTCGAAATATAGAAGTGAGGTATTCCTTTGTCTATCTGTGTGCTACCTTCTTTTTAATTGGTTATATATATGAGCAAACCACAATATGAAATGGGAAAACAAGACTAAGATCTTTCAACAGTCGGATAGCAAGTGATTTAAAGGTGTTAAAAAAGTATGAAAACTGGTAGCATTGGCTGTGTTTACACCTATTAAATTAGAACTGGTCTTAATCTGTTTCACGATTCCTTCAATTACATATAATATCATACAATTTAAATAGCACTGTGCTACGGTTGACTTAATTCTTAAATCAGCTCTTTATGGGGGCGTTTTCAACAATATATCTTTTCCTTTTAGACGATGTAAACACCAATTCTTTTGCTTCTTCCAATTTGATTAAATGATTTTTATTTAAAAAAAATAACAGTTTTTTTTTTGGCTTCTCTTAGAGTTAGTGACCAGTCTATTTAACAAGTTATCACCACTACTAAATATAACTGAGATATTTAACTTTTTACAAAGGATGCCTTTTAAGAGTGGGCTATAGAGAATTATTAACAAATTCCTTCTTAACGTTCATCATTTTCAAATGATATCAAAGATTGCTTGTCTTTTCTCATAATGCTATCAATTAGCGGTTTTTTCTTCTGATACATTAGACAGTACAAGATCTTGTAAAGATATTGGATCTCTTCTTCTAAAAATTCTTCACTGCAAATTTTAAATGCACTTATGAACATAGTATTAATAACAGATTTTTTACCATTTTTTTTTTAACATACGTATGTCGAGAAGAAATGGTCAACAGAATAGTCCCAAAAATCTTAGTTAACAAAATACATATATCATTACTTCTTAGAAGAATGACTCTGAACTTCTTAGATATGGATGGAAGAAGCTTTTAATGGCGCATCTTGATATCCATTGAATCAGCAATGTTACATGCATCCATTAATCCACCGACTTCACAATGAACTAGTACCATGCTAATGTAAAAAATAATTAGTGCAAGTATAGGATATACTCCAAATAAAATAGTGATAACTGAGGTTCAGTACTGTCGTATTGTTATCCTTGATTGTGAATAATTTAGTAGATACTCTAAATAATCATGATTACGATTCGCTAGGATATTCATATGATCGGGCTTATTTACTTTACAATCAGTAAAGTATAATCATGATGAAAAAATTCGATTTCGAGATTTTGACGGATTTACATATTTTGAGGAACCCCCTCCCACAAGTAGTTTGATGATGTTTTTTCGATGATGCCTATGTGGGGGGGGGGGAATCCAAATTTCGAGGTAACTTACACCGTTTGATATAGGCCAGTCCATACCTGTAAAAGAAGACATACTCAACCTCAATGAATTTTACGAGAACAAAAAACTCGTGTACCAGAGTTCACATGTACTGAAGGGAACTGTGCAGCCCTAACCTCTAGATACACTGGTATGACTGCCAACAAGATATCAAGGAGTTTCACTCTCCCCCTATCAGCAAGATCTCCGAAGGCACATGCTAAGTGCCTGGAGGCCACACCGTTTGATGCATCTAAGTCGTATTTTACAGCCAACATTGCATCAAAAAAGTCACTTTCTAGGCCAAAATGTGATTTAAACGCCAGTTTTCCCTCCTAAACTACTAACTATGAAGTAGTTCAATTTTTCGGTACAATAAAATAAAGACTGAAAGGTAATCTTTGCAATAAAATTAAAATACTGATATGTGATTGACTTAGAACGATTTGGACAAGATACAGGTTACACCGTGTGATGGATTACAATTAAATTATATCCAAGAATAGCACATTATATAAAATATTATTTAATTTTATATGACTAACTATAGAAAAATAAAATTTTGCGAGAAAACTCTATATAAAATTTGTAAAATTCATTTTGTAATGTGTAATATTAGTAAACGAAAAAAAATCAAGAAATATAATTACTGAAAAAGTCAATGTAGCTTTAAAAAACTGAAAACTTAACTTGAAACAATGCATAAGCTGCTGTATTTGTTGAACTTGTTTACTTTGAATTGGAAATTGTTTAACAGAATTTAGTCAAACATAATTCCTGCTTTATGATTTAACAAAAAATTAGAGGTTAAAATGATATGTCAGACAATACTATTACAACTGTGATAAAACAATGGCCTACCTGATCGACCTCCATCATGGAAACACATTAAAACCCATTATTTTACGAATAATTTTTTTTTTTACATGAAGGATGCAATTTGCAGTCTATTTATTCATACTGACACAATATGGGAATAAAATTTTAAACAAAAAGACTCAATTTTAACTTATAAGTCTTAATGGGAGATGAAACTATTAAAAGTTTATATGAACCAAATATGATTAGTTCGGCTATCTGTTGCCAGATAAAATGTTCTGTACTTACAGGGTGTGTCAAAGTGATTACAAATGATCACCTGATTTGTAATCAGGTCATTAACAATCAGGACAACAATTAATAATAATAGAACCAGTAAAAATATATATAATTGAAAATGATCGCAGTTTCTGCATTCACGACCTTTTTGTTAACAGATTCTAACCTCCTGGCTATTTTCCTTATTGTAGTAGGTAAACTATAAATCAGGTTCGCCAATGACATTTCTAAGTAAATAGGGAAATGACTACAATAAGGAAAATAGCCAGGAGGTTAGAATCTGTTAACAAAAAGGTAGTGAATGCAGAAACTGTGATCATTTTCAATAAAATATGCTTGAGAGATCTGCTGCCAATATATACCAATATATATATATATATATATATATATATATTAGTGTATATTGGCAGCAGATTTTCTTGTAAACATATTTTATTAAAGTAGACGGCAGCTTCCGCATTTACGACTTTTTTGCTCGTTTTCTCTAGTTTTCTTACTAGTTTTTTCTGGTAGGGAGTGATTTCATGGAGGAGTTGTCCCAGAGACATCAAAGAAATAATCTTTTAGCTTAATCAATAATATTATATTTTTTACACTTACAAGCTTTCGATTTTTTCATAAATCATCTTCAGGTATATATCATTATTAAACAGATTAAATTCACAGAATAAATTTTTTCTAAATGTTAAACAGACATTAAAAGGAATAAAAATTTAGATGTTAATAGAACTAAATGAACTTTGTGAAAAAACAAAACAAGTCCACTGTGATACATCAAGGACGTCCAACCTTCTATGAACATTCAGGCCAATTGTATAGGCATAATACCAAGTTGTAAGAACTTCGATAGTTCTTATAAACTTAATAAGCCTACATTGACAGGACCCCCAGGAAATGTGAATGACAAGTTGTAACCTTACACTTGTCACAGTGGACTTGTTTTGTTTTTTCACAAAGTTCATTTAGTTCTATTAACATCTAAATTTTTATTCCTTTTAATGTCTGTTTAACATTTAGAAAAATTTTATTCTGTGAATTTAATCTGTTTAATAATGATATATACCTGAAGATGATTTATGAAAAAATCGAAAGCTTGTAAGTGTAAAAAATATAATATTATTGATTAAGCTAAAAGATTATTTCTTTGATGTCTCTGGGACAACTCCTCCATGAAATCACTCCCTACCAGAAAAAACTAGTAAGAAAACTAGAGAAAACGAGCAAAAAAGTCGTAAATGCGGAAGCTGCCGTCTACTTTAATAAAATATATATATATATATTTTGGGTGCAGTTGTCAGGGAGTTTTTCCCTATACTTTCTTCTTCCTCCTGTACTTCTTCAGTCTTTAGTGAGGCACCTTCCATTTCCTATCGCAAACCTGCTAATCTTCAATCTATCTTCTCTCACATCTCTTCTCCTAAGCCTCCAAAAACTGCTGGTGGTATGGTTCAATGTGGACGTCGTGGATGTCTTACTTGTCCTATCATCAATCCTGTTCCTTCCTTTACCTCTGTCCATAGTAAACGCACCAACCCTATCTCTCACAAGACCTCTTGTACCTCTGGTAACTGCGTTTACCGTTTGGATTGCACCCAGTGTGATTCTTTTTATGTGGGTTTGGCTTCCACCAAGCTAAGCCTGCGTATGAATAATCACAGGTCATCCGTTGGCAAACCCAGTGACCTTCCCGTTGCTACTCATGCCAGTTCTCACGGACTCAGTTTTAATGACTGTTTCCGTGTACAGGTCCTGAGGCAGATTGATCAGACTAATTCGAAAGTTACTCTGAGAGCTTCAGAAGAAGCACTTATTAGTCTTCTGGGCGGTAGATCGGCTCCTGGGCTTAACCTCAATCGTTGATTTTTTTTTTTTTTTTTAAAGTTGTTATCAGCTTTTAATTTTATTTTAGTTAAATGTTTTCATTTTTTAATTTTTTATTTGGCTTTTATCTCTTTATCTTCCCTGTCTACCTTTCCTCCGAAAGTTGGCTACACTGTTTGAGTGCTTCAGTTCGAACGCCAAGTCAGTCGTTATCAGCCTTTGGAGTGATTCACTTCTTTTCCTGAAGACGAGGACATCGAAATATAGTAGTGAGTTCAGTGGTTTCCTTTCTATGTGTTCTTTTTTAAATTCTAATATATATATTATGAAACAAAAATTAACATAAAATCTATCCTGAAAAGCTAAGCCTAAATATTCCTCTCGGATACTGGGTAGACCATTTTTAAAATGGTCTGAATACTCGTTAAAATCTTCTGAATACTCGTAATAATCATCTGGAGAACTACCACAGTCTTCAGCTAATAAGGTGTTATAAGAAAGTAACTAAATCTTAGAACAAATGTAGAAAAATAACAAAACAAATTAAAAAAGTAACTATAATACTGTAACTTTTTCTAGATAATTCTAAGTTATCTTGAGAAAAATTAAACTTCCCTTTAACCATTTATTAACAAACAATAAATCAACTTTCCAAAAAATATATACTTTGAAGTATTTAAGACATATAACTGGGTATCAAGAGTTAAATTTTATTATTACTCTTGGCCTGTTTTATTGTTTTAGACTGAAGACTCTGGCAGGAATATAGAAAACTAACAAACTCTTTACCTTATTAATATTATATATTATTATACAAATCTACCATTTTCCTCATGACCGGTTTCAGAACTCTTTCATTCAAGATAACTGACAATGCTTTCAAGATAAAAACTTTTCCCTCTTGAAAATGGATGAGATCAAAAACCGTTAGAGGGTGAAGAAAAATATGAAGTA
The DNA here is from genome assembly GCA_026182355.1 of Hermatobates lingyangjiaoensis. Taxonomy (NCBI): domain Eukaryota; kingdom Metazoa; phylum Arthropoda; class Insecta; order Hemiptera; family Hermatobatidae; genus Hermatobates; species Hermatobates lingyangjiaoensis. The sequence continues at coordinate 783,599 of JAPFBL010000188.1, read as the reverse complement.
AGATAATATACTTTTATAAATATTATTAGCAACTATTGTGACACTAAAAATGGTATTATATTCCATATTATATATAAATTATTTACCGTATTTTATATTGTTTACTCAACATTCTATATTTATTAAATTAAATACAAAGGTAATTCTCGATTTTTTTCTATCGTTTAATGATAGAAAAGATGATGTTTTTAGAAAAATAAAAAATTATTTTTCCACTGCAAAAGCACAGTTTTATCATTATGTTGCAGTTCTGCACGTGCCATAAACAAGTACAGTTCCTAGTGAAATAGTTTTAGCAAAAATATGCATTTAGCATTTATAATATCAAATTAGTAATATAATATCAAATTTATATTGCTAATTTGATTTAGCTAAAGATTTAGCAATATAATATCAAATGAACAATTACACAAATGAAACCACGATTATAAGAATATAAAAACACTTTGTTCGTATGACACACTCATATAATAAACCTAGCATTATCAATCGCTATTATTTAAATGAAAAGGATATAAATTACTGTATTCTATTGAGGGCGAATCCTGGTATTTCTTTCGACATTATTATTGGGCTTTGTCCGATTTCAGTAATCAATTCCTTAGTTTTAGAAATGACCCACTTGTCAGTCCATGGTGCTGGAACAACTTCAACTAAAGGAATGAAATAAGGAGGGTTAACCTGAAAACAAATGCACCTTATTGAACAGAATAACTAAAAAAAAAAACACAATAAATACAACATAATTTATTATACATAGCAACACAAAATAAATATACTGTATAGTATGTGCAAGTGTGTGTGTGCTTTTGTTCTTGTTGTGCTGTTTTGTTTTGATTGGATTTATTTGATGATAAAAATATCAGGTATGTTGATTATTTCAGAAGACAATATAATACTATTGTCTTCTGAAATAATATTGTCTTATATTATATTATTTTATAAGACAACCATTAAGTTCGACCTTAATTATAAAAGGGTAAAAATACGAGTATGAACATATTAGAATTTCTTTTCAAATTTAGAAATTATTAGAACAATTATTAGACAAAATAGACAAATATTTATTTTAAACAAAAAAGAAATTAATTTAAATAATCATTGAAAATTTGCAGTTTAAAATGAATTTCACAGTCCTTTTTCAGATATTTTATGCTTGGAATTAATCACTTAACTTTAACCAATACAAAACTATTAAACTAATAAATTCTGTATTTTATATTTAATTTTATTTAAACACATAAATTGAAAATCACCCATTTGAAGAAATATTAAACATTTTTTTAATATACTCCTTATTTACTTGCATATATGTTAGTTGTGGTTGCTAAGTTATTTTATTTTTTAAATAAATAATTATTTATTATTCACTAAATAATTAATAGTTTATTAATCATTTATTACTCACAAAGTAATTTCTTAGTTTGTTTAAGTTTGTTACTTCTTTGACTTAGTAGTTTAGGATTAAATATACATAAATTTTCTCAAATGATAATCAAAACAAATTGACAATACAAAGACTATGTTTATAATCTTTGTATTGTCAATTTGTTTTGATCTTCTTGGAACTTAATTTAGAAAACCATGGTCAACATTTTAATTCCACTGAATGATTTCATTAATAACACATTTCAATGTGTAACTAATATTTATTTATAATTCATTGTTACTTTTCTGATATCCTGATTTGTAATTTTGTATTTTAAGATGGGTTTACTTATAATAAAACCGACTGTACACCACTTCATATTTTATTTTGATTTTAATTTTATTTTAAACCAGGTTAGCCCATTGACTTGCATATTCGCCTCTGGTTAGACCACTGGTCCGATTCTCACTCTGGCCTCAATTTCTTTATATGGGAGTAAAAAATTCTGATAGCTTCGTCCATCGAAGAGGACATTAAGCCGTCAGTCCCGAGCCTGTACGATGTCAGATACTTGTTAAAGACCACTACTATACCACAGTTGAGTAAGGTAAAATTTTGGACTCCCAATGTAGAATAAACCTCGTAATGAGGCTCACTCAATACTAGAATGGATGTCAAATAACACAGGAACCACAATTTTCACCACTTAAATTACTAAAAGGTAAAAATATTGGCATTCGAAAACCCACAATTTTATTTTTAAAATAATTTCTTTCTATCACTTTTAATAAATGATTTATTTCTATCAATTCCATTTACTGTCCTCACAGGATATTTATTTTTGCCTCTTTGTTCTTTTTTTAACCAATCAAGAGCTTGGCTGCAAAGCATGCAACAGCTCAGATGGAAAGATAACCAGACAACATTTTTAGATACAACTGTAAAAAGGTGACGTATTAAATCAAACTTAGTAGAAATGTCAGTTTATACATATAAAAAGCAAAGTATTCGTTATGGTACAAAAAATTTGATAGAGCTCTCATTTATATGATTGAATTCATCCTTGTGTTTATGTTTTGAGTCAAGTTAATAGAAAAGAACAAAAAAAGTAAAATTGCTCCCTTTGAAAAGTATCTTGAACAGTGGTCAATATCAAAACTTTTAAAATCAAGGTGTTTACCAACATCGATTAATATAATAAAACAAGTTAAAAATAATATTCAATTCGTTAAACACTTAAACTAAATCATAAAAGATAAAAAAGAATTAATATAACAAAATAACTTACTGGATGTACCACAATGACATTACTTTTAAGTTTTAAATCAGCTGAAAACAAAGATGGTACAAATGTCGAAGTTGAACTTGCTAAAATCATTTTTTCGTTTGCCAAATCATCAAGAGTTTTAAATATTTTCTTCTTTAGTTCAATATTTTCAGGAACACATTCTTGTACATAAAACGCATCTTTTAAACAATCTTCTAAACTTGAAGCACCTAAAATCATAATTTAAAACTACTTTATAATTAATAGAATTTAATTTCTTTATGAAAAATAATAAAGATTTATATTCCTAGATATCTAAGAACAAATAAATCAGAAATAATAAAATCTGCTGCTTCAAATCAACTCTTCATCAGTTAAAGATTCGATTTTAGCTAAACACCTTATTTACATGTATACAAAATGGAAAAAAAGAAATTATATTCCTCGAAACAAATATACATAAATATATATAAATATATTTATGCATGTGAGATTAAATTTTCTGCCTACTTTTGTCTTGATCAGTTTTTTGGATTTCTTTTCCAAATCTCGTATTAGTCTTTTAAATTCTCCAGAAAATACGAGATTTGGAAAAGAAATCCAAAAAACTGATCAAGACAAAAGTAGGCAGAAAATTTAATCTCATATGTATAAATGAAGGACTGTTCCCCGAATATATAAATATATTTATATAAATATGTCTATATATATATATAAACCTATATAAATACATAAACCTATATATATATATATATATATATATATATATATAATTTATTATATATAAATTAATTTATTTAATTTAATTAATATAGAAATTAATTTATATATATATATACATACTACATTGGATCAAAAAGGTTAAAATATTAAAAATTATTTTTTACTATACTGTATTTTTTGGCATTGCTTTGGTAACGATTCTGTTATATATTGCATTTACCTATTATCTTTTTATTTATAAATAACTGAACAAACCGAAAACAAGTTGACACTGCTCTTCAGCCTTCAATTTTCCTCTCAGTATTTTCTTCTCCTCCATTTCTAAAAGTTCTTGTTTCACTGAGTCGACTGCCAGTTTTACTATATTTTGATCTGTATCATAGAGACATACTTGATACCCTCCTGCTGTAAAGAGCATGCACCAGCTTCTTCCAATCAGGCCACTGAAAATAATGTCTTCTAATAGTTCTTTTAAATAGATAAAAAATTGTTTATATTCAAGGAATATATATTTTAATGTCTAATATAAATTGTTTTATTTCTGTATTTCAAAAAAAAATAAAAATTGAATTAAACTACTTTTAACTTTCGTCGTTTTATCTATTTTACAAATACTCACTTAAACAACGTGCACCAATCTCATACAAGAAGAAGTCACCATCAATTAACCTTTATAGACAGTCATAATAAGCATATGAAGAAACAAATAAAAGCATAAAACAAATTTAAAGATTTACAGAAAATTAGTATTTTTCAACATCTAAAGGTCTTTCGTCAAAATGAAAAAGCAAAAAGTAAAACAAACACGCTTAATCCTGATGTTTAATTTTCACAATCCTATTATATGTCAAATGATAACAGAGAAATTTTACTAGTCTATAGATCAAGATCTCTTTATACTATTAAGCATATATATGTAATCGCTAAAAATACACACATATTTGGATCATACCCGTTTCATACGTTTTTTTATTTTATTTAAAAAAACACTGGAATAAAATTAGAAAAATTAGCTTTATTTTTAACAATATATGTGTTCTGGCAGAATTCAATATATATATACACTTAACGATGAAAAAATGATCCAAAACAGACAACTGCAGTTCAATATAGACAAAGAAACACAGATAAATTAAAAGCATACACTTACATTTCAACCGTCTCTGGTTGGTTTCCTCTTTTATCTCTCCTGATAAAAAAAAGTGTTTAAACAGAAAATTAGACACCAAATTAGTGTTTAATTTAATTTAATTATGTTTCTTTGTCTATACTGTTAAAAGTATAGCATAGAATAATTAATGAAAAACCAGGATGTTCCAACAATGAAATACAACTTTCAATGTAAATGTTTCAGTAATATTCAAAACCTGTTTGATACACAGAAATAACAAATTTTTAAAAAGAGATTTAAAAGTCTGCAGTCACTAAAGGTTCAAAATGATTATATTTCGGAATGAAAATTTTAACTTTCATTTAATGTAATTGTTCATAGTTTTTCTTTTTTGAAATTACATGCTTCAAACCTTTGAAAAATATTATAAATAATACCGGAACTTCGATATAAAAATTTAATTTTAGCTGAAAAATTTTATTCTTGATAAAATTTAAATATATTGAATTAAATATATATTTTCATTGAATTCTTGATAAATGTTATTCTCTCCCTCTCTCTATTTATTTACATAATATATATGAGGCGTTTATTTTGAAAGTTGTTAAGTCTATTTATATTTAATCATACTCTTTAAAATGTAAATAAAAAGTTATCGATATTGGAAATAAAATGTTTTTGTTCTATATGTTGCTAACCAATCAGTTTTTAAATATTGTTTAAAAAAATTTACTAAGCGGCTGGTTTACAATAAGTGAGGTATTCGAAAAACGTCATCCGAGATATTCAACATCAATACTTTAATAATGTAAAATGTAATTCTCATCTATATAAATAAAAGAAAGATTTTGTCTGTACATTGCTTACAACTGACTCATTTCATGTTTTCTTCACGCTTCATACAATAGAGAAACCGAATCCACCCTTAGAAAAATTTCTGTCAGTTTGTCCGTAAAATTTTGTCACAAGTAAACTCAGACACCATAAGTCATATCAAGCTGAAACATTAGCAGTAGATTTCTGTATATCTAACTTAAAATATAGGCTCTGAATTGATTGAAAATTCAACGTAGAAGCGAAGTTATAGACGTTTAAAGCAAAAACTTTTGTCACAAATAAACTCAGCCACCATGAGATAAAGCGAGTTGAAACTTTAACACCAGATTTGTGTATGTCTAACTTAAAATATAGGCTCTAAATGGATTGAAAATTCAGTGTAGAAGCGAATTTATGAGCTTTTATGCCGTATTTGCTAACTTCACAGATATGTTTATTTTGAAAATATATAGGTGTAGCAAGTGGGTATTGTTGATTTTAATTTCATTTGTATATATGAATATATTTCGTAATTTATTTATTGACAATGTGTTTCCCAGAGTTCAAGATGTGCTATCTATTCAGAATTAATGAATTTATTAACGAGCAATTCTCAACCCTTACTATGAACACGAAGGAAAAATGAACAAACAAGTTCTTACGCTATATCGAGGAAAGAACTTACAAGTCAGTAAAGAGAGTGATTAGTGATGGGGAAGCAGTTTATTATTTGAGGCATTTGCTTAACACTTTACTAATAATGGCAATTTTTACTATTCTATAATTCCTAATGATATTTTGGAATACCAAGTATAATCGAATTTTTTATTCCGTCAAAGACGGGTACGTTTGCTAGTATTATATAAAAACTTTGTCAGTATAAATAGGTTTTAAGGATATATATAATGAATATTATATCAAAACGCAAAAGGATTACGGTTTTGCATTCAAAAACGCAGGTTCTTATTATAGCATAACTATAATGGAATGATTGATACATTTATTTATTTATATTCACGGACTAAAGTAATGTTAGACTGTCATTTTATTGTAATGGAAATAATAAGATATAAAGAAAACTATGAAAAATAGAATAGTTATAATATTATAGTACAATAAAAAAATAGTAATAGTAATTATAGTACAAACAAAGTAGTAAAATGGTAGATTTTTAATGGTGAATAAAAATAATAGATACAAACGTAGAGATCTTTAATAAAGCATTAAATTTTGTAGGATTCAAATAATATTTCAGAACTAAATAAAGTTAAATGCACCATATAGAATAAGAGAAAATTATTGAAATAATATTGTTAAGGCAAAAAATGACTAATACACTATCTATATTCTGTTTCACTTTATAAACTAAATATCTGTTTCTAAAACTATTAAAAATGTTTTTTTACGTTATAACAGAAAATTCAATCCATTTCAGTTCAGTCAACAAATTCGTTGAGCATATAAAACGACCATAAGGCGAATTTTAACTATAATTTGTATGCTGGAAATATTATTCTTTCAGGTGTTATGTAGTGGTTTTATAAAATATAACATAATTAGATAACAGTGTACAAAGTTCAAAGAAGAATCAATTAATTTGAACAGAGTTAAAAGATCAACTATAGTTTGCATTAACAAGGAGGAGGAAAATAAAAAAGGAGTTCTAAATTATTATATTTAACACCAGATTTGTAAATACCTAATTTCAAAGCTAAAATGAGATAAAGATTATTTTGAATTGTTTTGAGCTTATTTTGAAGCGTCTGAATAAAAGTGATGCTGTAAGGATTAAAAACAGGAGAACAATATTCAAACACTGCCCGCACAAAAGAATAGTACAAGGATTTAAAAGTGTAAGAAGTAAAGTGAACAGAATATATAGTAAGAAATCCATTTATTTTAAAGCTTTTATTTATGATGTTCTGAATGTGTGGAGTCAAAGTCAATTGTGATCAAAAGTTATTCCTAAATCGTGCAAGATAATGTTATTCGATTAAAATTTTATTCTAATAATAATAATAATATTACACTAATATTAATAACTATTAATTTTCTTAATTGATAGTTATGGAATGTACCGTGAATTGATGATTTAGAATTGAAAGTTCCAATTGCATTATTGATATTAAAAGAAAATCCTGAGTTTTATTTCAGTAATCAGAAAGAATTAATCAAACACTGGGCCAGGATATTCCTATGTTTTATAAATAAACCCACCATAGGTTCCATTTTGACATGGTATTTTGAAGATTCCATGAAAGTAAAGAACCTTCATCATGTTGCAATAAAAATTAATCATCCAGTCTACTAATAACTTTTAGGATTTTATAAAAGTTACGTGAATTTCTAAAAGAACTGATATGGGAAAGCGCTAATATGTATACATTTTACGGAAACTCATTCACTTCTTAGAATTATCTGTGAATTCCATATTGGTTAACTCATTTATGTGATATTATTAGTACAGGACAAGACATATATACAGGCAAGCGACACATTTCTGAGGAGTGGTTTAACTCTCACAATGGCCGAAAGGGATCACTGGATGGGTGTAGTCGAATAACATTTTAGGATAAATAAATGTTTAAAGTATCTTTCTAAAACCATAAAGTGCTCAATGTATTTAAATATTTCGTTTACCTTCCAATAATGGCAACCTTTTTTCCTTTTGAAGACATTTCTTCTCTGAAGCAGGGGTACTGAATAGTCGGTAACACTGAACCAATATCTCGTGACTCTGAGTTATCTAATCTATTACATAAAACTTCAACTTGTTTTGCAAGTTACTTCCTTTAACTTAAATTAGAACGTTCAAAAATGAATTCATATAATCTTCTTTGTATAAACAAACATTTGCCTGATAGTGATTAATAATGGCTAATATGTGTTAACGAATTCTCATTCTAAATTTGAAAGGTTCAACCATTCTGAATGAAACTCATATTTATGTAGACTTAGTAATAAAAAGTAACTCTCCCCTTATTGCATTATAGATATTAAAAGAAAATATTGAGTTTTATTTCAGTAATTAGAAAGAATTAATCAAAAACTGGACCAGGATATGTTCTATAAATATACCCACCATAGGTTGATAACAGATAAGCATTGAGGTAACATAACTGTTACCTCTTCGTGTAGTAAATGTCTTTGTGCAGAAAAGAACGAAAAATATGTCCAAAGCAGGAAAAGCAATTAGGAATGTTAGAAAAACCGTTGAAAAGATAAACCATGGTAATAAGATTAAAACTAACATACCTGCTGGATTGGCGGCTCCAGGTCCACCTCTTGGCCCAATGCTTGGACAGGTATAGATTTAGTTTGCGATGCTAGTAATTAATGATCCTATTCACTTCAGTTTTATTTCGTTTGATTTCCTTGCCTGATGTGTACCTAACGTTGTCAACCATTAGTCAGATATATTAAGTAAAATATTATGTAATTTGCATATCAAAAGTAAAGCCGATGCAATCATTGGTTTTAATTACCTTGTGATTGATTAGTTGATTATTTTTGAGTTTCGATTTGAAGGAAACTAAAAATAAGTCATATCTTGTATCTAGTTCTCATAGACAATTGTCAATTTTCATTGTTCCTTTTCAATATCATAATTAATTAGGAAATATTTAATTGTTAGGAAACAATTAGGTTAATTGTTTTATAATTAGTTAATGTATTACTCTAAAGTGTGAATTTTTTTTTAAGCATGGATTAAATATTGCTGCCTTCTGTCGTGATTTTAATGAGAAAACAAAAGATATTAAAGAAGGAATTCCTCTACCCACCAGAATTAGAGTAAATCCTGACAGAAGTTATTCAATTGTTATACACAAACCTCCTACTGTTTTTTATCTTAAACAAGCCGCTGGAATTCAGCGAGCTGCTATGGAAGCAGGTAATTATTTAAATTGATCTAATGATTCCTATTTTTAGGTATAATTAACACCTCCCCTACTAAAAGTCATCTTGAAATTTAATCCTTACTTAAAAATGAAGTTATTTATTTCATTTTAATAATGCATATTTTTATTTAAAAATCTAGAAATATGGGTATTAATGTACGAATATAAATTGCAGTAACAATTTTGAAAAATGTATTTAATCGTTATATGAATCAACTATATATCATTAAGCATGATGTGCATTTATAAAAATGAACAGTTTATCATTCTTGGCTAGGTTGGGATATTAAAGTATTTTCAACATTGAAATGAAGTATTGATTTTCGTAATAGCTATCCTCGGTAGTTTAGTATTACATTGACTTTTAATGAGATGAAGACATAGAATAATATCTGTTTTATATATTAATGCCTTCTTTATTTGAATTGATAATTCTCGGAAAACTGAAATAATTTAATTTACAATATTTAATGCAGAGCCATACATTTCTTTAAGTTTCACCTACCTGAAATTCAGCTGTTTTTATGGTTTATTGCAGCTAAATAATCAAAGGTAAATTTGCAATTAAAAAACACTGGTCGTTTTCGTTGTGGTTGGTATTCAGATTTCTATTTCCTTGAATTTCGGAGTCTGTGAAGTTTTGTACATCCGATGCTGGAGCAGTTTCTTGAAAGTACACTCCTTTGCAACACTCCAGGAAGTATTATGTTAGAGACTACTACAACATCAGATTTTATATATGTGACAGAGGATAAAAAATGTTTTCAGTGTTCAGACATTTTACATGCCAGTTACATGTAAAATGTGGCAGACAATTTGAAAAAACGCAATTAGGACCAGCACATTATATCTTTTGAATTCACTCTTAGACTCCGAGAATTCAAATCAATATTAAAAACAAGAAAGATGAGGAGAATACAAATTTTTAAAAGAGATTGACAAGGGTGACGAATCAACAAAATTAGACAAGTAACAGTTTTTCAAATTTTAACAGTAGAAATGTTTATTTCCTTCAGAGAATATACCTTAAAAGATCCTGACTATGTTAAAATTGTTCTTAATCTCTAGAAATAACCTGAAGGTTCAGAACTCACAGTCGTTGAAGATGTACTGTGCCATTATACATGACAGCCTTCGATCTGCAATATCTAAAGAGCTTATAAGTCACATGTAAGTGTTACAAAAATGAAACAACTTGTTTAGCAGTAGTGAAAGGATTTCAAATATCGTATGAAACAATATGAGGAATGAGGCCTGATTACTGTAAAAGCTCCTATTCTCATCAATGGGACACTCCAGGAAAAAAAGTTGGAAGGAATTCACCCAGTTTATGCCGGTCCATTCGATGACAATTACTTTTTATTTTGTGTAGGTGCCAAATCATGATGTTCAGAAATTAAAAATTCTAACAGTGCCCTACAATGTTTACTACTGTAACACTCCTAAAAAATAAAGTTTTTTTTTCGCTTAAATATCCTAATGTGACGGTTTGATAGAACGCATTAGTCTTCCAGATTGAAGAATTCCGGTACTATTGTTCTACCAATTTTCTCCCACAAATTCATTGTTGCATAACACCAGTTCAAAAATAGTTTAAGGGTAAAAAATTTCTGAACATTGAAGATTAAAATAATCTTGAAAGCAGCTTCAAACAATACTCATTAGAGAGTGTAAAATATTCTATCCTGTTATCTTTCATTCCATCTAGCATTTGATCTATCACCAGCAGAACTGTATCTCAATCGAAATAGAAAATTTCTTTTAATCCTATGTTTCCTTTCAAATTAAAACCTTAAAAAAAATTATTATCCACTGCAAGCATTTAAATTTAAATGGAGAGAGTCCAGAGACGAATAAACAATACGAACTGGATGACAATTCTGTTGAAATTGAGGAGACCTTTGAGGCCTAAGGGACATTCATGGACCAATCTAACTTTTCTATAATTCCTCGGTCACCAGATATACCAGATAGGGTCTGCATTCACAGCAGAGTGCACATCAGCAACGGAAAGCTCCATAATATCTCGAGGACTACTCCTATAAACAAGTGGAGGAGGCTGTTGTATACTCTTTAATTTGAGACTAGTAAAAGACTTCACGTTTGTTATTACTCATGTCTCATTTGTCAATATATGCATTGAGTAACATCAAAATGTGTAACGAATTTATAGACTTCCAGGGAAATAGCACCAATGTCTTCACGAACATTTTGAAGAAACGTATTAAAAAAAAAGTTGTATAATTATTGTGCAATGAAAAATTGTGTTAAAGCTTTTCTATGCTTGATAGCACACTATAAAATATTTTGACAGCATTGAAAATATTATTCATATTAGTTATACCTATAGTTAGCGAATAAGAGCAAAATAAATATTAGAAAATAATGGTTATTTATGAACGAGTATCTATAAATTCATTGAAATTTACTTCCAGAGGAAATGACAATTTAAAATTATAGTTAGTCTTGTAGATTGCAGTTAGGAGAACGTTTCCAATGCATATTCTAAACTATTTTTGTCTTATTTTCAAATATCTTTTAGATACCTAGTTCAGCAAAAATCTCAATTTTTAATTTTAGATTGAGATTTTTTTGTTATTTTCTTCTAAATAGGTTTACAAATAAATAGCTAAATCCAATATAATATTTACTACTTTTAGTGATGTAAGTATTTTAGTATATAAATATTGAAGTACACGTACTTTGCTTCATTATGTCGTTAATTTGTTTTGTTTATGTTAAACAATATTTTTATTAAAATTAAAATTGAAAATTAAAACATTTTCCATATGATGTTATTATTAACTTATATAATATTTTCTGCAACCAAAATTTATGACAAAAAATTATAACTTGAAAGTTTTCTAACTCGGAAATCTATTATTTCTGAGTAAATTAATTATTAAGTAACAATTGTAATACTTTATTTTTTCCTGTTATAGGTAACGAAATATCTGGGAAAATAACTTTAAGGCATTTATATGAAATAGCAAAAATTAAATCTGAAGATCCTGTTATGGAACTTCTGTCACTGGAAGAGATTTGTAAAAAGTTTGTTGGTATTGCTAGATCATGTGGTATTGAAATAGTTAGAAACTTAGATCCTGATGAATATAAGAGTTTTCTAGAAGAAAGAGCTAAAATAGTTGAGGAGCAAAAGAGAATATTACAAGAAAAGAGAGAAGCCAAAATGCTCAGAGTGTAAACCCCTGGGTTCAGCTTGATTTAATTGTTTATTTAGTTTTCTAATTAGTCTTGTATTAAGATTATAATAAATACTATTTATATTTTTCTATTATTTAAATATCAGTTTCTTCCCTTTATTAGTTATAAATATCATAAATTTAAATTAACTTGTCTTCATAATTTTAAGATTATCATTTGAATATTTATTTACACTTTAATTAATAACATATCTAAATAACTATTATCTTTAATTTTTTTTAATAAAAAAATTCAGACCAGAACATTATTTGTTAATATACTTTCTCGACCACTTAATATCTAAAGTACTAAATTGGTTCTCGAAGATTAGGTCCAAGTAAAAACAATAACAGTAGACATTTCGACGAAAATTATTCGGTTTTGAATTTTTATATATTGAAGTACTTATGACATTATTAACATACTTTCTTACTCCGCCATACATTTGAAAATAGGATTTGAAAACTTAATAAATTTAACCAGATTGTCATATCAAAATAATTCATAATACTAACTGACTATGCCAACATTACTGAAAAAGAATTACAGGAGGATTCTTTTCCTGCATGTTTAAAATTATGAAGGTTTTGATGTGTTAATCTTATTATTAACACATGTCATGTCATTAATTTAACAGTGTCATTTCTATTTTCAAATCTATGGTGGAGTAAGAAAGTATGTTAATAGGATAAGTACTTCAATCTATAAGTCTTGATAATGCCACAAATTTTCGGTGAAATGTCGGCTGTTAATTAATTGTCTTTATTTGGTGCTATTCCTACAGAAGCAAATTTAGTATTTATTTGTACAGTTCAAGTAAATTAATACAAATGTCCTTCAGTGTTTACGAGGGACAGGGACCAAGCCTGCCTTATTTTAATTTAATTAATGCAGGTTTCTTAATGATTCGTCATGTAGAAATAGGCTTAGTATTAATGTCTATAGACTAAAGTAAATAACCTGCGCAATTATTTTCCGATGTTAGCTACAGGTAAAGAGGGCAAAATATTTGCACCAAAAATGTTTCAAAGTATTCACCAAAATAATCTAAAAAAAATTTCTCGGGTACTTTCAAGATGATAATTCCCTAATTCCATAGTACATCCCACCCTCCTGCCTACAATCCAACTTGTCTAACATGTTTACATTATTAATGATATAGTGCAAAATGTCGTCTATGCCTCATTACCATACATTCTTCATGGTCAGTTCAGTGATTAATTCAAATGTCAAAAACTATGTATATTTATTTCTCTTATCGAAAACATATTACAGCTATGCTCTAATAAGTCATATATTGGTTTTACTGGCCTGTAAGTTTTACTAATAATATTGAATAATATAAACATAATAAGTGCGCACCAACGGTTCATATAGAACATAGTTTCTATAATAAGGTATTGTTTTCTTGACCATAACATTTCGTCTTTATTTTAAGACATCCTCAGGGCTATAAATAACAAAAAACAATGGACAATTGACATACCTACTTTAAAGTCATTATAACAAATTCAAAAAACTTACTTACTCAAGGCTATCTTCTAATTCCGAACCAACAAAACCGTTATCTGTCATAGAACATAATTTCTATAGATCTCAAAACAGGTACACCAGCCAAAAGATCGATGTTTGGAAACTCATACCTCCAATTCTCTTTTCCAATACTGGTGAAAAGCTAATTCAGTAGAACACTATTTATTACATGGGAAACAAGAAAATTTCTAAAAGAGTTGTGGGTCATTTTGTGAAACTGTCATAAGATATAGCGTTGGAAATTCAAATTCACTGTTGTTTAGTCAACAGTATGGAGTGGAGTATTTACCCGTTATTAGAAAGAATAGGAAAACACTCTACATAAAATGGTTTTATTAGAAAAGAACGCGTTTCGAACTCGTAGTTTTGGTAATACTACCTTATGTGGAAATTTTTACAATTCCTAATAATAAATAGTTATTCCATTTATGGCTAGGATATATAATGAAGATGAGTATCAAAAGGAAGCAAAAAAATAATATATTTGTTGACATTCAGGGGACGAGACAAAATTAATTTGGCGACAATTGAAAAAAAGATTTTTGTGAAGGGATGAATTCAAAGTTGTTTGCGTAGCCATATGAATGGAAATCATGCTACTTTTTGCACCGGTAGATGGCAGCAGTTGCCTAATATGTCGAAGATTTAAGATTAAAGAAATAGAGGTGCTTACATCTGGCTGCGACAGTTTTGTGGCTAGAAAGGGGATAGTAACAGTAATAGTAAACTGACTTTTATTATGTTAATTCCACTTCTTATGTGTAAAAAAAATCATCACTGAATACCTTTACTTTTGTGTTATTAAATTCTTATTCACCATAAGTTGACAATAATGACTATATTGTTTATATAGGCTGCAGAGTATATGGCAGACGAAACATTGAAAAGTGAGTCCTGTTATGTTTCTTTCTATGTGCCATAGTTTATTTTAAGTGTTATTAGTCCTTCTGGATCGCATTTCGTTTATCAACATACATAAATTAATGATCAAACCACAATATGAAATGGGAAAACAAGACTAAGATCTTTCAACCGTAACAAGCGGTCTTCATCCGAGTCAAAAACCCAACTGCTTAGTCTTGGATTTCTTATATATATATATATATATATATATATATATATATATATATATATATAAACTAGAAGTTAAAAAAGAACACATAGAAAGGAAACCACTGAACTCACTACTATATTTCGATGTCCTCGTCTTCAGGAAAAGAAGTGAATCGCTCCAAAGGCTGATAACGACTGACTTGGCATTCGAACTGAAGCACTCAAACAGTGTAGCCAACTTTCGGAGGAAAGGTAGACAGGGAAGATAAAGAGATAAAAGCCAAATAAAAATTAAAAAATGAAAACATTTAACTAAAATAAAATTAAAAGCTGATAACAACTTTAAAAAAAAAAAAAAAAAAAAAAATATCAACGATTGAGGTTAAGCCCAGAAGACTAATAAGTGCTTCTTCTGAAGCTCTCAGAGTAACTTTCGAATTAGTCTGATCAATCTGCCTCAGGACCTGTACACGGAAACAGTCATTAAAACTGAGTCCGTGAGAACTGGCATGAGTAGCAACGGGAAGGTCACTGCGTTTGCCAACGGATGACCTGTGATTATTCATACGCAGGCTTAGCTTGGTGGAAGCCAAAGCCACATAAAAAGAATCACACTGGGTGCAATCCAAACGGTAAACGCAGTTACCAGAGGTACAGGAGGTCTTGTGAGCGATAGGGTAGGTGCGTTTACTATGGACAGAGGTAAAGGAAGGAACAGGATTGATGATAGGACAAGTAAGACATCCACGACGTCCACATTGAACCATACCATCAGCAGTTTTTGGAGGCTTAGGAGAAGAGATGTGAGAGAAGATAGATTGAAGATTAGCAGGTTTGCGATAGGAAATGGAAGGTGCCTCACTAAAGACTGAAGAAGTACAGGAGGAGGAAGAAAGTATAGGGAAAAACTCCCTGACAACTGCACCCAGCCTATGAGCACCAGGAAAATAAGTTGTGATGAGGAAATTAGAGTCACTGCGATCCCTCCTAGGACCTGAATTATGATGAACGTCTGCAGGGACTATACGGTTGTTAATGAAATTAGAAGGATATCCTCGGTCAGAAAATTTCTGTTTCAATAAATCTATTTGGAAGGAACGATCTTTTATTCTGCTACAAATTTTATGGAGGCGTATGGACAATGATCTGGGGATAGCTTTTTTTACGTGGGAGGGATGGCAACTATTGAAATGAAGGTACTGCTGGGCGTTAGTAGGCTTGATATGGACAGATGTAGAAAGATGACCCCCATCGTAGGTGACGCTGACATCCAAAAATGTAATAAGGTTATTGGACACTTGATGAGTAAAGGAAATAGATGAAGAGAAGGAATTAAATGACGTAAGGAACTGATCTAACTCATGCTTACCATGGGGCCACAGGAAAAAAATATCATCTATGTATCGTACGTAAAGGATGGGGAGGAGATACATACATACGTACGATACATAGATGATATTTTTTTCCTGTGGCCCCATGGTAAGCATGAGTTAGATCAGTTCCTTACGTCATTTAATTCCTTCTCTTCATCTATTTCCTTTACTCATCAAGTGTCCAATAACCTTATTACATTTTTGGATGTCAGCGTCACCTACGATGGGGGTCATCTTTCTACATCTGTCCATATCAAGCCTACTAACGCCCAGCAGTACCTTCATGAGTTTAACTGCAAATTAGGGAACTGCGAGTCCCTACGCTCGAAATACGTTGGTTCCACCACAACCACGCTTTCACGAAGGCTCACCATGCATCTGGCATCCGGAGGACCCAAAGAGCACGTTAGGTTAACACATGGAGTGCAATTAACCAGGGAAATGTTAACAGACAATACTGTAATATTACAACAAGAACATGACCACACCAGATTGCAAATTTTGGAAGCTATCTTGATCCTCGAAAAGCAACCTAGTATTAACAGCCAAGGAGGAGGATTTTCAAGAATTCTAAAATTATATGAAGGCAGTCAGAAGGCGAACCAGTCTGGGAGAGGTATAGAAGTTAATCGATTACCTTCCCAGATACAAATGACGGATGGAAGGTAACCAAGAGCCTGGTGAAACCTCAACATACCTTTACCTTTGATAACCTCCCTAGTTGTGAATATGTGTTTTGGACTCGTTATGTTTATTTTAGTTTATTTTAATTGTTATTCACTTTTCGATCATTAATAATTTTATATATTCTTTAACCTTGAAAATGGTCAACGATGACCGAAACATGTCGGTGTATAGTAATAAAAATTTTGGTGAACTTATGTTTTTAGTTCCAGAACCATGGAAGTCAAGTATGAGAACACTTGAAAAACGGATAAGAAAAAGTGTAAAAGTTAAATTGGGCATTACTTTTAATAAAACATATTATATATATAATATATATATATATATATATAAACATTTCACATAAACACATGAAATAACAATCAATGATCAAACCACAATATGTACTCCCTTGTTTCCCCAAACGTTCTGGATATTAGTCCTTTCCTGCGCTTTCACCCTTTTAAAATACCACTCTTCTCAACCCCTCACCAGATGTTTTCTGCATCTAGTGTTTCAGTTGGGTTTTCGACTCAGAGGAAGACCGCTTGTTACGGTTGAAAGATCTTGTCTTGTTTTCCCATTTCATATTGGGTTTGATCATATATAATATATATATATTGACCTTAGATTTTAGTCTTGTTTTCCTATTTCATATTGTGGTTTGATCATTGATTGTTATTTCACGTGTTTATGTGAAATCTTTATATATATACATACAAAATTAAACTTTATCAGGACTCGGTCAGTACATCAGATTCAAATTAAACTCTCATTGCCAACGTTTCGGTTTTTATTTAAAACCTTAACGTTGCCTTTTTCATAGGCAGAAATATAAAATTTTGAAACAGAAAAACTAATTATTACATTAGAAATCATTTTACAAAGAAAAATAGTCTCTGGATTTCAACAACTGTCTAGTTTGAATGGACATGTGACTAAAAAAGTTTTTAAATAAAAACCGAAACGTTAGCAATGAGAGTTTAATTTAAACCTGAAGAACTGGCCGAGTCCTGATAAAGTTTAATTTTGTTTCTATTTCACGGTCGACACTTTCATCAATATTTATGTATATATAAATTAATAATCAACAATAACTCTTGATATAATATCAATCAAGTCTTCTCTTGAAGACTTGAAGTCTTCAATCAACCAGTTTAACTTGTTATTATATTTTTTGGTTGTTTCATTTAGCTCTCTGTTGATGTTGTAACGAAAGGCCTTAGAGCATTTTAATTAATTTATATTGTTTATTGTGGTATTTAATTCATATATATATATATATATATATATAAAGATTTCACATAAACACGTGAAACAACAATCAATGATCAAACCACAATAAGAAATGGGAAAACAAGACTAAGATCTTTCAACCGTAACAAGCGGTCTTCGTCAGAGTCAAAAACCCAACTGATTTGGGTTTTTGACTCTGACGAAGACCGCTTGTTACGGTTGAAAGATCTTAGTCTTGTTTTCCCATTTCTTATTGTGGTTTGATCATTGATATATATATATATATATACACTTTTTTTCGTTGGAAATACGATCCAAAACGGACAAATATAGTTCAATATAAACAAAGAAACATAGAGAAATCAGAAGAACACACTTACAGTCTCTAATTTTCGGTTTGAACCGTCTTCAGGAGAGATAAGAGAGGGAAACCAAGCGCACTGGATCAGAGACGGTTGGAGACCAACAGTGTTGCCGCATGCGCGCCCGTTCACAGAAAATAAGGTAGACAGGAATCAATTTATAATTAATTTATAATTTATAAAATAAAATAATGGAATATGAAAACAGTAAATATATAAAAAAGAAAAAATTGAAAAAATAAGGGATATTGATACAGAGAAATTGATACATAAACAAAAGTGCTGTTCATAGCTTAGTCAGCACTTTTGTTTATGTATCAATTTCTCTGTATCAATATCCCTTATTTTTTCAATTTTTTCTTTTTTATATATTTATTGTTTTCATATTCCATTATTTTATTTTATAAATTATAAATTGATTCCTGTCTACCTTATTTTCTGTGAACGGGCGCGCATGCGGCAACACTGTTGGTCTCCAACCGTCTCTGATCCAGTGCGCTTGGTTTCCCTCTCTTATCTCTCCTGAAGACGGTTCAAACCGAAAATTAGAGACTGTAAGTGTGTTCTTCTGATTTCTCTATGTTTCTTTGTTTATATTGAACTATATATATATATATATATAGACTACAGAGTTTAGGTAATAATATTGGCATTGTACTTTTGGAGTTTTTCAATGAGGAAAGTGTACCTTCTTTGCAAAAAAGGTTGAAATACACTATCTAGTTGTAAAATATTTATACTGAATACGGAACATAACATTGTACGTCTCTATAGGAACCCTTACAAATGGAGTCTAGTTTGAATATTTAACGTTATGGTTATGTACAAATAATATACTGAGGGGGACCCCGATGAAGATGGGATTATAGGGTGGCTCGGGTGACTTACCTTCAGCTTTCAGTCGTCTACAACTATAAACTTCCTATGCACCTTTCATTTCTATTAGGTCCATTTCACTTTTGAGATGTAATCTTCATGTTTCCTGGTCCGACAAACCAGATGAACCGAAAACTGGTTCATCCGGTTTGTCGGACCAGGACCCCCCCCCCCCCTCCCGTCCTGTATAAGTTTTTTTTTATTACTTATACTTTACCTATATAAAATCAGTAATAGTAAAAAGAGAGTAAAATTTTATACTATTATATTAAGATAAAATATAAATATGTACATTATTGTGAATAAAAGTTAGAGTTTCCGAAGCTGGATTGAAAAGGTCTTGATATCCATTGGGTTAAGCATAATTGTAAATGGGTCAGTAGGTTGTTCAGGAGGTTGACTGATTTCATTATCGATGTCTCCTTCTTCGCTCCAAACCAATCTTTTACTATCTTTCACTTTTATATTTGCACCAAGCATAAGTTCTTCGATTTCAGTTATTTCCCATCCAGCGAATAAATTCTACAAAAAAAGAAAAATATTAATTTAATATTTGTTATAAAGCTATATATAATGTTCCTACGATTCCAGTAGAAATTAGTTTTCAATATGGCCATTATAACTATCGCAAGTAACCAGCAAAAGTATTTTGTGAGAAATAAATAATTTATCAATTAAAACAGATGTGACCAATTTCGCATGTCCTTCAGATAAGATTAGCCGCATAAAACACTTAATGTTTATCATGAAACTGGAAAAGTATTTCAATATCTACGTCTACATAATTACTGTGATGAAAGTAATTACTCATTTAATTATGATTACCAGAATCATATATTTATGTAATTGATCAAATACAGCTAATTTAACTTTCGAATTATAGTCAACCATCAAAAAATGTTTAATAAGTGAATTCTACCAGTAATATACTCTGCAATTATATGATTTAGATTTTAGTTCATCAGTATGATGTTTTTTTTCATCTACGTCTACACTTATAGGCTTTACGCCTTACTTGTCTTCTAAGGGTAGAAAGTTTAACTCATTTTTGAACCATACGCGAGTCACTTTACAGGGAGCGCTAATGGCACGTGGTATCATCCATCCAAGTTGTAAGTATTCTCAATGCTGCTTAACTTTGGTAGTCTAAGGGAACCGGTGAATTACAGCATGGTTATAAACATTAGCAATTTGATATAATTCAAAACAGTTTAAATCCAAAGTTGCTAGTTTTTTTAAGACCCTTGAGGGCATTATTTGTAATAATGTTCTGGTTAAAGGCTCTTTATGTTCCCTCCCTCTTTTCTAACAATATTAATATCGAGATAATTCAGTAAAACGTACGCGAAACAAGAGTATTTCTAAAAGGACTATGAGCATTTTGTCACACTCTCATAAGGTTAAAATCAGAAAGTAGTCAAAATCATTTACATCCTTACAGGCCTACACAACTAAAATAATATGCAGATTTTTATTTAATTCAATGTAACATGAACTCATATGACATCTTTTAATACGCTGAAAATAAAGAACATTCTGGGCAAAAGTCCTAAACAACATTTTTTGGTTTGCATGTACGATGAATAATTCCCAGAATTAAACTCTACATCTCCTAGGGCGAGATACTCGTTTACAGATCACCATAAAGAAGAAAGAAAGATACTATAATAGAATCTCACGTCATTATTTATGACTAACAGTTTTTAAATTCAAAAATATTTAAAATAAAAGTTTTCAATGTTTGATTACAATGAAAATAACTAATACTTAATAATTTTCGTTTTTTATTTTTCTTTTTAATTGCACGGCTGTGGACAAGTATTTTTAAAAAGATGGATATTACCGTCGTTTCAGATTTAATACCCTTCTACATTTTAACAAAGTTAATACTTAAATTTATATCTTAATAGTTATTTCTATAAGTATAATTATGAAATTACCTTAACATTAACCACTACAGGTTTGGAGAGCTGAGGATCTTCATTTTTGTCGATTATATGTTCCAATCTGAAGAGGTAGGATGAACCAGACCATGGTTCCAAAGTCATGATTTGAACATTATCAGGAAGTACAGAAGACAATGCGCTGAACTGTAATTCATAGATAACCACTTGCTAATTGAAACTAAATTACATTCAAACATAATTTCAACAATATTAAAAAAATGTGCATTTTTGTATTGTTGTTTTTTTTTTTGTTTGACGTTAATTATTGATGAATTCAGACTTATAAGAATACTTAATTCATGATGTTACAAGTTTACTAGAGGCAGGCAGGATTAAAAAATGGTTAAATAACTATTATAGGAGTGAATTTACAACCGAATTTTGTTATTGTAGTATTGTGTTTGCCACTTGTAATGACGCCAGATACCAAACTATTGAAGCGAATTATTTAACATTTTCACATATTAAACAAACAAACTCTATGTATGCATACAATAATAAAGTACATACTCTCTAAATTTCGGTTGAACCGTCATCAGAAAAAAATTAGATATCGTGTTTTTCTGTAACATAAAATTTTCGAGTTTTTTTCTAAATTTTCTGGTAACGTTTTTCGCAATTCGAGTGTTGTATATTTATAATCTTATGTGCTCCATATATCCCTGAACCAAAATTTAAACAGATAATTTTTCTTTTTTTTATCCTTAAATATTTTTTTTGTATTTTCTTTGCTATTCTTATAATTTTAAATAAAACTTCTATTTTATTTATCTCCTTTTTATAAATTTATTTCCTTTGACAATCTTTATAATTTACCTTAACTTTTCTTAAAAGAAATCGTTAAATTATTTTTAAAATCTTTTTTTATTTTGTCATTCTAGTTTTATTCTTCATTTCACGGTTTTATTCCTCCCTTTATGTTCTACTTTTTTCTTCCTAAATATATTTTTTCTCCCTTTCTTTTCACAATTGTTCTATTGACTGTACTATATCATCTCGTGTGAGTCAATTAACTATGTATGGTCTTTAGAACCACCTGCTGCCAGGTGCATAGTATGTGCACCTAAGGTGGTCCTAAAGACCAAACACTTAATACGCATAAAGTAAAACTCACACGAGAGATGTTAGTAAACAACACAGAGGTTCTATACTATGAAAATGACAAAAACAGGCTAATGACATTGGAAGCCCTAAACATTTTAGAATGAAGACCCAACATGAATCATCAACCTACAAGCTTCAGTAATATGTTAAAACTATTTACCGGACAGGCACAGCAAAGACAGCTGTCAGAGTTGCAGAGTGAGGATACCCTAGGGACATCAGAATGAAAGGACAACATTTATAGTGTAAAACCTTGTGAGACCTGCCAATTTATGTTTACTTTGTAGTATTATCTTATTTATTGTTAATTTCAAGCTCTTTTAAAGTATGTAGTATATAACTTTTAATTTAGTGCAGTGAGTAGCTTTTGTTCAGTGATTTTATCTATTATTATACCCTGAAGATGGTCAGTGATTACTGAAACGTTGGTTTTATATTTTTAAATTGTATGGTATCTATCAATTAAATCTAATTTACAAGCAAATATTTTGGAGATTCATTGCACTTAGTACCAAACAAATGGAAGTGTTAGATCAGAAAACTCCAGTTTTCCTCTCTTATCTCTCTTGACGACGGTTCAAACCGAAAATTAGAGACTGTAATGTGTGCTTTTAATTTCTCTATATTTCTTTTTCTCCATATAACACTTCAAAATTGAAGATAGGTAGGTTGCCGTGTCGGTTACTAGCCGTTGCGTCTTCAATATGCTTGGTCTCCCTTTCTCTTTTCTCCTGAAGATGTATTACCCGAAAATTTGAGTCTGTAAGTGTGTTTCCTTTACTTTCTGTGCTACCTATCTTCAATTTTGAACTGTTATTGTGTCCAGTTTGGATCGTCTTTCCGTTTATCAAGTGAAATATATATATATATATATTTATTGGCATAAATAGGCAGCAGATCCTCTTTCAAACAGGTATCATTAAAATTAACCGCAGTCTCAGCATTCACGATCTTAAGACTGAGAGATTCGATCCTACGAACTAATTTCCTGCTAACAGGATTCAACTGGAAAAGGAGTTGGCCAAGTGACATGTTAAACAAAATCAATGAGATAGTAAATGGTATTAATAGATTAAATGGATTAATAAAGGTTATTAAACGGTCAATAAAGAACAAGAAACAAAGCAGTTAGAATAAAAGAGTTGAAAAGTCAACAGTATAACTAGATTAATAATAATAATAATAGGTAATAAATAGATTAGGAATATTAAAGTAAATGAAGGATAAAAGATTATTAAAGGACAAGAAAAGGTATTAAAAGAGAGTTAAATGAAAGTAAGAATTAATAGGGAAGGTATAGTTAGAAATAAAGAAAAGTACAATTACCAATTGAACTTTTCTTTTAAACAAAAGAAAAGTAGCAACTATACATACATATATATATATATACTTTTTCAATGAAAATACGATCCGAAAGGGACAAATACAGTTCAATGTACAAAAGAAACATAGAGAAATTAAAAACACACTCTTATAGTCTTTAATTTTCGGTTGAACCGTCTTCAGGAGAGATAAGAGAGGAAAACCAAGCGCACTGATACAGAGACGGTTGGAGACCCAACCAACGGTCTCCAACCGTCTCCGTACCAGTGCGCTTGGTTTCCCTCTTTCCCTCTCTTATCTCTCCTGAAAACGGTTCAACCGAAAATTAGAGACTATAAGAGTGTGTTTTTAATTTCTCTATGTTTCTTTATATACATTGAACTATATATATATATATTTATATATATATAAATATATAAATATATATATATATATTTAAAAAGGTTAAACAGACATTTAAAATGATTAAAATTAAGAGGTTAATAGAAATAGACAATCATTGTGAAAAAACAAGTCCACTGTGACAAGTGGAAGGTTACAACTTGTTATACACATTGCTTGGGGGTCCTGTCAGTGTAGGTCTATTAAGTTTATAAGAACTATCGAAGTTCTTACAACCTGGTATTATGCCTGTACTGTTGGCCTGAATGTTCATAGAAGGTTGAATGTCCTTGATGTATAAGGCCTCGAGGATATGAAGGCGGCTGGTATTATTTTCTGGTATTATATATATATATATATAAATATAAATAAAAATAAATATAAGAGTCGCCACCCTGTCTTCCTGCGGGACTCTTTGCTCTTCACACCTCCTGATGACGACGATGGTCGAAATATCGATGTGAGTTATGTCTGTGTTTTTCTGTTTGTTTCCTTCGTTTTGAATTTATTTTATTTAAAAAAAGTCCGCTGGACCGTTTCTTTTAATTGGTATATATATATATATATATATATATATATATATATTCTGCCTCTGCGGCAGAACGCAGAGGCTTTTTGCTGAGCAGCGGGCAACTGGGACCTTACGCACGGACCTGTAAACTCCACTTCCATTGGTCAACATCGCAACGAATCATATTCCTTTCTCCAGACAACTCATAGAAAATATATATATATATATATATATATATATATATATATATATATATATATATAATTAGTTTTAAAGCTAGTTTCATACGGAAAAAATAGTAAACTGTATAGGTATTATTCAACAAATGTTTGCTACCATTGACGATACATTGTTAAAGTATATTATTTGAAGAAAAGAATGTTTAAACAATATTGTAGCAATGATAGTTCCATTAATCTTTACAATACGGTAATTTCGAATGTTAACAGGATTATTTTGAACTTAATAAATTTTTTAAAGTAAATAAAAATGAAGTAATCACATAACCTTTCTAGTTATATTGCAATCGCATGCACTACTATTAAAAAGTACCTAAAACATTAAGATATACCTGCATGTTATGACGATTCTTCCAATCATCAAAACTTAAGCCTTGAGTTGGTGAAATGAAGGTCCAAGCATTAAGTACTTTTTCTTGTGCTAACTTTCTGACTTGGCCGAGGCCATCAAGAGTAAGATAGTGGGATCCAACAGCAACTAAGCCTTCACCGAAAGCTGTTTCATTAAGGGCTTCTCCAACACCAAATGCATCGTCATGCAGTAGCCTTCTATGTATCTATAAATAAAAGAATTTCTAAACAATAGAAATTTAATGCAATCAATAAATCCAAAAATTTTTAGTTTTATTAGTAAAAAAAAAGGTAGAGACTAAATAAAAAGGTAAATATGTAAATATAGGAAACTAGTTGAGAATAAGAATCTAGGAAAATAAAGTAAGATAAAACAACTTACAACTTACTATTCGTTTGTTTTATCTTACTGTTTAATTTCTGTCATCATAGAGCAAACAAAGTAAAAACTGAGAAGCTAACATAAAAGTGATATAGAAGCTTTTATGTTAGGTTCTCTGTTTTTACTTTGTTTGCTCTCTGATGACATTAAATGAAGGCCTCTTAGCATTTATTTCTATTGTTTTCCTTTTTCCATTGTGGTTTAAACTTCATATATATGAAACATATATGATATGATATATCACATATATATATATATATATACACGAGTTCAAAATTCAAGAAGAGCAACATACAGACTAAGGAAACACATTTACAGACTCAAATTTTCGGGTAATCCGTCTTCTGGAGAAAAGAGAAAGGGAGAACAAGCACGTTGTAGACGCAACGGCAACGGCCTGGCCGTTGGGTTGGTTACTTGCCGTTGCGTCTACAACGTGCTTGGTCTCCCTTTCTTTTTTCTCCTGAAGATGGATTACCCGAAAATTTGGGTCTGTAAGTGTGTTTCCTTACTCTGTGTGTTACTCTTCTTGAATTTTGAACTCGTATTGTGTCCAGTTTGGATCGTGTTTCGTTTTATTAAGTGATATATATATATATATATATACCATGATAAACGAAAAACGGTCCGGCAGGACAAATAACAATTAAAATAAGCAGTGACACATAAACAGAAACACAACAAAGACTCACTTTTCAATATTTCGACCGTAATGGCGGTCGTCCTCAGGAGAAGAAGTGAATTGACGGAGGGACGACAGTCAACTGTCGTCCTGAGTTGACTGTCGTCCCTCCGTCAATTCACTTCTTCTCCTGAGGACGACCGCCATTACGGTCGAAATATTGAAAAGTGAGTCTTTGTTGTGTTTCTGTTTATGTGTCACTGTATATATATATATATATTATATATATATATATATGCTTTTAAAAACTGGATGTCTGTTTCCACTTGATTTAATTTTGTCTTATATTTTTCCAAAATACGAAATTTTTTTTTCTTTAACTCAGAACTCAACTTAAAAATTAATTCACCATAATTTTTTGTTTTATTATTGAACATGTTTCGGTGTACGTTCACCATCTTCAGCAAAACACACGATTAATTACAATTACCTTAACAAATGAATCTAATAGTTAAATTACATTTCAAAAACAATAAGTGAACAAGTTAACTAAGGTTACACTGACAGGTTAGGGGTTGTCAGTGTTGGCAAAACTAGCCCTAGGTTTCCAAACAAGCGCAACTGGTTGGCAAAATTACCTTTTTGATCGTTCATTCTAGGAGCTTTTTCTAGTATGAACAGCGCTTCTAATATCCTGAGTCTTCTTCCGTCCTTTTCTTTTGCTATAATTCTAGTATTATTCACCATAGTTTCCCTCGAAATTTTTGTTTTGTGAATCTTTTGGAAGTGTTCTTTGGGGGCTCCTGAAACCAGATGCATCGTCAGCCTCCTAGAAAGGGTAGTAGTTGTTGATCCTATATATGAGTATTTTTGGAATTCACAGTTTCCCAGTGGACATCGGAAGAAGACTCAGGATATTAGAAGCGCTGTTCATACTAGAAAAAGCTCCTAGAATGAACGATCAAAAAGGTAATTTTGCCAACCAGTTGCGCTTGTTTGGAAACCTAGGGCTAGTTTTGCCAACACTGACAACCCCTAACCTGTCAGTGTAACCTTAGTTAACTTGTTCACTTATTGTTTTTGAAATGTAATTTAACTATTAGATTCATTTGTTCAGGTAATTGTAATTAATCGTGTGTTTTGCTGAAGATGGTGAACGTACACCGAAACATGTTCAATAATAAAACAAGAAATTATGGTGAATTAATTTTTAAGTTGAGATCTGAGTTAAAGAAAAAATTTCGTATTTTGGAAAAATATAAGACAAAATTAAATCAAGTGGAAACAGACATCCAGTTTTTAAAATTAAAAGCATGTATTGAAGAAGGACTGCTCCCAACTTTTACAAATATATATATATATATATATTCAAACCGCAATAAGAAATGGAAAAAAAGACTAAAATCTTTCAACCGTAACAGGCGGTCTTCGTCAGACTCCAAACCCAAATGATCAGTTGAGTTTGGACTCTGACGAAGACAACCTGTTACTGTTGAAAGATCTTAGTCTTTTTTTTCATTTCTTATTAAGGTTTGGTCATTGATTGTTATTTAATGTGATTCTTGTGAAATCTTGTTATATATACATTTAATAAGATATATAAAGGATCAACCAGTTTATCGTTTCAAATCAACTTTCTTAGAAAGGCTATTGATTTTTGAAATTTTCAAAATTTTGATAATGGTAAATAAAAGGTCAGTTTTGACAGTAGGATTAAAAGCTGAAAAACTGACCAAATCGTGATATATATTATAAAAGGTTTACACATTATATGGTAATTAAACCTACCATAAACTCCAGTTGACCATCGCTGAGGCTGGAAGCTCCCTGTGCACGGTCAGTCACAACAGACATTCTTGACTTCCCATCACTGATAGAGGCCGTTGTAGTAACAGGATAGTAATTACCTGGAATTGGTTCGCTCAGATTTACATTCCAGGATGGTCGGTGATTTAAAACCCTAGTCAGATATTCCCTTCCATTAGAGTCTGTCAAGAATACTCCATTGTTTTTAATATCTCCTGTCATGAAACGAGTAATAACTTCTTTTCCAATACTGTCCCTGTGAAAAAATTATATTTAAAAACCTGTTAAAGAGCTAAACATTTTAAATAAAAATTTCAAATATAGATTTTGTAAGGTATATTTACCCTCTTGAAAATAAAGTTCCATGGTATAACAAGTTTTAAAATTTTAAATGCATATTTTATTTAGAAACTGTTAAAATTCAAATTAATTACTTAAAACAAATTTATTTTTGTGCTTCTTTCCAGCCTCCACACTTACAGGTTTCACCTTTGGTAGTGTTTGGTAAAAACGACGTAATAACACTTATTTATTTGCGATTAATGCCAAGTTATATATTATTTTTGATAATATAAATTATGAATTAAAGGTTTCTAACAATATAGATGCAAAGCTCTACTGTAGAAATCATTAATGTATAATTTTTTTTCTATAAAAAAAATTAAATGCATTAGTAATTGCAAATACATATTTAACACTACTTTTTACATTTTAAGGATAAAATATCATCGCTAAGTTATTAATTGCATTCCAGGCTTTTCTAAATAAAAGATATATTCAGTTCTAATGGGTTTAAAAAAAAGTTCTAAGGGGTGAATTTCATTTTCTAGAGGAAGAGAAAACAGTATAAAAATTTATATACAACGGGTTGGATTTGATGCTATTAGAATTTTACATAACCATGTTTAAATTCAGTTAAAATTAATTTTTAATTTAATCATGTTAACAATTTATTTTGGTTTCCTATGAAAATAATATTAATACTCACAAACTTTACTAATAAAATTAGAGCTGCTTTCATAAATAACTATAAACATAAGCATCACAAAAATCATTAACTGATATAACAATCTAATAATTATGATTTGAAGCATGTTTCTGGGTTCATCCAATTCACAACAGAATGAAAAAATTTATAATAGGCAATATATTTTAATATAATATTGTTAATTAATATATGCATTTATCTCAAGTAATATTTCATGTTTGGTAAATATAGGGCATTTACATTACGAAGAGAGATATTTTTATAGTTCATGAATTATTTCCAGTAATATTAGAATTTGATTAGTAATATTACTGAGGTTAATAATATTAGAATTGATAGTAATATTAGTCGTTATACATCGTAAATTGACTGGAAAGCTTGACTGGTTTGGGTAAATCTGGTTCTCATCTTCAAGAACAACTCTTAAAAAGCGAGTTGCTCTGGAAGATGGGCGATAGAAGGACTCGCAACCTGTCAAGCTCTCTAGCCAATGTTCGAGGTATGAAACACAATATTACTTCTAATACTAAGAGAGACTTTTATTTTACATTCAAATGGTTCAATGTTTTTAAATCTATATATGTATATATATTCGAGAATCGTCAGTGTTAGTCCTCTTTTTTGTGTTTTTTATGTTCTCTAGTTGTAACTTTAGTTATATATTTTTTTATATATATACATATACAACCAATTAGATGAAACTATTCTTCGGACTGAATAAACTAGAATTTTCAAAAGAACACACAGAATAGAAATTACTAAACTCAAAACTATATTTCGATGTCCTCGTCGTCAGGAATATATGTGAATCGTTCCAAAGGCTGATAACGACTGGCTTGGCGTTCAAACCGAAGCACTCAAACATTGGCTATTGGCTTCAAATATTGGCTTCGGTTTGAACGCCAAGCCAGTCGTATCAGCCTCTGGAGCGATTCATATCTATTCCTGACGACGAGGACAGGGAAATATAGTAATGAGTTCAGTGATTTCTCTTTTATATATATATATATATATATATAGGAACTGTCGTCCCTCCGTCAATTCACTTCTTCTCCTGAGGACGACCGCCATTACGGTCGAAATATTGAAAAGTGAGTCTTTGTTGTGTTTCAGTTTATGTGTCACTGCTTATTTTAATTATAATCTGTCCTGCCGGACCGTTTTTCGTTTATCATGGTATTCCAGTTGACTGTCGTCCCTCCGTCAATTCACTTCTTCTCCTGAGGACGACCGCCATTACGGTCGAAATATTGAAAAGTGAGTCTTTGTTGTGTTTCAGTTTATGTGTCACTGCTTATTTTAATTATATATATATATATATATATATATATATATATATATATATATTATTTTGATAAAATATTATATTTAAATATAGAGTATACTGTATATTTTTATTGTTGCAATAGAACAGAAATACCTTTATGTTTTTTCTCATACAATATACTTTATTTCAAAGATATTTTTTTAATGAATAAAATAGGTTATACTGACTTAATTGGGATTGGCCCGACAATCCACTCGAATTGAACATAATTTGCACCAGCGAATCTGATAACCTGGCTAATCCAGTCATTGTATTTTTGGTGAACCTCATAAATAATTGGTCCTGAAAAGAATATCGAATAAAAAAGTCTGACCATACTAAATTATAATTGTATAATTGAAGTAATAAAAGTAGCTCCTACTACATACGTAAATGGTCATAGAATACAGCTATTCGACGGTACTCTGGTAATAGTATACCAGTCAGTAATCTAATTTGGTATGAAATCTGAACCTGAGTTTTTGAGTTTAATTTGTTATTATATCTACAATTTATAATAATTTACCTGAAGTAATGAAAATTTAATTGGTAAAACATAAAGAAACCGTATAAGATAATTTAAAAATAAAATATAACAATGTAGACTTGTTTCTTAATTTCCCCAAGAAAATTTGGTCACTATTTATTTTAAAAATAAAACAACTGCATTTGTTTTTCTCTTTGGTAATGATAGATACTAATCATACAACTGTAATTAAAACTGATTCCAAATAATGCACTTAAACAGCCTGGGTACTAGAAACAAATATAAACACTTCCCTCATTAAAGTCGTTCCTATTCCAGTTACATTTTAATCATTATTAAAGTAGTCATCGAGGTACTCTCAAAGAAAGCCTACAACATCATCAGTACCACAAAAATGAATCTTGAACTAAGACTCTTAAATGATAAATAGGATTTTGGTGAATAGGAAGTATAAAAACATGTTAACGATGTGTTACATATAAAAGCAGATAGAAGAGACGTCAATTTTACTGTGCTTTGTCACATAAACCATGAATAACTTCTATTCATAACAGAAATTCATTTTCTACACTCAAATTTTAATATCAAACTAAATTTAAAATCATCCCTCATCCAAGTTTTAGAAATTGTATTTTGTATTGAACAGGACCTCGATTATTAACAATCTATGACTCTTCAACAACTATTCAACAGTTCGCCTTTTCCATCAACTATATATTAGGAACGACAAATCTACATCAGTTTTAGTATTGTTAACATAAAGGTGGTCGTAACTAGTTCAACTGTCTTACCTAGCATGTGGTCGAGAACAATAGAAAGTATAACAGATAAGACGGGCGTAAATAGTAATGGTGTACTTTATACCAACATCTGTAGTAGGAACGACCAACAAATTTGAAATTTATAGAATTGACTAACTCTATGTAACTAATAAATGAGTTCTCAGAGTAGTT
This sequence comes from Hermatobates lingyangjiaoensis, assembly GCA_026182355.1. Lineage (NCBI taxonomy): Eukaryota > Metazoa > Arthropoda > Insecta > Hemiptera > Hermatobatidae > Hermatobates > Hermatobates lingyangjiaoensis. The sequence continues at coordinate 751,715 of JAPFBL010000188.1, read as the reverse complement.
CAGTTACGTGTACCTTTAAAAACTTTAACAGTTGGTGATCCCAGAGAGACTGGAATGGCTGTCCCATTTGGTCTGAAGATATAAGCTCCAGATGACCTGTTCAAAAACACCATATTGTCTCCAATGGCGCCTTCGTAATACAGGAAGGACTGATTCACTTTTATTTCTTTATCTCCAACAATCAAATGCGTCATCACTCCTTCTTTATTTAGTTTAATTTGGGGTCCCTGGAAGCATTTTTTTTTTAGTTTTAAACACTTCTGATTCAACATTTCTTTAAACCAAATGATTAAAAATGTCACAATTATTTTACTCAATTCTAAATTAGAAATTAAGAATTTGTTCAATTCTTTCTGCCCCTTTAACCTTCTAAAAAGGTTCAAGTAAGGTATGATAAATAATATTTAAATTCTGAGGTAAAATGGATAAACAAACAAAAGTCTCCACACAAATGAAGTTTTATTCAACAACAACAACGCGTTTCGAACACTTTGGTTGATCATCAGGAAGACACCAAGGATGTGGTGCTGAAGGGTTAGTCCAGTGAAAACAATTAATTACGGATTGCACAACTAATGATTTAATATTTAAATTGTTTTTTCACCCTTTAATGCGATTTTGTTACTGGGAAGACTATGAAATATATATTATCCAACCAACAACACAATATTTTTTTCAATATTAATCATTTTTGTTGGTTTTTATAGTTGAACACTAAACAAAATAAAAAGTCTGACAGAATTACTCTAATGTATAAATGATTTTTAAAAATAAATTGCAAGGTGAATTAATTTATTAAAAGTACAGTTTCATGGGCTTTTGGAATGATAAAAATGCTATTCTTTCATATATGTTCCAACACACGACAATTTACAGAACTAATTCTGTACTGTAAATGGTTGAATTGTCAACCACTGAATTTTCAAAATCTAGCATTAAATATACTGCATTCAGTCATTCCTACCACCTTTGCTTGAAATAAAGTGTGAAAGAAAGATTTTTTTAAAATAAGTAAAATGCTTTGAGAATTATTTCAAATTACCTTTTAATGAAATATAACTATTAGAATACTTTCAAATTGACTGAATGTTTCAAGAAATGCATTTGCAAATTTTTATAGCACTTAATTCTTATTTAGTTAACAACATGTTTTTAATAATAATTTTCTTTCTCTTTATAATTTATCTTTTATAGCAATTTTATTGTTTATTCTTTTTCGTCTCTAAAACAGGGCACGGATTTCCATTCTGGAGTGTTTTCTTGGAGATTATATATACATAAATGCTTAAACCACCGTAAGAAATTCAGAAATGAGACTAAGATCTTTCAAGCAAACCAACTCGTCTTCGTCAGAGTCATACTCAAACTAAAACAAAGTGAAATAGGACTTCTGGTATGGTCTTGAAAACGGAGGGGCAAGAGAGGTATTTTAAAGGGCGCAAAGAGAAAGGAAAGGGAATAAAAGGATTGGTAAGTCAGTGCAAACAAAGGAGTTTATGAAGAAATCAGTAAAATCTACATTCTGTCTGTCAATCCTTGTATTCAAAGCTATTGCTCTCGTTAACAGTGAGTCTAATTTGAATAGCACACTATCATTTCCTTTATAAAAGATGTTCTTGACCATAACTGGCTAAAATTTTATATATATATTTTTTTTTAATAGGCATTTCAATTTTATGTTTTAATATTTTTTTTTATTAATGGTAATAATGATTTTACGATGTTTTATTGTATGTAAATTTAAAAATAATAACTCATTTTTTATATTTTTCTTGTCAGAAAAAACAATAAATAAATAATAAATGCAAATTATTATAATAAATAAGTAAATAAATGAAATATTAAACAGTAAATACAATTTTTTTTTTGTTTGATTGCAAAATATATTTGTTTCAGTTACCTCAGAAAATCCAACTTTCAAGGACTGTCGATTTAATGTTATTTCTTTGGTTGATTTTGTTTGTCTGTCTTCTTTATTAACATAGTAGGATTTGTATCCAAGAGGTGGAATGCTTCTCGCAATGAAGAACAAATGAGCATTGGCGTTACTATTTCTACCAGGGATAGATTTAATACTTTCAGATACCGGAGTAACTTGAACTTCTAACTGCTTCCCTGTAAGAAACAAAAATGATCTTATTAATAAACACCAAAGTAAAGTTTCTTCTTTTTTCTTCACCAATACTGGATTTCTTAAACCAATTTTCTAAATTGCACACAGAAAGGGTTTTACTTTATCTTTTAGAATAACTCTATCATACTTCATTTTAAATTGTTGTATAATTCAATTATTAAATACTGAAAATATACTTCGTCTCTACATACATTTTTTTTTCTTTTTAGAAACAACGGATTTCAAACAGTACTGCACTTCTGCAGGTTACACCTTCACTGTTATACTGGGAATTCCGTCCATTATTTCTCCAACTTGAGCATAAACCACATAGTAACTGATTAAACAACTTTTGAATCAGTTAACAAAGCTTAAAAATATTTTAAAATTCTCAGTTAAAGGTAAATTATTATAGAAAATGCTCACAAATAATCAAAAATACAAAAATATAAACAAGAGCACTCGTAAAACTAAAATAATTTCAAGCTTTTTAAAAAAAATACATCATAAGAATATAAATGTATAAAAAGAATAGAAAAAAATGCATATAATGTGTGGAGACATGAAAATATTTAATGTAAACTATGACCTGGAGAGATAACAAGGATTTTCTTATCAATAATGGATCAATGTTCTTGGATTCAACGAAAAAATAAACACATTTTTCCATCTAAATAGAAAAATTTTGCAAACCAATAGTTGAAGAGAACTTATGCCAGGATTATAAGAGAACTTATTAAGGAAAAGAAAATGCCGGGCTACCGCCTAGAAATTAAACATTACTGGAGAAGGTTAGAAATTGAGAGATTATTTACGTCTTAAGTAAACATTGATACTTAGATATCATTTGAAATAGAATAACGGACAAATTATGTAAAAACTTTACCTATTGATAGGTTATATTTAATGTCACATACAAGGAGGAAAATATTTCACTTTTCCTTCTTTATAACTAACATGCACATTATTGTTAACATGCATATGATGTATGTATTAAAGGTTTTTATTTGTTAAAGGATTCCAGATCCATAAGTACAAATATATTTTATTACAATAACAAACATTATAAAAATGATAATTATTTTAAAAAAGAAAAAAAATCAGTAAAAGTTAAGGAAGTATAAAAACATGAGATAAAATAAAAAAAGTAAACAATTTCATTTTAATTCATCTGAATAAAGAATTTCTAAACTAAAATTTCTATTCATTAATATTAACAGTACCAATTTGACTTCATTAAAAAAAACGAAACAATTAAAGAGTATAAGAACAAAAATATATTTGGTTATAGAATATGATTTGATAAGATAAATAACTTGGAAGATGTTTTATTTAAAAAAAAAATTTTTTTTTTGGAAAAGAATTTGCATAATGCATAAATCTATGTAAGAAGGAGTTTTTGCGATAACTGTTCTTATTATAGGGTTGAAAAAATGAAGTCGGTTTTTGTAAAATAAGAAGAAAATGAAATGTTAACATCACTAAAAAGGAAAAAAAATGTATATAGAGATTATAATAAAATAAAATTAGTTTGAATAAATAGATTTATCTAAAGACTGTGTTTTGAAATAAATAATAACTATAAAATAAATGTGTGAAAAAAACTACCTTCTTGAGATAAGACTGTAAAGGTGTCTAAAACATCCTTTACAGGTATCTTCACCAAATGATCAACAATTCTGGACAGTGGGTTGTAGATAGTGACGACAAATTGGTTATTATTTTCAGTCAGAGAACAAGCGCTAATGTTTCTTAAGAGGCAAGACTCTACTATTACATCACCAGAAGGTCCCTTCTTCATTAGTTTACTGAAGAAAAAAATTGAAAAATATTAATACTAACTTTAGTAATGGACAAAGTTACATCAAGTATATATGAAATCCATTGTTAGCCTAAAGTTGTTGTTAGTCTATTATAGTTGTTAGTCTATTATATTAATTTTATTTAAATTGCTTCGAAGAAACCAAATTATATGGATAATATAGAATCACAGCAATAATAAAGTAAATATGAAAAAAACCTAGTGTTTTGAGATAGCTCAACTGGAAACGTAATTTTTTTTTCAATTTTATTTGTTTAAAGTCACAACGATGTAAGTATTACATTACCAGTGACACTGATAACACAAATGTAGGAGGGAACATAGGAGGGAAGAAGCAATCCAGTGACTACACTTCCTGGGGAAATGTAATTGTGATTTATTCCAGTCATATAAACGAGTAAACAGAACAAACAAATAATTTGAAGTGTAAACTGTACTAAGGAAAGTATTTCTATTTAAAAAAAAATACTCCATTAATTTAATATCGTTCTTAAAAGGTTTTATCATTTGTACACAAAAACCTCAAATCCTTGATATAACATTACTCTGAATGTATTCTGAACGGAAAAGTTTTTATCTTTTGACTCTAGATTCCCTTCTTTTTCACCACCTTCTTCGCCATAATATTTCTAAAACCTTTTTCCCACTATACATGTAAATTTTCCATTTTACTAGCAACTATCAATTAACTACTACCAATACAACAAATAAAAAACTGTTATTTCCTTACTGAGCTCACATTTTTTTTTGTGAAATAGAATTCATTATATTTTTGTAAATAATAAAGATTCGGGATAAAATTTGTTAACCTTCTATTCTTTCTTTATATACATTTTATATGGTTAGTTCATTGGGATGACTTTAATGCAATACTTCTTCAAACGCCTATTAACAGCGAAAAATAAAATACATACACATTTATTATGATTAAACTATCAAATAAAAACGAATATAATTGACACTAATAGAAAAAAGCTTCTCTGTTAATTTGTAGTTATACGAATAAATTTAAAAAAGGTTAATTTTAACAATTATTTCTAATTAACTTAACTTCATCAATGGAATAAAAAACAAACTAATGAAACATTATAAAATATTAAAGTAAAAAAAAATAATACAAAGCTACACCGTAAGTTCACCTGAATGTCAAAATCTAAACAAATGGCAAACGCCAGTTTAATTTTTTTTCTCTCTGTGTTTTTTTTAGAATCTAAGGGCTAACATGATGCAGATAACAAAATTTCCAACAAAAGTCGTAGAGAATAAAATTTTAATTAGATTATGTTTTCATATTTTCTCTAAAGTCATTTATTTATAAATATTTTAATATGTATTGTTAAATAACAATTACTGGTGATAAGCTTTATAGTTTTAATGAAGAGACGAGGAAGGAATTCCGAAAACTGGAGAAATTGTGTAAGAAACAGATACAAGCCAAATATGGGGTGTTATTTAACAATATATGTTTAAATGAAGGACTGCTTCCAACTTTTACAACTATTTTAATCTGAATATTTCGTTAACAATTTTTTATGTCATTTATCCCTTAAGATTTACTCATAGACACGTAAAAAACATCTACACAGAGCTTCTCAAGACATAACCGACAAAACTTTTAAGAACTTTGTAGTAAATTTACTCTACTCTATTCAAATTTATTATAATTTGTGTTCCTAGAGTGTAATCAAGCACACAGAAGACAGCGAAATTTGTATATGCAAATGGAAATATACGTTTGAATACTCTAAATTATCTAAATTCCACAGTAATATAGTCACAGATTATACGTAATCATGAAGACATACAGAACGACAGGACAAACAAAAATTGGGAAACCAAAATTAATTCCTAAGTTACTTAAGTTTAATATATAACCACACAAATAAAATTGATTATTTCGTGTGTTATGTTGACATAAAATAAAATGTTTTGTTACTTCATAGCTTCATTGGCCACTTCTCCGCATTCAGCAAACGCTTCAGTCAATATTCTGGAATAATCATTAGCAACGTGCTGCTTCTCAGTGCCTGTAACAGCGTCATGGTGCTGCATCACTCCCATGGCCTCCCTCATGGCTATCAAATCTCCTTTGGCTTCAGGCCCAAGACCAGCAATGGAATAAAGCTGTTTGCAAACCTACAAAACGTAAACATAATTTTAGCAAAGTTCTAACACTTTTTCAAAGCTTTACAGAGTTTTAAACCACTTTATCTACATATTTCAATAACGAAACAGTGTATTTAATAATTTAATATATTTTATGTATTTAATATTTTTTGAGACCTAAGCTTTAAGAGTAAATATTTAAATCATTTATTTATATTAGCTACGATGTAGTTCATTTAACCATTAATTTTCACTATTCTATACTACTTTAATAACATATATTTATTTGTAGATATAATTTTTAATTTAAATTAATTATTTTATTACGTTTATGCACTATTAAACAACTCTCTTTTTTGATTTTTGCTTTCTCTCTTTTCTTTTTTGAATTATAAATCTTGCTAATATCATTGCATTATATTGACATTTGAGGATATATTTTTGTTTGATACACCAATTATATTTCATGAGCTATTTTTTTTTGTAGTGCTCATTTAGTAGAGTTATTTATTTAGTTAATTAAATTAAATGTACCCATATATATTGTCAAAATGCATTCAGAGGACCTCAAACTGGTAAAATACGTTGAAATCTTAATACTAATTTTTTTTTCAAGATCATAATATTCTACTTATAGTAAATGAAGAAATATTAGTAAAGAAGAATATCAATTGAAAGTTATAAAATATTTATTACTTGAAGAAAATTGTTTCCTTTCCTCTCAAAATATTTTATTGTTGGTCTGGAAGTGTAGAATCCAGTCCAGAATGCAAACGGATCGCTCGAATATGGCATGAAATCATCTGATTTAACAGGTAAATGCAGATTAGCTTCATTCACTGCTTTCAAATAACAGGATGGTGTTGAATAGAACGCGTTCACCTTAATGCCTGATTTTTGGAATTTGTTTAACTGCCTGTAAATAAACTTTTCATTAAAATTCATTACTTTACAAACCAACAAAAACTAAATATTTTAAAAGTCATGATTCAGATGATTTGAGAAATCTATCCAGGTATGACTACTTACAACGGCTCCTGCAAACACTTGGGTGAACCAAAACTCTACCTAAACCTTCTATGATAATGGGACAATAAGACGACCTCATGCCTACACAGCTGTGAAGCTTTCATAATATTTTAACATTTACATAGAAGAGTAGGTTTACTAAACATTTTTTCCAATGGGGCAAAAACTCTACCTAAACCATCTATAATAATGGTACAATAAAACGACCTCATGCCTAAACAACTGTGAAGCTTTCATCATTTTTTAACATTTACATAGAAGAGTAGGTTTACCAAACATTTTTTCCAGTGGAGCAAAAAATGTTGAGATATCACTGAAAATTATGAATTTTTATAGTTAAAATAAATAAGTTTATATTCATAATTTTTTAGAGTAAAAATAACTGATGAACATATTCAGAGAGATTGATGCGGGCACAATGGTGTGGGACCGGTGACCACTTCGAGGGTTGTTTCTGTTGGTATCCTTCCCAATAATTTTTATGATGAACTAGTTGCAATTACCAGTGCAGCTCACCTGTCCTCCACTTAAAGCAAATGGTTTTTTTTTGTGGACTCCCTGTTATCAATCTGATATGAATGGTTAAAACAGACAAATGGTATCCACATGATATAGGAATGTAGACAGTAATCGTTTGTTCTCAGTCAGGGAAAGAAGCGATACTACATTGGATGTCGAGCCTTGTTGTAATCAGAGGCGATGGGAGGGCACATACTTTTGTCAAGGCAGGGACAACCCAACATCAACCTACCTTCAAAATCTCACTTTCCTCAGCCAAAACATTGATGGTTCAGTTGCACAAAAGTGGTTTGAAGACAAATAGAATGCATTATGAGAGGACGAGAAATGGATTTACCTGCACACCCAGGGATCTATATCAGGGACCATTCCTTATTCTAATAGTGCTAATATCAGAAAACCTAAAATTCTACATTTTAGAAGAATAGGAGTAAGGCTTATCAACCAGTCCCGTTATCAAATACAAACATGATATAGTTATCATCCCTCACCTTGCACCACCTCTAACCACTTCTCCCTCGCTCACAAAGCACCAAATCGTAGAAAATAAAAAAATATTTAGAACTCTTTACTTTCTATAATCCAATGAAATAAATTAAGCAACAACTTCACAACTTTAATCTGAGTATACTAATTAATACTAGTAATACTAATAATAATAATAATAATAATAATAATAATAATAATTAATACTAATACTGAGTATACTAATTAAATACTCATAGGCATACAATTTATTTAATCCAAGTAACTACTTTAGATGTAAAACTTACCGTATAAGCTTATCCATATTTTTGTAGTTCATATGAGCATCCATATACATGAAATCATCTCCCATTGTAACTAAAATATTATTAGTCCTGTATGATTGGGCATAAACCATAGATATATTCAAGAAATCGCTGGCCTAAAAATAAATTTATTTTTAAATATTAAATAAAAATTAATTTCTTTTTATTCATATTGCAACTGGCTTACTCTCTCCTCAGCGTTGTACATTGGGCTTTTTTTATTTTCAACAATGGGTTCATCGTGGCAATTTACATCAAAGCAGAACCCCTTTGGTGAACTGTAAGTGTTGTACAATACACCAGTAAACAACTTGGAAGCATCGGCTGTAAGAAGACAACAAATTTGACATTAAAAATTTTTCATTTTAGTATAGAAAACTCAAATCTTAATACATAAATTATTAAAGGAGGGGGGAGGAGTTAATATTCAAATATATATTTGCATTAAAAAAAAAATCAATATTTCAATGTAACGCTTCTGTTTAAGAAGTTAAGAAAAATAAGATTAAACAAAAATTTAAAGGTTTACAACAGTAACTATTAATAACGCTAAATATCTTTTCAGGAAGAAATTGTAAATATTTAATTTATCCTGGAAAAGGATAGCGTGCTAGAATTTAGTACTAAAGCGTCTACGTTTGGGTTCTTACCATCATCTTAGATGACTCATCTATACGAGAAATCATGTTATGCATAAAACAAATCATGAATAAGAGAAACCCTGGACTTGAAACTGCTCCCTTAGAGAAGATGTTAAGACTGTTTGATCAGTCATGTGCCTCGGCCTTTTGGACATATCATAATAAGCAGACCAGGTTAACAATTGTAACATAGATTTTTTTTTCAATCATAGATTTTTAATTTCGAATAACGCTTCCATTTATATGCATGCCCAAGGTGGGCACCAAGAAGATAAATTCTACAACCAACATCACAATCATACAAATTAATGATGAATCTTCTAATCACTCCCAAACAGATCGGACCATCCGTTTGCTGGAGCCAAGCTGAGAAAACACCTCATCCCTAAAACTTGAAGAAGACTGAGGTTGGCCAAAAATATACGTAAAGCCCACGTTCCCAAGTATATATATTGTCGGAATACCCTTAAAGATAACTAGTCCAGAAAAACTTAACTAAAACCAGCATTCAAGTCTCGACCTAGATTCAACCTGGTAATGACTTTCCATATTTAAAATAGATAAACATTAACAAATAAGCCTCACCTTAGGCCTGTACAATAGAAACAGCATAAGTGTAGGTGCTAGGAAACAAATTTAGGCTCAAACTGTGCTAAAAAGTTTTCAGTGTAGGGTAAAAAGCTAATGAAATGGTCTACACATATAAAAATTTAATCATATAAACAAATGCGTTTCCAACACGCAGTGTTCTTCTTCAGGTATTAAGTAAGGGTGAGTGTCTGTGGTACAACAGACACAGAGTTGTACCACAGACACTCACCCTTAGTTAATGCCTGAAGATGAACTCTACGTGTTCAAAACGCGTTGTTTGTACCATTGAATTTTTATATGTGGAGACCATTTCATTAGATTTTTACCCTACACTGAGTAAATACCACATAATAACTGATTCCACTACATTAGAAATATTTCAGTCATTCTTCAAACTTTTTTTTTATTTCTTCTTGAAATCTAAATTATTTCTCTTCCTATTTTTTTTTCTAATTCCAATCAGTCTTGAATTTGTGATTGAATAACAATATATTACTGTTTCTAATGAGGTTTCGTGATAAATATACGTAAGAATAAAATAATGGAATAATAAAAATATCGTAAGTCAAAATTAAACACAACTAAACAAACAATAATTATAGAAATGAATTTTACTCTGGAAGATAGGACAGATTCGACACCGAAAAGCGAGTAAGATGTTTCATTCTTCTTTAATTGTTACGTACCAACAAACTCTGTGGCATTAACAATAATAATATTGAGTTTAACAATTACTCCATTCTTATTAGAGCCTTTACGCTAATCAAGAAGTGTGCCCTGAAATTAATTCAGTACACATAAAATAACCTTCTGCAGCTATAATCGTTTAAATTTGTTTCTTATAAAATTAGTAATACTAAATCTTGTTACATGATTGTTATTTTAATTGTAGTCATAATAATTCTTTACATTCAAATATAATTACAGGCGTAATTAAAGTACGTTTTCTAACAGTGCTAATATCAGAAAACCATTATTACCATATATCTATATGATATATCCATCATTTATATTCCATATATTCCATATAGATATCATATATATCCATATATTACTAAATATGGATATATATATATATATCCATATGCTCTTCTTATATCCTCATTTCTATGAGGATATATATATATGCATGCTTTGTTGAACACGACAGGGTAGTTCCTGTCTATAAGCTTCTTCTCAAGAACTTCGACTTGCCTAAAAACAGCTTTTTCATTGTTAGAACAACGGTTGAGATGGTCAGCGATTGTAGTCGACGCGTTTCGATCACATTCCGTAATCATCTTCAGGACATCAATCAGGGGGACGATATGGGTCTTATACGTTGTAAAGGTTGCAAAAGTCTATCCAATGGGATATTAGTATTCAATATTGCAGTTTTTATTGGCCCTGGTTCTAGTCTAAGGTTCGTGTTTTGTCTCCGAGTAGTCGGAGTGTCCGCGTAGTCCAGTTTGTTGCCTGTTTATTGCTGTGTTGTTCTTCATTATTTCTATTACCTCGAGGATCTGTAGTCTACTGTAGTCGTTCATCTCTTTGGTGATTCTCCTATTTTCTGTTATAAAGATGATTACGGAAAGTGATCGAAACGCGTCGACTGCAATCGCTGACCATCTCAACCGTTGTTCTAACAACGAAAAAGCTGTTTTTAGGCAAGTCAAAGTTCTTGAGAAGAAGCTTATAGACAGGAACTACTCTGTCTTGTTCAACAAAGCATGCATCTCTGAAGGACTGCTACCAAAATATACTAATATATATATATATATATATATATATATATATATATATAAACTAGAATTTAAAAAAGAACACATAGAAAGGAAACCACTGAACTCACTACTATATTTCGATGTCCTCGTCTTCAGGAAAAGAAGTGAATCGCTCCAAAGGCTGATAACGACTCATATAACCTCTATATATATATATATATATATATCCAAAACCTTCGGAAGTTTTGAAATTTAATAACCGATCAAGACTACAAGAAACAATTTGAAATAGATTTTCTTTAATGTGAACAACACAATAGTAATAGCTTTATAGTATTTAAAATGGTCTCAGCTCCACAATAAAATACAACATAATTATCCTGAATTATCGCATTTTCAACAATATAGATTGAATGTTACAATTTTGTATTAAACAAAAATCTTACAAGAGTCACTTGCACTCGTTCGCCAAATCATTTCAGCAGTCTTATTTTTCATGCGGTAATATTTGTCTTCCCAGTCAATCCTTCCAAGGAAAAGACCATCGAATCCAAAATGAGCCATCTGACGAGCGTTTTCCTTAGAATGTCCAAAGGGGTCAATCTGCCAACCAACTCTTGGTCGGCCACACTCTCCAAACGTGTCCATCAAACGCCTGCAATCAAAATGTTTTAGTTTAAACAAAAAGCATATGGCCTACAATCAACTTTACTTTAAGCAGGATGACAATAAATAAATTAAAATAAACTATAATGTATGAGTAAGACAGAAATAAATTATAATTTTGATTAGATGACTCAAATAATCTAATTCACTTTTATCTATTTCATATACATGGAATTTCGTTAATTTTAATATAGAATTCGGTATAGAACTCGTACATGCGCCAACCACCTTGACCGGGATCGCAACACGATAGAAAGAAATTTGTGCAATTCTTTACTATTATTTCACGTTTTTATTGTGAAATCCTGAACATTACATATAGTAAATAAAAATATTTCCATTTTAAGTATAAAATCATTGAATAAAGCAATAATGAGCATTACATTTACATAAAGTTCAAAATTTCTTTTCGATAATCTTTCAAAGCTGAACTATTTCGCCTATTATAAGTCGAAATATAGAAGTGAGTTATTCCTGTGTCTATCTGTGTGCTATCTTCTTTTTAATTGGTTTTATATATATATACGAAGTCAAAGAACTAGTTCGTTGACAACAAATCATCTTGAAAGTCCTTAAATCTTTTCATTCATCTCAAATGAAAATGGTTAATTTCATTATTGTATTAAAATTATATTGAAGCATATTACATTAATATTATAATATAAATACATTATAATTTATACAATAGTATATATATAATATAAATTAAAAAAAGAGTTCTATATCGAACTTAAAAACCAATTTTTTCAAAAGCACTTGGAATATTAAATATTAACTTGGATTTTATTCCTTATCCATTGACAAGATTTTTATGTTATCGTGATAAGAACTCATTATGTTGTAAAGTGACAACACAAATTGGTAACAGAGGGTTTCATAATTACTGCGCTTTCAGTAAACTGTTAATAATTAAAATGTTATGCAATTTTCGATAAACTTGCAGGAACCAGTCAAGCATGAGATGCATATTAACTAATGAGGTATAGTCAACGAAGTACTGCAGTTATCAGGCATTATCATGTTAGGTTTCATTTTAAGTAGGTAATTCTTCACAGTCAGTCTAAACAATTTTACTGCAGAAAATCGAAACTTACACACCTCTTTCTTTTATATAAATAATCAATTTTTAATTAAAATAATTATCCCTATTATTTCTCAAAATTATTATTTAAATATAACAGAAGTATTTAATGACAAAAAATAATATAATGAAAAAAACATGTAAGCACATTACATCATCTTTCATTATCAATGACAACTCCAGAAGATGAAGGAAGTAAAGAATCGTTATATTCTTAATTTTTTTTTTGAAAAATTGAATTATTTTAATTTAGAAATAAATTGTATATGATCTGAGAAAAATATTTAAAAATGGTCAATTCTGATAATTTTCAGCAGGTTTTAAATTCTTTAAAACAATTATATTTCTGTTCATTACTAAATTTTTTAACTCATAAAATCAAAAGAGAATATCAATTTAAATGAAAGAGTTGATAAAAATAGCAAATAAGTATTGTTTTCTATTTGAAATGATTTGATTTATAGATAATCCCATTCTTCAGAATCACTTTCCAGTGAAAATATTTTATTAGTGAATAAACTAAAAAAAAAAAAGAAGTTAAAACTTTAAAACGTCATTTAAAAACCTAATAAAACTGAGCAAAGGCTGTAAGTATGCACATGTTTTTTTTTCAATAATATTTTTTATCTTAATGGTATCAAATCGATTACTATTACCCATGACTTCCCCAAGACTTATACGTCACACTTTTTTCAAAATGTCATGTTACAAGGTGTTTTCTGATTAAATTACCACCTAAGTTAATGTTAATATATAAAACAATGAAATGAAAAATTGGTCACATACATATTAGTAGGTTAACAGATTTGCTAAAGTGCATATAACACAATTTATAACACCTCCTCATGATTCCTTTAACTACAATGATTTATTTAATTGTTATATGATATTTCTATACTGGAACTAATGATTTGTTACTTATTCATCATAATTAAGTATAATTATGTCTCACTGTTCCTTAAATCATTGATTAGTGAATTAAATGTATTTCATTTTATTTACTCTAATAGAAGTAAACACAAAAAAATATAGTTAGCCAATTTTGGACATTAATATTCAATAATTATACTTCAAAAAAAATTTTAAAATATTTCAATAATTTTTTTTTATTTCTTGAACAAATATATGGTATTCATTTCTTAAACAAATAATTTTAAATTTCACTTACAAAATTAAATAAAAAAAAAATTTCTGTTTACTAAAATTCACATAATAATAACATCAATAAGCAATATTATAATAATAATAATGCAAATCCGTGATTTGTCATAGTAATATTTAATATTTATTTTTTAGTTGGATTTGAACAGAGAATTTTTTTTTAATTCATTCTGATTATATTAAGTTTCTGATTGCTCTGTTGAATGATTCTATTATAACAGACAAAAGCCTATTAATATTCTGTAGGTGTATTACACACGACAATCACATTTGCCGATAATTGAATGTAGGTCAGAAATAGTTTAGTGCATATATTAGAACTTACTCTTATTACACCAAATATTTAATATTCAGTTGTTACTAATACACTAACAATAAAACTCTTTAAGGGGTTCAGAACATAGTTTTCGTTCACTGCAATCTCAAAGCGAATTTCCTTCTTTTTTTTCAGTTTATTTCTGTAATGACTAGTCAAACAACCTCGTTTTAACTCTTTCTTTCCCTTGCTTTATACTGTTTGAGGCTATTACGAGCACATCTAAAGGTAGAAAAATTGTTGATCCACTTAAGAATTTCATATTGATCTTGTGTACTGATCAATATATATATTCCAATCTGACCGAACTTTCAATAAGCTAAAATAATTTAAGAATAACTGTGATCGATATAAGAGTGCTTTGGGCAGTTCAGAAACAAACTAGGGATTTATATATAGAAGTACAACTCACTTAAAATATCAAGTTTTCTGTTGAAATGTATCAGAGAATAGAAATTGGGTTTGTTTCAAGCCGTCACATCATAGAAGTGCTTGGCAACCCGATCTTTTTCTCGTGCTGACGTTCTCTTTTCTCTTTTGATGATAGTTCATGCAAAATTGGAAACTGCAAGTGTAGTTTCCATTTATTGAACTAAAAGTTAATTTTTGAACCTTGTTTGTTTTTTATGGTTCATTTTTCATCCTTCAAATATACATAAGCAAAAACCATGTAAAAGTTAATTCATTATATCTGAAAGAATAAAAATGGATTTATACTTGAATCCCCATGTAGTCTGATCGATCATTGATTGATAATGAGTAGTTGCTTCATCGTGCATTGACCAAGCTCCTCCAACGAACTCCAGTTGACCTCGATTTACAAGTTTTTTTACATGATGCCTTGTAGCGTCGGATTGTTCCGACCACCATTTCCAGAAATAGGCAGTCTCAACATAAATAAACCTATAACAAAAACAATTCTCAGAAACGTAACACAACTTATTTTTATCTAAAAATATTAGTATTAAAATCAGAGCATATAATAAGATTTAACAATAAACACGTGAAATAAAAATCAAAATCTAAACCACAGTCATAAATTCAGAGATGGTACTAAGATCTTTTGGCCACGAAAGTTTTAGTTTTTTTCTAAACGTCTAACTGTTCCTAATCATTGATCAGTGAATTAAATGTATTTCATTTTATTTACTCTAATAGAGTAAAGGACACAAAAAAATATAGTTATCCAATTTTGGTTAATAGTCAATAATTATACTTAAAAAAAATTTTTAAAATATTTCAATAAATTTGAAATTCTCTCTCTAAAAAAAGACAAAAAGTAATAACTTTGAAAATATAAAGTAAAATAGACACTGGTTAGAAATCAAAGAAAAGTTTAGTTCCCAGGATCATGTAACTATTAATGAAGAGATCCAAAGGATTTTTTCAAGAGTAATTGCTTAGGATCTCTTCATAAAGAATTTTTATTTTACTCTGAGTTTTAACATATTATTTTAGATCAATTCCTGTTTTTATTTTCTAATTTTAATTTTTACTTTTAAAAGAAATTAAGCAAAGGGTGACAAATTATTTTTAAATTAAATAAAATTAAATTTATTTATTTAATTCAATTCAAATAAAAATTAAATTTATTAAATTAATTCAATACAAATAAAAATTAAATCAAATTAAACTAACCTTTTGTTTGGATCATGAGAAAGTTCTTGAACTACTGAATCCAAGATATATTGTACACCAGCATCCTGAATGTTCATACGATCTGAAAAAGAAAAAGTACGTTTTTTCAGTATTCCCATTGGTAATCTTATTCATATAATAACTATATAAAATGAATATATTTATAATAATATATAATTTAATATAACTTGAATATAATAAACTAATATAATATAACTATAATATAATTTAATCATTTATAAAATACTACTACTAATGATAATAATCTATAACTATAATAATAATGCAAAGTTTTCTTATCTCGATAGCACATATTGTACTATTTTTCTTTATATCGGTTTCGTCCAGCGTGAAATCATCCTAAAAAAAAACACGTTATTTCTAGACACCTTTAGAGCTATATTGACAGGCTTCCTACAGTGATTTACATTTTTAGGACTACCGTAGTGTTCTTATGAATTCGGTCGTTCCTCTCCGAAGAGGGCAATGCCCGTTACCCCGGGACCAGGGCTTGCTACAAGTAGTTCATGGAACCCCATGAGGGCGTCATTCTGAGGAGTCTTAGACCTCAAGAGAAACGACTCATAGAGAGAGATTACAAATCTCTTGTTGGCTAAACCACCTGTATGGGCTAGGTATGGGAGGCTCTAAGGTCTGCCGTTGGCTAACTAACAACTGTACTGATATAAATGGGCTAGAAGGAGTGATATCTAATCGCCCCAACTCTGAGATCTCATGTCTTTAGAGCTATATCAACTAATGTTTTGTTATGTAATTGTCATTAATTTTGTATTCATGCAGCCCTGAATAGGTCAAGAAATACAGACGAAAAGGTGGCCAAGGTTTGTTTTTAAGATTTATTTCACGCTAGACCAAAACACGATAAAGCAAAACAATTCATAATTATAAAAGTCAAGGGTTTATGGTCTATCCAGAGTGTGACTGAAGTCCATGAGACTACACCCACGAACGAACAGATAAACCAATGACAATTACAAAAAAATTGTGATCAGCAAAATCTAGTCTTAACAAAGGTGTTAACAAGGTATTGCAAATTTAAAGCAGTAAGAACAAATGTGAAATTACACTATTATTATAATATCCTTCTCTTTAACCAATTAATTATAACAAGTTCTCCTTCTTGTTTAAACGTTTATATAGATTACATACCATGTCTAAAAGAAAAGAGACAGAAACTACTAAAAGAGAAAAAATAGATTAACATGTGATGATGAAAGAAAGAGACAAAAGCGTAGCTATGAAACACCCGAAAGAAGATGCTTCCGATTACAGTAATCGTAGATTACTGTACTACATCATTTTCTACATCATATGTACTGTTCTACATCATAGAAACAATCGTAGAGCATCCCAAGAAAAACACACTGAATATTCTCACAGTGCTCAACAAAGTGATAGAAAATGATGACATTACGGTTAAAACAACTAAATAATAAAGACCTTACACTTTGTCTATGTTATGAAGTTGATATGCGGGAACACTATGTGGCTAAATGAACAAATGATGTGAATTTTTGTAGTTCGAAAAATTTCGTACATGAAAAACTATCTGAAGGGGGATTTCAGTCATGTAGCGTTGCTAACATTGCGTTCACAAAAGGTAACTGTCCACTAGATATCACGATTTGAAACACTTTAAACAATACGTAAGTTCATATAACAGTGCCTTAATTTTGGCTCAATGAGATTAGAACTTAACAAAATATCTGGACATGGCTCATACTACCATAAAATAACATAGAAGTCGAAATATATAACACAAGATGTCCACTTTACAACCAACTAATTGTCAATCACAAAAATTTGCTCAAGTTGTCGTAGATAGCGAAATATAAAGTAGATACCAAATAGTAATAAAATAATGAAGGTCTCTTCACTAGAGATCTCTAGCTTCCTTATCTCGTCCTTCCCTGAAACGTTTCACACTGATACTCAATCTTAGAATTCAAACTGCGCACAGATTGAATTTAATTAATCATTCGCATATATATGCACCTAGACTTAATATTTACATTCTATTACCATTTTGATGCATGGATCTTCAAAATCATTTCGTCAAAATGAATACGAATGGCAATGCCTAATTTCGCCTAAGAGCTTAAAAACCATTATATAACGTCACAAGGAAAAATGTCTGAATGAAAACTGTAAATAATAAATATTATGGATCCAGTGTTTTCGGATTTTGTCTAAAGCACAAATTCGTTTTTAAAATATTTTACTGTAAAACTCTTTTTATTGCTTATGTATATATATTGCTTATGTTTATAGATTCAAACAGAGATATGATAAAAAAATTCATCCACATGTCATTCTTTAGGACATATTCTTTAATACCACTTTGGGTTATTGTACTATACACACAGAGTACACCAAACGCCAAACCATTCGAAAAAGTACTCTAAAAGCGACTTCTTACAATTAGCACTTTTTTTCAATTAACACACAAAGAGACAGTTGATTTTCATAATTACAGATTAATTCAGAATATAATAGTCCCTTGATAAGAAGTATTTTAACTATGTATAAAATCCAAACTATAATTGTGATATGAGTAACTTACTTCCATAGTAGTATTGATCGTAGGTCTTCAGCCAGCCAACATCATCATGGGTATGAGGAACAAGATGAATGTTCAAAAATCCATCTTTGGCTTTCGGGCAGGACTACAAATGAAACAGTATTTTAGTTAAATATAATAGTTAATATAATAGTTAAGTTTATTTCCATTCGCAATTTTGTAACATTTGAAAATTAATTGACAAATATTAGTTGACTGGTATGAAATATCGAAGCATCTAAAATGTTAATACCATTGATCACATCTTTCTCCAGTGTATCCTTAGCCAGGTCCCCTATTCCCAAAGTTTCCATTTTTTGTATGAATTACACTATAATTATGTATGTGTATGCCAGTGAATGTGTTTATAAAAGTTAAAAACAAAGTAGCACTTTTGGTCATTAATATACCTAAAACATGTTTTTCTTTTAATGAAATAAGCCTTATCGCATGCGAAACGGAACCTGTCAAACATAACACGGTGTCAGCCGATTACCATGACATCCTTTAACGGGAACTACTTCTGATTATGTTCCACAAAGAGAGGCGGTAAAGTCATTTATTTGTATTAAAAAATTTCAGTTTTAGCAAATATAAACAAACATTTGTCAATTGAGAAAATTATCTTTCAGTGAGTTTGAACACTGATATTCTTCGAATATGTTATTTTTGAGGTATTTTTTTTTTTAGTCGAATATACATTATATATATTTCCATATATGTAGAAATGCTGCATTATTTCAAAAGATAGAACTCTTTTATTTTATAGAATTCAATTTTCTTTTATTATACTTTATTATTATTATTATTATGCATATTATATATATAATAATAATTACATTATATTACCTTTTATTATTTATTCTATTTTATTATTCTCTTTTATAGAATTCAATTATTTATGAATAATTTATATGTTCTGGAACGGCAATATTTTAACAGATTGTAGAAAAAAAGTATATATTTTGCATAATATTTTATTTTGGGATTAAAAAACAAAAGAATATCCGATCATTACGTGAAAATTTCCATAAAAAAATACAGATATCCCATGCATCTGCACATGCGACTCCAATCGAGTATGAAGTTTATTTATGATGTTAACTAGGTAACCCTTCCGCACATGGTTTTTTACCACATTAAAAGAGACTTGAAGTAAACAGTACGCAGCTTCGTGCAGCTGTACATATACAAGAGGTTTGAAGAATTAGAACGGGAGCGTATTAGTCTCGGTGATGAGGTACGTGGAGTTCATCCCAACATCGCGCTCACTGGGGAAAACATCATCTGGGTCCAAAAACTGATCGAAGAAGACAGCAATGTGACTGATTTCGAGATAACAAAACCCTTGGGCATTGGAGCAAGCCAGGCGCGGACTATTCAAGATAAACATTTAAGTGCTCGAAAATTGTGTTTACAGTTAATATAGAAATTTAATGGAAAATCACGTTTATTTTAATTTTGTTAATTAGTTTTAATATTTAGGTACTTCTTTTAATATAATTCCATTAAATACATTTAAAGCAATACATTTAAAGTTCTTGTTGAAAGAATATCATTAATATTTTTTTCAATAAATTCGACAATAAATATTTTTGGACAATCTAAAGATCAACCCAAACAATACAAAAGATCTTCCGGTTGACGACCTCTGAATTGTAGAGATAACTCGACATTAGAATTATAATTAGACCACCAGTCACATGGAAACTGTTTATATAGGAATAAATAAAGTGTAATTAAAAATACTTAAATGAAAATAAAATGTATTTCTTCTTAACATAGATTAAGTGTCTAATTTAATGGAATTATATTAAGACGCTTAATATAGACATTTTAACGGATGACAACAAGCTGTCTCGAGTTGCGTTGTGCCAGAATTCAAGAAATGTAAACTATAGCTAATAAAATGCTATCTATAAAACAGTGGTGATAATAAAATTCGGATTTTTTATGAACCTGAAACTTGACGTCAGTCTCAGGTTGGAGTTTTCCAAAATGAGGAAAAATCAGCAAAATGTATATTTCCGAAATATTTTCTGAAAGAATGTCACTTAATTTTCGACGAAAAATACTGCCACTGACATTGAGGAATTATCACAGTTGTTTTAACAAATCGGAGATCGCTCAAAACTGATTAGTAAACCACGTTTATTATATTTGCCGTAGAAACAAC
Source organism: Hermatobates lingyangjiaoensis (assembly GCA_026182355.1). Taxonomy (NCBI): domain Eukaryota; kingdom Metazoa; phylum Arthropoda; class Insecta; order Hemiptera; family Hermatobatidae; genus Hermatobates; species Hermatobates lingyangjiaoensis. Next base: position 730,781 of record JAPFBL010000188.1, on the reverse strand, counting down.
CCTAACTGCAGAATCATCGTACATCACGACAATGCAAGCTATAACACTGCCACCCAAACAATTAAGTCGTTGCCTAAAGAGAACATTGACCTTATCTATACTAACTTTTTGTTTCCGAGTCTAGTACGATATTTTTCTTAAAATAAAAATAAGTTGCTTGGACAGTGTTTTCCAATCACCCAGGGCCTTCGTTGCGCCTTATTCTGAAATGGTGGATAAGCATCCAATGTTCAATGTCATTCATGTTCGAAAATCTTTGGTTCAATGAAAAAGCCGTTGCATTGAAAGGTGATTATTTTGAAAGACATTAAAATAATTAGTCACGTTTATTTTAGTTTTGTTAATTAGTTTTAATATTTAAATACTTCTTTTAATATAATTCCATTAAATACATTTCAACAAATACTTGTTGAAAAAATAGCTTTAATTTATTATATAAAATGTTTTTTTAATAAATTCCACGATAAATATTTTCGGACAAGCTGAAGATGAACCCAAACAATACAAAAGATCATCCGGTTGACGACCTCTGAACTGTAGAGATAACCTGACACTAGAATTATAATTGGACCACCAGTCACACGGATACTCTTTATATAGAAATAAATAAAATGTAATTAAAAATACAAATGAAAATAAAAGGTATTTCTTGGTTGGAATTTATTAAGATTATATTGAAGGATTCTATCAAAAATGCACTCTTACTCTAACAAACAAAGGGTTAAAATACTTCGCTCACACGTAGGAGTTTTCTTGTTTTCTGTTATTTTTATTTAGAAATAAGAGCAAATAAAGCCTTAAAGGTCTCTTTCGAGAGCATAGGTTGTATTGATTATTGCACGAGGGCATTAAGATTTTTTTTCAGAAATGTTGGCAGTTACAACATGCTGATCAAATTATTAGAAGCAATTATTCCGCAATTAGAATTACTTTAAGTAGAAGAGTGGGAAAACATAGAAGGTGGGAAAATAAATTTAAAGAAACAACTGGTCCAACATGGTCAGAGTTTCCTGAAAAGTTTCACGAACAATATTTATAAAGAAGAGTTTCATTTCATATATATGTAAGTGTATCAGAAAAAAATGTTTTATTTAATTTATATACCTTTTGTCTTTTTAATTTGGTTTTATGTGAATTAGTAGTTATCAATATAATTTCCTATGCCGATAGTTCGTAATTTGAACTACAAAAAAAAATTACACATATATATACTTATATGTTATAGTTCAAAGAAGGGTTTCTTGAGGATTTTTGGTCTAAAGAAATAACACTCCTGTTTATACGCTGACGTTTCACCGAAAATTGTTTGGCATTTCCAAGGCTTGTTTTTAAGTAAAAACTATTTACTTTTCATACGAAGACTTCGTATCTGATATGATGCTGGTAGATAAAGGCATAGAACGTAAACAGTTCTTCCTCAAAAACAAGCCTTGAAAATGCGAAACGATATTTGGCAAAACGTGGGCGTATAAACAGGAGTATTATTTCTTTAGACCAAAAATCCTCAAGAAACCCATCTTTCAACTTCAAGAATTAGTGGTTGAGAAGCTATATCAATATATGTTATATTTATGAATTAAGCAGAATAACTAAAACCAATATATACAGAATACAATGAAAATGTACACAAATATCTTTGTTTACTAACGAAATTAATGTTAATATATTTTAAACTCTTCTTTTCAAGAATCTAAATGAATTTACCTCGTAGCCGCAAGTGCTTTTCGGTGGAGGTAGTCCTACAGCGAAAGAAAACAGAGTAAGAAATACTGTGACAAGAATGGCTTGAAAATGAGCCATTCTCAACGGCGGAAGCACAACCAATGCAGGAGTTGAGCGGATGATACGTTCCAACGTCCGTGTCTTTTATAACCTTATCACACTCCTTCATCCCCTCTTCTCCATATCAGCTGGCCTCAACTGCAGGTCAGGATTTATGCATTTGACCAGATAAACCACTTCCTTGAGAACAGACAGTTCTCAGGATACTGTTTGCACGGTATGTTAAACTTAGGAGTACCATCATCAATCCCTCTCTACAGTTTTAAGTAGTTAAGCGGTTCAGAAATAATAAAATTACAATTTAAACAACGATTACTAAACCCTAAATAGTTCTTGCAAAAAAAAATCATATACCACAATACTTGGAAAACTGAAGCAGCAACAAAAGTCGAAAAAAAATTGAACATTTATAAACCCTTTTAATATCATCAGAATGGAAGGACAGCTTAAATAGTTTTTAGTTAACTAAATTTGAACGAAACAATATAACCTTTCTTTGAAATTACTACTTAGCCTACAAAAATGTTTGTAAGAAATCGAGGATATTCAAAACATTATTGTTAATGATAAATTTATTGTTTAATTTGCACTGTGCAGTAGGGAAAGTTTGAAAATAGTTATTTAGTATGATCCTTGAAGAACAGCAGTTTCAATGAATTGGGAACCCAAAATTCTTTTGGGGACTACCTTCCATCATCGACCGGTTTGCTAAGGGACGAGATTTTTATATTTCAGCTTTTACTTTGTTATTTTCAATTGTATCCCATCCTATTTAGTTTGATTACATTGGTTTTAGTTATCTTATTTACCGTATGACTGTACAACAGTTTATAACGAAAGATCCTTTTGACTCTGAGAACGAATAATCAGAATTGATTGGGGTTTGCAGAAAACCCTAACTAGATAATAAATTTATGGAAAAAACAAGTAACTAATATCTACTTAATATCTAAAAAATAGTTATGTATAATTAAAACAGATCACAAAATAAAGATTAAAATAGTGGCAATTATTATAAAAAAAAAACAGGTTAGAAACTATCCTATAATCTTGTAATCTTGGTTAACAGACTCTTTTAATATCCGATACCCTGGACTAGACCTTATTAAATTACTTCCTTAACCATCCTTATGCACTGGTTGGACCAAGTTCAATCGACAATTTCCAGAACAAAATAAGTTCTCTGTTTTAAAAGTTAACAAATTTCTTTTTTGTTCTGTTCTTTGGTTGTTTAAGGGATTTGTATGTTTAATTAAGAGATAAAAATATGTAGCTGTATGAAATAATATTATATCACATAAAGAAATATTAGATCATGCTGAAAACAAACTATGTAGTACAAGAAACACCAAGATAGCAGCTAAAGCCACTGTTGTGCTACCACAGTGGATGAGAACAATAAAGGCGGACCACCACCCGAGCCAAAGCGTAGACGAACGGACTTTCCACCTCCCGACGCCGACCCAGGCTAGCACCCGGCCATGTTGTGCCTTTCTTAGTTCACGCCATCCAGGCGTGTTAAGACAAGGTGAAGGCACATCGGGGGGGATAGAGAACGTTAAGCCGTCGGTCCCCAGCCTCTAAGATGTCAGGTACTCGTTAATGACTCCTATTCTAAATTCACCTGAGTTAGGCAAAATTTAGGTCTCCCAGTGTAGAATCAATCTTCATTGTGTGTTACTACAATGGGTCAATATTCGGCCTCTGTATGTTCCTCTATGGGACTGCCACTGCATCCACAATTACAGAATGCAAATGTATATGAAAGTAACCTCTAAAGAGGTTGTTTCTTTCATATTGACTCATGTTATAATGCATAGAAATTTATTATTTATGGGAAAGGAATAATACCTACCATTATTCCTGTTTTGATTTATGTGTTCTTTAACCTCTCTTTGCTAAAAATGTGAAAAATAGAACATATTGAAGTTTTTAGGTAGATCCATCCCGTTTGTTGTGCCTAGAGGTTTCGTTTCTTTACCATAACTAGTCCACTTCTAATGGTAGGCAATTAGATAAAAAAAATTATTAACAATTTTTCAAATTAAGTAATTTATTAATCAGTATGGCTATAAATAACACTCTCACTACTATTAGGTCCGACTCATAAGTAAGCATAGAAATTTCCTTAAACGTAGATCTGCTAGATTATTCATATTTCGGTAATGAATTAATTTATCTGCTCTTCTAATCAGTGATAAATTGCTTAGAATAAGTTAAAATATTGTTTCTCCAAATTTGTGTCAATAATAGCCTATGAAATAATGGACTCAATAGGGTATTGAATATAATGAAAATAATATGAACATAATATAGAAACAATATTAAATTCAATTTGCTTACATCTTACTTCTAACATATTTTTTTCATCACATAATTTTTCAGTTATTAGGTATGACAATTTCAGACAAAAAATGCATCATTTATCTAACATTAATCTAAGCTGTGGCATATTATGTAAGTAATAGGTTTAGATTTGAAAAATTTTGAAGCATATAAAAAAGTTTTTAGAATTAGCCTGATCTTTTCTAAAAGTTCGAACTCATTTTCAATGACAAAGCCTGGAACAATTATACACAGTGTACATAATGATATATAGATAACATTTCTAAGAATAATATAAATGTTAATGAAACTTTAAGGAAGAAACGGAAGGATGCGATAAAAGTAACAGAATCATTTATCAAAGAAGTTGTAATCAGCAGATAAGAACTGATTGTAATGTAAATTTACACAGAAACTAGTAATCTATTTCAAAATATTCCCGGTTGGTATAGCTATTTTGAATTTATTTCTACTAAGATATAGTAGTGAAAGAAATCCATTTAATGTTTTATCTGATTTCTTATAATCATAAACAGCATTTTAATGATACGAGTAATATTAATAGTAGTATTGAATAGCAGTAATATTATTCACTAAAGTATAGTGAACATGAAAAAAGTCGATCTCCAGATGTTGACGGATTTTTCGATGATGTCTGTTTGTATATATACAAAGTTTGTGGGCACGCTGCAGTCCACAACGTTTGATGGATCAAATTCATATTTTACACTAAGATGGGACATATGTGGTAGTGCAGATGTGCCCTATTATTTGGGGCTATGTTGCATGAATATTTTCATTGCCAAAACTCGGTTTTTTGAGCAAAGTGTTCTTCGATAAAATTATTTCTACCAAACTACTATCTCTAGATATCTAGAAATCTATCTATCTCTAGAAATCAAGTTGTTATCAAAGCGAGTTCTTGGTGTGTTTATAGACCCCATTGTCTTTGGGTTATACCAAAGTATGGACATTTACCCTTTCATTCTTTATTACAGAACTAATAGTAATTTTTAAACTATCATATCATTAGAAAAATCCATCATACCTTATGAATCGGTGTTTATGGTCCAACAGGTTTCGCAGGTCATCCATCTTCAAGCGGGACTGATAATTGTCGAATGATCCTGGTAATGATCCCTATTGAACAAGTATTGCCAATTTATGCCTAAATTTCCTATTATTAATCTTAGATTTATTTTATTATCTGATTTTGTTCTTTCAAAATTAATATTTCATTGTCAAGACCATCTATTTATCTTTTAAGTTTTATTATTGATTAAAAGGGTATATCTGCTATAAATTATCTATGTGTTTATGCTTATAAATTTTGATTTTCCATATTATTTTTAATCTTTGTCCTTTATATTTTGTTTATAAGCATAAGTAATTAAGCATAACTCGTTCAAAAATAAGCTTGAATATTACCTAAGCATTAAGTTATGTTATCTTCACTAATTAAGATGTCTAAGCATTAAGACCTCCGAACCCAAAGAGATTCAGGCTCTCAATTTAATAATTCTAATAAAATATCAGATTTACCAATGATTTTACCTTATAACTGATAACATTATTACAACCATATCTATACAAATAATACATTATTGATTAATATGTATGTATAGATACACTAATGGAAAGCAAAAAATCAGTTGTTTCTCAGCGAGTCTTATATTATGTTTACTCAACAGTAAAGTGCAGGAAACACACCAATTTTTTTACTTGTTTAAAAGAATTTAAAAGAAATAATTAAACCTTTAATTTAGTAACCTATCATTAGGGCACAGTTTACTTAGTTGCGATTGACACGATTTTGATTGTAATATTTTTTGTCATTACTATTATTTATAACTAGCAGACATGTGCCCGTCTTTGATCAGTATTTTACAAAAATTCAGAGATTTTTCAAATATTATTAGAATTAACCGCGTTAATTAAATGCCTGTGTATATACAACATTAGCTGTCTGTCCTTCAGGTACATGGAAGAAGAGAGAATTGAACCTCTGACTCTTGAGCAAGCAACACACAGTTGACCATGAGAGAAACACTTGATCTCATTCAGTTCAATGCTTACCGTAGATAGATGTTGGCCTTGCGACTTATTCACCGTCATTGCGAAACAGACACTGACGGGAAATCGCAACCGTTTGAATTGAAAGGGACATTTCCTAGGTATCAGTCTATACGTTGTATAACCACTGATTGCCCAGTACCCCACCCAGTCATGATATCAGCTTCTATGACGTATCTGTACAAAGCACGAATTCGGAGTCGTGTCCTGTTTCACTTTTTTGGGGCACTCAAGTTTCGTAACAGTATGATTGGTGCCCCTACTTTAAGTTTTAAGTAATAAGCAGGCAGTCCAGGAGAATTCAGTGTTAAGAAATTCGTTTGGAATATGAACTACTTCCTCATCGCTAATTACTCTGTTTACTGACTTGTAAGTTTTGATTATTGATTTTTCCTGCATGCTCATTTGTAGAGGTGATAATTGCTCATTCACAAAACCAGTTATGATGAACAGATGGCAGATCTTGAACTTCGGGAAACACTTTGTCAGTTATCTCTTGCTGGAAGCTTAATTGAAATCAACAAACAATACCTATTGCTATATCTGTATTTTTTTTCAAAATAAACATATCTGCGAAGTTAGCCAAAGATAGCTTAAAAGTCCATAACTTCGCTTCTACATTAAATTTTCAATCCATTCAAAGCTTAGATTTTAAGCTAGACATACGCAAACCTACTTTCAAAGTTTCAGCTCGCTATACCTTATGGTAGCTGAGTTTACTTGTAATAAAATTTTACGAACAAACCGACAGACAGAAATTTTTCTAAGGGTAGATTCGGTTTCTTTAATGTATGAAACGTAAAAATAACATGAAATGAGTCAGTTCTAAGTAATGTAAAATAAGCTTAGCAATGAATAAGCTAAGCAATGTAATTAAATAAAATCTTTCATTTATTTATATAGTAGCTAAAAATTAGCGGAGCAGATGAATACAAAAGATTACCATTTTTCAAATGTTGATATTACATTGTTTGCTCACGTTAAAATGGACATAAACATTAAAAATCCGGAGTGGCCAACACTCACCTTTGCTATAAGTAAACTTAATATCAAACTTCTTGGGTATATAATATATAATGTCCCATGAAAGTATAACACAAAAGTCTAAATGGGAGATATTTATTAGTTTTTCATTCCTGAGGTAGTACAGATAACAATTGATCCAGTTATCAACATATAAGCTAATTTCTGTATATCACACCACTGATGTATATAATCTCATTAGTATAACTGCATCGGTAATAACATTTTTGAAAAGTGAAAGTGTAAATTTCGTATTACGAAATAAACTCTTACAGGAGAACATGACTTTTGTTGCCATAGTCAGTGGATCCCTTACATAGTTTACCTGAACCCTTCTACACTGAATGTTTAAGTCAAATTTTCCCATTTAAAAACTTGAAATATTCCTATTTTGTCTGAAAAATGTCAGAAACATGGAATAAAAAATGTCATTTTAATATGATTTTGATTTTAAGATTTTTATTACATTTATCATTCTTCAAAGAAAATTTTCATTTTTTAATTATATTTAGCATTTTTGGCCTTTTATAGAATTAATATACTGGGAATTTTATGGCTTCCTAGTATTTAATAAAAATCATTTTTCTATCACTTTGTCAAAAACCATATATACCCATTTTCTCTGAGCCAATGTTATCTACTTCCTGCGTTCTGTACTGTTATAAGGTTGTTTTGAATGTATATTGAGAAAAAATGTATTTGTAATTAGCCAGTTTTACATCCTCAAATCAAAGTCAAAGCTGGCTATTCAGTACAATTTAAAACTTTTATAGGTGGAAGATTGATATTTTTAAAAATAATGGATATGGACTACTAGACTAGAATAGTGAGAAACTTGGATATTGGTCAACAAACATAGCTTCTCTTTCTTGAGAAAAGAGCCTATTCCCCACACTTTAGTATTATCCAAAGATACTATGATTCATTAAAACATAAAAATGTTCATCTCATATTAACTTTTGTTCAAGAGTGCAATATATACATATTTCAGTGGATTCACTCAAAAAATTTAATTTAATGTGGAAGATAAATAAATATTTAATTTGGAATGGCTTATAATTTGGATCGATTATAACAAAATAACTGTATTAGCAGTACCATGACCAGAATTCTTTTTTAAATTGTTCAAATAATATAATTATTGACTAGTTTTAGTATGATTTCAATGCCAGTTAACATTTCATGAAGCTCCTTCAGCTAATATGCATTGATTATTAATTATTATAAGACATTTATGCATTGATGAAAGAAATCAAAACAAGTTAGGGTAGTTATCAGTTGTCAAGAGAGTTTGTTAAGAGATTAAAATCCTATTGATGAACAAAAACACTTATTGTGATGCTTAATGTGTAATCTATCAACTTTTTGATTGTTATTTGTTTCAATATGATATATCTGATACGTCCTGATTTTTTATTATTGTTGAAAAGATAAAAGTTATTTGCTGTTAACATTTCTGAAGTATAGAGTCTTTCATGCTGTTCATAACCATGTCGAAGATCTGATTTAATTGTATACTTTCATAAATAAACATATATATTGCCATTACTACTACATATTTCATTCCTACTTTTTTCTGGGTATCCTTAAATTTGACAATTATTAAGGAGTTTTTCCCATTTTATTATCTTCTTCATCTTGTTCCTTTAATGAGTCTCCTTTATTTCTTATAAAAAACTTAAAAATTAAAAAGCATTTTTCCTGTCACCATCCGAAGACTCCTAGTTCTACTAAGGAAATGAAATGATGTGAACGAGGTAGCTATCAGACTTGTCCCGTAAAAAACTTCAGTCCTGCATTCACTTCCCTTCTCAATCATCATTCCTACCCCTTTCCATAGTAATACTTCCTGAACTTCCCAGAATTTTGTCTGATGACTGGATTGCACACAGTATGTTGCTTTTATGTCGAATTGACTTCAACAAAGCTAGGACTAAGTACGAAATGTCATACAGCATTCCTCATCCAGTAACTCAACTTTTTTATTCCTCTCCATACAATCTCTCAGGGCCTCAGTTTTAATTACTGTTTCTCTGTTCAAATCCCTGTCTCTAGCACTCATGTTACATTCAGTGCACATAAGAAGCATATATTTTTCTCCTTTGTGACACATCATCTCCTGATCAATATTATTTCTTTAATTAATAAATATCCTTTAGTAAATAATTAATTCATTTACCAATTGTTTATTTTAATATTTACTCGTGTTTGATTTAAACATGGAAGACTGATCAAACACTGATTCATTTTACTCCTTTTCTATTAGACAGTCGATGCATTATTCAAAGGGAACACACGTATGCCGAGCATTGGCCCTTTGTGACACCACACAATGAAGATCGATTCTACAGTGGGAGTCCTAAATTTTGCCTAACACAAGTGTATTTAGATTTGGGATCTTTAACGAGTATCTGACATCGTACAGGCTCGAGACCGACGGTTTAACGTCCTTTTTTGAGGTATGACGTACTCAGATTTATTCACCTCCCGCATGAATAAATCGAATCCCAGTCCTATCAGTTCAGAGGCGAGTTGACTTGGCCCCATTTAAATTATATATTAATATTTTTTTTTACCAACTACTATTTTTGAATACCAAGAATAGAAATTTAGTAGTTGAAGCCAATGTGTATTGTGGAAAACTGTTTTACATATATAATTCTCATGCATAAAATTAAATAGTCTTCAACAGATATATTTAAAAATGCTGTGAACTTGTTCAAAACTAAATCATGATAAAAGAAGATCATATTTTTTGCAACGACGGATTGCTGCCAAAAAACGAATCCATACAAGATTTTTGTAAGTGTATATATACAGATATATAAAGGCTCGAACTTAAGGAAGCAAGTAATGTAGCCATTACAAGATTGATGTAAATGAAATATCATTAAAATTAATTAATGAGTTATTTGGAGAAGCTGTTCACCATGAAATTGTATCAGATATAAAGTCTTCAAAAAATCTCTTGTCCTCCTACAGCATTAATATACTTCTGTTATTTTTGCATAATCAGCTCTATTTACTTTAAATGATTGAGAAAGTTTCCCAGGAACCTTATTATAGTAAGATTTGAAAAAGCAAAATATTTAGATATAGAGTTAACATGGAATTACATATTTTTAATTTCATTAAGGCTCCTTTATTTATTTCAAATTCTTAAGAAATTTGATGACACTTACCAACAAAATAACTTCAATATTTTTTTGATAATATTGGATACAAAAACCACTTTGAATCCTTCCTATAATCTAGCAGAAGACATACTGACTAATTTAATTCCTCTTACTAGCGTTAGAGTGCAGTAGCTTGCACTTGTTGTCAAGAGAACTTAGAAATAAAACGAAGTCCATGGACTTATACATTTAAAGTGGCTTCACTAATAAAATTTATATATATTTCACGTATAGTATAACTATAATGTAACTATTCGATCATTTGATAGCTCAAATATTAAAAAAAATAGCTAATGTTTGTGTTGTTCTTCCATGGCAAAGGACATATTCAGCAATTCTTTAAGACATCTAGTAAGGGCGTGCACTTCATTTGGACAACGGCCGTTAAACCATTTCATATGGAATACATTTTGAGATTTCCCTTTACAATTAACTTCTACAGACATAAAACTTGAAATAACCGTCATCGTACATGTATGTCCGACACACTGGTTTTTTAACATACGCCTTTACTGGTTAGGTTCATCTTTTTCCCGAGGTTTCTCATTTACAAAAACCAGTCTATTATAGATAAAGATATTCAAACAAATAAAGAAATTGTTTATGAGGTCATAAAATTAATGCAACACTAATACTGTGTCAATCAACTAATTTATAGAACTATATGCTAAAATTATAACGCACTGAATTAATGTTTGCATGATTTGGATTGTCATTTGACTCTGACTGGCTACTAAATTTAGACATATAACTGAATATGACAAAGTGTACTTCCTTTTTGTGACAACTACGCACTAGACCCATTGTTCTGAAGTCTTGAAAATAGTTTCCCTCACTGTATAGACATTTAGGTCAGGTTAGGTTAGGTTACAGTGGCCATCCCAAGAGAGAACACACATAGGCCGCAAGCCGGCCCCTTGTGATACCACAAAAAAAAAAAAGAATTGGGATTATTCTTCCCCGTCCCTAGTCCACTCGAACCACCTCGAGAGAACAATAAATCTAGACAGATCCCTGATACCAGTGGATGCTAAGTTCTCAAGATTGTCAAAGAAATATTCTCCTAATGCTTCTTTCCTTCTTTGAGCCAAACCAGGGCATTGACAGAGAAAGTGAGGAATTGTCTCTTCCTCTTCCTCGTTCTGGCATGCCCTGCAAAAATCCTTCGCCTCCAAACCTAATCTGGTGGCGTGTTTACCTACGATCCAGAGCCCTGTGGAAACAGTTATCACATTGGCTACAACTCTTCTATTCCTAGAAATAAGATCCTTAGTTCTTCTAGAGTTACAGGAAGGCCACAACTGCTTTGAGATAAGACACGTGTCCTCCTCAAACCATCTATGTTTGATGCGTTCATCAATTCTTTGTCTGATCCAAAGCTTACACGTAGAAAGTGGGGTCCCTAATTTGTATAGGATATCCTGTGTCGAGAGAGTAGTGCCAAAGCGGGCGAGTTCATCAGCCTTACAGTTGCCAGAGTATAGACATTTAAAATACTTTCTATTTCTCATTCTTCACCTCCACCAATCCCAAGCCCATCAATACCACCTCTTTTTTTTCATTATAGAAAACGCTACAAATTTTAGGTTGCTTTAATTATTGTATAACTTACTAAGAAAAAAATTCTTTAAAAAAAATTGAATTTATCCAAAATGATAAAATATTATATATGTATTTCTAACGTAGTGCAATCAGTTATTATGTGGTATTTACTCATTGTAGGATAAAAAGCTAATGAAATGGTCTCTACATATAACAATTTAATGGTATAAACCAGGGCTTCTTAAACTTTTTTATATAGCGACCCCCTTCAAGCTTAGGAAATTTTAAACGACCCCCTCCTCCATATAATGAAATATATATTAACCGTAGATGTAGATGTAATATCGCACTATTTTACAATGTAAATAAAATAAGGATAAAGAATACGTACCCATTCATTTCACATATATATAATTGGAAACTACAATAGTATTTTGTATGATTTTTATTTGTATTTATATTTGTACGTAGTGTGTATACTAATTTTAAAATTTTATTTATAATGATTGAAAAGTATCAGATCTTTGCGACCCCCTTTCAGTAGTCTCGCGACCCCTCTGGGGGTCGCGACCCACAGTTTAAGAAGCCCTGGTATAAACAACACGTTTAGAACACATAGTGTTCTTCATCAGGCATTAACTAAAGGTGAGTGTCTATGGTACAACTGATAACCTTTTATATTCAGTTGTATCATATAAGTATGTTTTAGTATTAATAAGTTATATGCACATGTATAACTATGACTAACTTCATTGTCTATAGACCTTATTCAGGGTTAGTCTAAATTCCTTCCCATACCTCCATGACTCCTCTATATAATCATACTTAACCAGTCTTGCACCCCTTCCTGTTTAATAAAGCCATATTGTTGTTTATAACATTATAAGATAAATATATTATATTACCTTGTACGTTTTCTTCACACCTCGATTGAATGCCAATGCATGAAGAAAATTAACAAGATAAAATGTAAAACGCTGTATTTATTTATTGTTTATCTTATACTAGTCATATTGGACAATAAATCTCGAAATACACACAAAAAAAGGTTGTTAATATGTAATACAACTAGTGTTTTTGGTAATCTTATAAATAAATTTTCTCAAGGTAAATTATTCCATGTTCGAGCATCTGTTTAATTCAACAACATCCTTATCTATGGACCAGAGAAAGAGATTCGACTATCTTTGTGGTCCACCGTATTTATCATGCCATGACAAGTTTAATCTCCTTAGACATTATTATTGAACAGTAATTCTTAAACAAAATGCTAATAAATCATATTGTTGATTGTTTAATCAAGTTTTTTTTTTAAAAAAACTTCTAAACTGAGAACAATCATTTGATGAAATGCTATAAAAAGAGAATTCCTAAAACAAGCTTTTTGGAGATCCCCCTAGATTATATTACGTAATTAATAAAATTTTAATTAATTTTCGTTCGCTTTTTTGGTAAATCTGTTTCTTTTTAAGTTAACTTCTTCTTACATACACACTTTGCACAGTGTTCTATTAATACTGAGACAGATCTACGAGATTGTACATGCCACTGAATCAAATAAAAGTCTAGTACAATTATTAGTTTAGATACTTGTTAATACAAGTAAAGGAAACCACCAATACTTGTTGCAGCCAGAAAACTTAATTTTCCCTCAAATTGGCTGAACTACTACAAATCAAATCAATCAATAATTAAGCTATAGTCATTAGGAGAAAGAAGTTTTCAAAGTTATTTTTCTAAAAAAGAATTATATCCGTAATTACATTTCTTTATATTAAACAAGCTTCAAAATTATATTCCACTATTCATCAAAGGTTTATTTATTTTTTTATATGAAAATAAAAACTCATACATTTTACCATGTAGGGTAGGAACTCCAATCATTTTCCTAAGTCGGCCCCACAATTCCTAGCAGAAGCTCTGGTGGTAGTTAGGTCAGCCAGCTGAAAAAAAAGACGATTTCCACAGTAACAGCTCTTGCTAAAACTTCAGTATTTTCATGGGAAAAAACATTTCTTTTTGCTGTTGACATAAACTGAGACATGAATGGGAGGGGGGGGGGATATTAGGTCCTATCTTATTTCAATAAAATCAGTATCATGATCATAATGGATTTGAATAGGGTCAGGGCCAGTACCAAAGATTGGAGGTAGTAATCTTTTTTCTTAATCCTAGATTTTCATATAGGATATGAATTGATTTTCATTTGAGAGAAGATGTAAACCTATCGGCCCGTAGGCTATAAGAACTTAGACACTCAATCATTCATACACTAATAAACAAGTGATTTATTGTTCTAAAAAGAATTATTCTTATAATATGCAAATATATATCCGTATGCAAGAATATGCCTTAGAAAAATTAAATACTAATAATTATAACACTATCAGTTCAACGAATCTAGAATTGAAATATTTTCAATTTTTTTTAAGTCGATTGCCTGGTAGCATTCTTCTATTTCATGTTATTAGTTACGCACAGAACTAACCCCAGTAGTTTATCGGTTCTTATTCATTACTGAAAAGCCATTTTGCTCGGAATCACTGCGAATTATACAGTCCGACAATTGTAAAATTAAGAATAATATTAATATGATGCACATTATAATTATCAACGTCCAAACCACGGTCAGAAATTCAGAAATGTGACTAAGATACTTCAATCAAACAAATGTTCTTCATCACAGTATCCCTCATAATAAACAAGTGATATTGGACATCTGTTGTGGAATCGAGGAGCCAGGAAGATAAGAAGTATTTGAAGACCGTAATAAGTAAAGAAAGGGAACTTAAGGATGAGCAAGCAAAAGTCAGGTTAAACAAGAAGTATGTAAAATTTATTTACTAGAGGTCAATCCTTGTAGCAAAGCTATTCCTCTAGTTAACACTGGGTCTAACTTGGATAAATCATTACTAATGTTTATAGTATTTGGTCTGTTAAATTTAGTTAAAGAGGACTTAATGATGTTTTTTCCATACGAGTTATCTTTTCATACAACATTATCTTTCATACGAGCTACTTCTATTTGTTCTTATAGCAGGAATACTTAATTTTTCTTCAAAATTACTGAACTACTACAAATCTAATCAATCAATAATTAAGCATTATCATTTTAGATCTTTGTCCAATTTATATCATGATTCTCATTATTTAGACGCAAGAATAAGGCGCTACTTTGCTCACTTCTGATTACTTTATATTGGTGTTGTTTGACATGTATTTATAATAATTTATTAACCTGACATATGTTTATGTTATGACAACATTTATACAGAGTTTTATAAAATCCTGTATAATCGTTCAGATGTTTTTATTTCATGTGCTTACTATGAAATTATGATTATTGACCCTCTATTGATAAGTCGTACATTTCTATTATATCTTCTATACTTAAAATAAAATAAATTGTAATGTACTATTTGAATGAATTTTAATTTTTATTTTTACCAGCAATCATTGCAATGTAATTTTATTCCATAATATTTTTTATTCCATATATTTTTTTTCTTGGATGAAATAGCAATAAACTGAGCAATAGCAACTCAGATTCTTTCGACCGAATAATTACGCAAGTAATTAGTAATCAAGCACTATAATATATTTAACGCACTTTAGTTTTATTTATTCACAATAAAGCATTATTTGAAAATAATTTAGTAATAATTAAATTATTTTGTTGCAACATTGCTTGTAGGTTACTATGTCAATGTTTAAGTCTATCAGGTTTTGATAAGTGTTGACCGAAGATGTGAAGAAAGTAATGTAATTAATACAAAATATTTACAATGACAGCGTTACTTGAGAATTATGAGCAGCTTTATGCTGTTCTTACAGCTGATTTCACTGCGAAAATTGCCAAACTTGCTACTAAAGATAAAAGTAATGACAATTTATTTTTAAGGTTCATTTTGTCTTTCATTTATTACCAAGTAATTATGTTTTTACAGCTGAAAAGAAAACACTAGTGCAAGATTTGGAGAAGCAGCTTGATGAACTTCAGGAACTGGTATAGTTTTGTAACATATTGTCTCAATTTACTTTTATTTGTTTAATCTTTATTTTTCTGTATTGTAATTTATCCTCTTTTAACTTTTAGTTAGAGCAAATGGATTTAGAAGTAAGGGAAGTTGACCCAAATTTGAGAACAAAATATCGCAACAGAATGGGGAGTTATCGAACTGAATTTAAAAGATTAGAAGAAGAATTCAAATTAAAAAATTCTTCTAGTTGGCCAGAAGGTATATATAACTGTGATATATTTATTTAATAGGATTACTCTACATTCACCATACCTTTGAAATGCTGATAGAGTGTTAGTATTTGACATTAACATATTTGGTATATATGATATTTTCTTTTAAATCAGTTTGTTAATTGTTACTATCATTTTGACTGTTAAACTTATGGTGAGAGCTAATGTTTTATAAGGTTCAATTTTACCAACTAAACCTCGAATTTTAGGTGCAAATGATAACAGTGAACTATTTGGGGAAATTAGCCTAAAGGAAGAACAGAAACAACGTCTTTTAGATACTTCGGAACAAATTGAAAGAACAGGAAACCAACTTGCTTCTGGTTATAGAGTGCTATTGGAGACAGAAGATATAGGAAATCAAGTTTTGAGGGATCTTCATTCACAGAGAGAAACTATCCAGAAATCTCGTGCAAGGGTATGCTTATTTAATTGTTTATTTATTCAAGTCTAACTTAAGTTTAGAAAAGTTGCATATATTTTGAAGTCAACAGAACATACCCTCTCCATGTGTTCTCCCTCTGTGTGGCGCCTTTTATTGAGGGCGAAGAATTTGTAAATATTAATCGCTATCTTTTCATTTGGAAGTCCTCATTTAACCTTCAAAAAGTGGCACTCATTGTTACGATAACTGCCTGACAACTTAAAAGCCACTATGGCTAGAGGCATGATTCACTGTGAACAAATTATGCTTTTCCTGACATAACCAATAGACTTTACTTGACTTTTTATAAGGCTGTGCTTTCCAAACAAAAACTTTTATATCCATTTAAATTTACAAAGAAAATGGTGAATTATAATTATTTAAAAAAAAACCAACACATAGTGAAAGCATATAAAAAAATATTAAGTTAATTATGATGTTAAATTTAGCAGCAGCTTCAAATTTGGCTGATTTATGATAATTAGTGTTCCCTTACTACGTTTAAGTAGTGAATGGCTGATTACTATTTTTAATAATGAGCTATTAAATTTTGAGAAGGATTATTATTATTTGAGGGTGACTATAACACTGCGTCTTAAAAAAAAACTATTGTACTTCCCCTCTTCTGTACTAAAGTACCCCAACAATTAGCTTCAACACCTCCAAGAAGCTCAGCACTTTTACTAGGTGTTGAGTGTCCCGAAGCACCTACCTCTGTGCAGCAAAGTTGTCTTACAGTCAGTCAGCAGGTACAACGGTCTTTCTTCCTCTTCTTTGCAGAATCTGCACAAACCATAATTGATAATATCCATTCAGGCTCCCTACGTTTCGGGAGTAAGTGACTTCCTTTTTCCTTCTCCGGGTCCTTAGGTGCACTTGTGGGAGGTTGGCTCCCACTAGTAAGCGCTTTTGGACCCTCTGCACTTCTGGAGGATGGTCTGAGGACTTCCTTCTCCTTAGTATCATTCTATCTTTTTATTTGTAATCATAAAAAATGTATTGCAAACTATACCATTATACCATATTTATTTTCGGGAAATATATTGAGTTTTCAAGATATATTGTAATAGTTTGAATAAAAAAAATTAAGCTAAAAGCTTATCAATGAAAGCATATTCAATTTATTTGATTATTGTAGATAACGAAAATAAAAGAAACAGTATTTATTGGCCAATTATACTCATATGTGGAATATTTATTTTTTTGAACACAACCTAATATATGATCAATAAATTAATTATTAACATAAAACAGGCAAATGTGTGTATAACTATTTCGAACGTTTTCAATTTTTCTTTGTAACACTCCACCATAATTATAATAAACTTTAATTTAAACCTTATTAGGTACTTACAAATTGTATCATCAATGAATATTTATAGCATTTTTCTTTAGCACTTAACCCCAGTACATCGGAAAAGTATATCAATAAGTATTCTGCACTGTTAGGCCAGGTAACTTTTTTTATTTCAAAGCTTTTGTAAATACAAGGTCATGCATACTGATGTCATAATATAAGGCTAGATTCTACAATTTATAGAAAACTATTTTTTTTTTGTTTATCAATTAAAAATATTAAAAATATCATGTGAAAATAAAATATTTTTCTATCTTGTGCATATTATATGTATACTATTGGGGCCAGGCTAGCTCAGTGGTTACGTGCTCACCTCTGAACTGATAGGACCGGGGTTCAATCCTCACCTGGCCCTCGATTTATTCACGCGGGAGGTGAATAAATCTGAGCACGTCGTCCCTCGGAGAAGGACGTTAAACCGTCGGTCCCGAGCCTGTACAATGTCAGGTACTCGTTAAAGATCCCTACTCTAAATACATTTGAGTTAGGTAAAATTTAGGACTCCCAGTGTAGAATCAATCTTCATTGTGTGGTATCACAAAGGGCCAATGCTTGGCCTACGTGTGTTCCCTTCTGGGACTGCCACTGCAACCTATGTATACTATTGTGTATTGTAAATAAAATATATCGAAATATTTTAGGGATTTAAATATTAAAATATTTACAGGTAATTAAAGTTTTTGTTACTCTTAAATCTGAAATTAATTTCAAGCATGGTCCCCTATATCAGGCTGAAGAAACCTGAAAGTGTGCGATATTCAACTAGACTAAATTAAACAAAACAAGTTCTTCAATATTTGGACGTTATATTCCTATATAATATAACGAATTTAAATTCAATAACTCTCAGCATATTTAAAAAAACAATTTAAAATATTACCGTGCTTGTTTCGTACCGATGAAAAAAAAATAATAATTAATTTGACAGGGTCATTTTGTATACTAGTATACATGTTTGTCATTTCAGCGTCGTAAAATGAATCGAAGTTTCTTAGAATTGAACTATAAAACTATTTTTCCAACAATTACTATTAATGAAAGCACAGTTAATTAATAAATTTGTTTAATTTTATAAAGTTTAAACGCATAAAGCATGAAAAATGAAAATTAAATGCTGGGCAAGGATACGTAATATAAACAAATGACAAATGCCAATTTTACGCTTTCACCATTTTTAAGATGACGTAAGAGAGAAATATTGTTTAGATGAAACTTGTTAGGAAAAAAATTTGTCATCAACTTTGTGCCTTTCATATTTTCTCTTGTCATTTGGTTTTTTTTTTTTTTTTTTTTTTTAATATATTAATCTAAATCTTTTACCATCTGTTTGTTAAATGTTTTACAGTTGAGGGATACTGATGCTGAGTTAGGTAGAGGTTCAAAACTGCTGGGCATCATGATGATGAGGTCTATAAGGCAAAGCACTGCTCTCGTCATCATTGCTGTCATCTTCATATCAATAGTAAGCTTTACTATTTATCATGCTGTTACCAGCGCACGGTAGTTCCATCATGATGCCATATCACAAAATTTAATATGTATATATCATTTACTAAACCTGTAGAAAATTTGATTCCAACGCTAATATAATATTTATTATAAATTAAATTATAATCTTCTATAAGTCTTTAAATGTTTAATGAGGGCTAAAATCTATATGAAGAATGGAGTTGTCGCTTCGGATGATAGATATATATCCTATTTTACTTAGTTTTTCATAACAAATAAACAGTATTATTGTACAAGATTAATAATTCAATAAATTTCAATAAAATATATATTACATATTTGTAGGGTAAAAATTTAATGAAATGGTCTCCACAAATAAAAATTTTAATGGTACAAACAACGCGTTTCGAACACGTAGTGTTCTTCCTCAGACACGTGTTCGAAACGCGTTGTTTATACCATTAAAATTTTTATATGTGGAGACCATTTCATTAACTTTTTACCCTACAATGAGTAAATACCACATAATAAGTGATTGCTCTACGTTAGAATATTACATATTTGTATAATATATCCGAAGGCTATAGTTTTGAATAAATTTTTCACAGAATACCGGTAGAACTATATTATTTTTTTACTTTTTTTCTTTAGAATAGAAGAGTATTAATTTCTCAAGAGAACATTGCATTATACAATTCTTTAACCTGGAAAGAGAAAACCCTTATTTCTTAAAAAATGAATAAGATACTTTATTGAGAAGCTCTGAAGATTGTTACAATTATAGAATCAGTTCATGATTTGTTATCTTTCTCTCAGTGAGAGCTTCACACTGAAAAAGAATACGATGACTTAAGAGAAGCTTTGAAGATTGTTACAATTACAGGATCAGTTAGTGATTTGTTATCCTTCTCTCAGTAAGAGCTTCACACTCAAAAAGAATACGATGAACAGTTTCTTCCATAATATTACCTTTACTCCTTAGGAGTTCTTAGGAAATGATTCCAAACCTAACTAGTTGTTTCTTAAAACGATATTCAATTGCTACAAATCTTACTACCATCCTCATCTGATAATTATTTCAATTTCACAAATCAAATTAAGTTAAAATCTTTGAAGTTTTAGAAAGAATTTTAATAACTTTAAAATTTTTGAAGAATATAATGAATCAAAAAATTAAAAATCTCTATCTTCATCATCGAGCTGGACAGTGTCATTTTTTTCAATAGACATTATTTGTCCTAATCCCAAAAGTTATTCATGTATTTTGACTGTTTAACAGATACATTTTTTACTTCTTCGATTGTTTTTTTTTTTTTTTTTTGGATATTCGACCTCCTCAAAATATTTAGCTAAGTATGCATATATAACTAAATATTAATTCATACCTATAAATGTTATATTGTATGAAATGCAGGTTACTCATTCTTCATTTAGATAAATCACTTTATAAGTAAAATAATATTGTTAGTCGCACAGATATTTGTATTATCGTTATGGGGAATATAAACCATCCTATCTCATGTCTAACTTTCACCGCAGTCAGAACACTACCAACATTAATACAAAATATAAACTTCCAGTTTTTGTTGGTGTACGACGTCGATACGAAGTAAACGAATATTTGTCTATATTTTTAGTAGTCTATTTTTTTACTTCATGTATATTGAAAATATATTTTTTTAATACATATATATTTTTTCTCATTTCTAATTATTCATAAAATCAGTGTGTTAATTTTCATAAATCCTCTGCCATCCTGACTCATTGTATGTTTGTCTCTTCGACTTTTTTCAAACATCTATGATATAATCGCTGGTCTGGTAAAGTCACCTGTCGGAAATCCATTTGTTCGTTTATTACATGTTTGGAAACTATTGTATACTTCCAACTCTTGTAATGACATTAAAAAAAAATCATTAGATACGAAATTGTTTGGTTATGTTCCCCATAAGATTTATTCACTTGTTAATTCGTTATAATTGATTACAACAGATTTTTAATGTAACTAAAATATGTTTCATTGTTTTTATGTTAAACATATTATCATATCACATGAGATGTATGTATATGACAGTAAATGTCAGCTTTGGAAGTCATTTGAAGTCGAGTACAGAGTAAGTAGAATTCAGTTCACAGAATTTTATTCCTTTTAATTTTTTCGCAATTAAAGAATTTGAAAATAAATCATAAAAACTTAAGAATTTATTAAAGGAAACCTATTAATTAATGAGTCAAGAATTTTTAAAAATAGTCTGATATAAATAGTTATATATCATATCTATATAAATTGTAAGAAAGGTAATTTTTTCATAATATTCGATAATAGTGATTTATAGAAGTGTTCTTGATACAAATGCTGTAGGTACCAGAGTTATAATATAGCACAACTCTTCAATCTTTTTCATTAATATTTCACACAGTTATTTAGAGTTCGGCTTGACTATTTCATAACATGAATATAATTATAATAAACACACATTCAGTAAATTTAAGAAGTAAATACTTAATACGGCTTTTCATAGTTTATTTATTATTCAAAAATCCATTAATATCTTCTTAAATATTAGGGTTAAAAGCAGTATATTGACACCTTTATTTCTTGTTTAACTCGTAGAAATGGATGGAAGGGTTTATGACCAGATCTATTTCTTGACTTTAACCAATACATTCAGTTTCATGTACTTCGTAAAAAAATAATTATTTCCACCTTTTGAAATTATTAAATAAAAGTTATAATACAAGTAAAAGTTGTACTGATATTTAACTATGCATTAAAGTTATGGTATTGTAATCATGTCCTCCAGTGGAACCTCGGTACACGACCAAATCGGTAACATGTTTGGTGTACGTACTTGGTTAGCCATACTAATTGTATTAATGGTACTCAGTTAACTATGTCGATCAGTTTACTGTTACCTGTTAGTCAAGTGTGTTAATTGAATTTATTAGTGACTAGCTGATCTACTCGGCGTTGCCCGGGCGGTAGATCCAAAAAAAAACCCTGATAAAAAGCAAAATACTGTAGTTAGTGCCCCCGTTATATAAGATCCATATGTTCCTTTGTAGCTAAATGTCTCCACTTTTATTTTTATAGCGGACAGACAGACAAACTTTGTATTTTATATATAAAAATTGTGAATATAAATGATTCGCCCGTGATCTAGGAAGTCAAAAGTTAATCGGTCAAAAGCTTTTTTAGTTGAATTGAGATTTTAGCAGCAGCTTAACAAAAGTTTTACCTAATAGGGTTAATGATATCAATGATAATGACATGTCACAATTTAGAAAATTTCTATAACCAAGGAAAAGAAAATGAGATTTTTATTCATACATTCATATTTTATGTTTTTGTCTCAACCGTATAAAGGAGATAATGTGGTATTACTCAAATATCAAGTATTTATGCTTAAAAAGATATTCCCATGAAGTATTCTTATTAATTCTAATTGATTTGTTTACCTTCTATAACTAATTTCACATGCAATTTATTTGTTATTATAAACAAGATATAATTAATAAATATGAAGTTTCAGTAGCTCGATTAGTAATTACATCAATTTGAACGCGAAAATTGTTCTAGTTCATGATGCAGCTATAGAGACGGATTTGATCGTTAACCGAAGTTGCTATATTTGATTTTCAGATATGCAGTTTTTTGTTATGTCACGCTTAATATTTATATAGTTTTGATCTATTATTCAATACCTTTTTAATTCGAAATTATATCGTTTAATGCTGTTCAACTTTTTAGTTAATTAAATATATGTTTTGACGGTTAATATTTTTAAATTCATGCATATTGTTATTATTAGTACTACAGAGGTGAGTATAATTCTTCTCTTAGTGTAAGTCAGTATTTTTGTTTATTTCTGTTACTTCTGTGATGAAAGTCATTTTGAATATGTTTACCAAAAATGGCAGTGAAGTCTTGTGATTTGGTGAGGGGGGGTTAATGTTTTTTCTTTAATTCATATGCCATTCAGTATACGTTCTCTTTAACACTAGTGGTTCTTAACCTAGTTTTTCACCTTGTTCGACACAATGACCTTATAAATTCTGTTCTCTCCATGCGATTATATATGATTTATATTTGAAAATAAATTCTTCTTAGTTAAAAAACCAGATAACAATAATACCGCTGTTTCATTTTTTTTGATAAAACATGGCATCATTGAAAATGAAAAAAAAAGAAAACAAAAGATAGTTATAGATTTGAGTAAGAAAGCCGGAATCTATAGCTGTCATATGGATTACAGATTCAGATTCATAACAGAATATTGGGTCATATTGTTTTTGCCAAATCAAAAAACAATTTTTTTTTTTACTATTCTTGCATTTTTTGTTTTCATGCTGGTAATATAAACAGCTTGCAAATACTTATTTTGTAGTATTTATTCACTACACCTTGTAAGCTGGACCCTGGTAATATATTTTATGAAAACCAGTTCCTAGCGCTAAGTAGATGGAGACTATTGATTCATATTTTCAAGTTTATTCCAAATAAAATGGTAGAATAATAGGCGATAATATATTAAAAATGACCTAGTTAATTTTGAGGATAAACGATCTTATTATCTACTATCTTCACCAATAAATAAAACATTTATCTCTTTCTTTAAAATTACAATGCTATTTCTGTTTAGTGTATTACATCGTGTTACACGTTAATAAATATATTCTTTCTAAATAGTTCCTTAAGTTTAGTCTTTAAGTAAATGAGTTTAAAAAACCTGTAAAATGGCATATGCAAAACCATATATGTGCATTAAAATGGAAGAGGTTATCAATTTCCGTATTGTTTGGTGTATACGATTTAAAATTGAAAATATTTAAACGAAATAACTGCTGTCAGAGGTGCTGAAGGATAGATATGATGTGAACATTGATATAACAAAGATAGGTTTATATTTATATTGGAATATAGTTATATTCCAAAAGGGCAGCTTTGGGGTTTCTTTTAAACTGTTGTATGGCCTTGTAATGTTACTCTGTTAGTCAACCTATTCTTTTTTGTATTTAACACAAAAACCATTTTTCTTAATTTCTTCTTCTTTTTATTTTCATTTAAAAAAAAACTGTATATGCTAAAAACTTATATTTAATAATTACACCTAGAAAGTACTTAAATTACAAAACTGTTTACTGTAAACTTTTACATTGTTGAAAACATTCAATTTGGTAAAATGTTTGTTAAAGTTAAGAAGAGCCTATTAATATGATAAAGCTGTTGTAGAAATGTTTTATTTATTGTAATTTACCAAATTATTTCTTAGTCAAATTAAAAGTATGTTATTTTATAAAATTACTACGAACTGCTTATATTAGATTATTATATATTTATTTCATTTTTGTTAAAAGACTGATAAATATGCTAATATAAATTATATTTTGTTCTCTTCATTTTCCTTAAAAATGACTTTTGAATAAAAGCCTTTCTATTCTTTACATCAGGGGTTCCCTGTGTGCTCCTGATGAACCTTGGGGTTCTTGATACACATTGAGAGGTCCACGAGAAATGTAAAACTGATATAAAATATATCAATATCCTAGTGAGCTCACCGTTAGGATAATCTTTCAACATTAAAACATTAGGCACAATCTTTACTTTAGTTTGCCACAGTTCTAATATTTAATGCTAACATTTAAGACTCTCAATAAGTGAGTAACTCGCTGTTTAAACACACATGTTTAGATAAGAAGTGTTCAGAGAGTTTTAGTCTTATATAGATACAATCGTATTCAATATTTCAAGAGAGAGTATCATTAGAACAAATCATGGAAAATTAAAAGTTATGGTAATATCAGAAAAAACTATATAAGCACGTCTCTGTTCAGGATAAGAGACGAATCCGATGAAAGGTGGTAGTACATACATGCATATTGTTACATTAGTATTACAAAGGTTGGTGCAAGTTAAATTAAAAAAAATATAAGGCAACATCTTACCTCGTATACGACTGTTTGTGTCGTTGAACAAGTTCCGCTCTGTTTGTACCACCACATAGTCATACGGTGGAGGAACTACTGCTTCTGAAGATCGTTTTCTAAACCGTTCCAACAACAGTATACGCGGTAAGATGTCATATTTCTTAATTTAAAAAGGCAATTGTGTTTGTACTGAATCAATACCGTTCAGGAAGTCTTAACCCAGGGCTACTGAGACACCTGAAGATGGGGAGGTTGACTTGAAATAAGAAGATCGACTAAGGAATCCTCAGTCAAGAGAAATACTTTGATAGAACAACCAAAAATGCTAAAGTTTGTAATCAGGCTGACAAGTAATTATTTTGAACAAACATTGAATGATTCGTCTAGATCAGGGGTCAGCAACCTTTATCACCAAAAGAGCCACTTGAACCCGGTTTCCACAAAAAAAAACCCACTGAGAGCCGCAAATACTTTTTGACTCTGTCAACAGTTTCCCATGCCTGACTATTTCCAAAGAGGCCACAAAACTTGCTTATGTAGTTGAATTTGAAGACTTTACCCACCTCTTGAATTGATTTTTCGTCAGATCAGCCTTCCGCGTTAGTTCCTTAACAGCTTTTTTCTCTCTTCTCCCTCAGGATATTTTTCAGCAAAGGCTGCGTGTGTATTGTTGAAATGTCTTGCTACATTTAACCTTTTATTGTTGGCCAGTTTTTCTCTTTACAAATTAGGCATACTGGTGGGCTTCTCTCGTTAGAGGTGAAATCAAATGAATCTGCCCAAGCATCATTGAACGATATATTTTCCTCTTATATTTTCTTTTCTTAGACTTTTCCATATCTGGCCTTGTTGGGGTTGAAAGTTGAGATGGCGTTCGGGCGGGAATACGGGCTTTCGCGAGTATGACGTTTACTTTGAGCAACAAAAAACAATAAAATATACTTTTTTTTTAAATATTTCAAGATCGCATAAAGGTTTTTCAATTTAGAACTAAAACACTAAAAAAATAACTAATATAAATAAAATACACATAACTACTTTTTTAAAGTAATTTATACTCGGAGCCGCAGGGTAAGGATGAAAGAGCCGCAGGTTGCCGACCCGTGGTCTAGAGGCATGCCAAACTGGGGGCCCCACACCTCTAAACACCCAATTTCAGTGAGATCGACCCAGAAATTTTGTTTAATAATACCTAAACCACATATATCAATAGAGAGTCATAGAAAATCTTTGCATACAATGTCCAATGATAACTTATATACCCTCATTTCACTATGTGAAAACTATGTTAATAATACTTATAAATTAACTTCAGTTTATAATTAATGCATTAACGTGTGCTAATAAGAATTAATAAAACACAAATATCCAAAAATAAACCATTTTATACCATTTAAAACCATAGAAACAATATTAAAGCAATAAGTCTTATAGTTTCGATTCAGTCAACCAAGCAAAGGACTGCGGTTTCCTGTCGCTGAAGGATTTATCATCACATTTATAATGCTAGGTTTGTCCTTTATCTGAAAGAAAAAATAGATTGGTTAATTTTACTTGAAAACTGGAAAAATTACATCAGAAATACTTGTTTTAAAGAAAGTCAAATTGGAAAAAATATGGCAATCATTTTTATTTTTTATTTAACTCATTTAAGAATTTGTTAACTAGTCTTCATTTAAGGATTTCGGTATTCTTATTTTTGAAATGGTGTACAAATCGCATTTCGATTTGTTAATCAATTTTTTTGTAAATCAGATTATATTGTGTGAACTTTTACAAAAGTAAAACTTACATCTTCCACGATGCAACCTTGAATTTATCTGCTCGATAATTACAACAATAATGACACAGTAAAAACACACAACACTAACAGAAATCAGGGTAAACAATCAGTTATTTTAGAGAACATTTGTATTCTAATTTAAATTATTGGTAAACTTTCCAGACTTTCTTTGGAGTATTGTAATCTGTGTAGGCCAATAATGTAAATTTTAGGCCAATGAAAATAAATTTTGAAGTTTTTTTTCTCTAAAATACTGTTGTGTTATAACAACGAAGAATGATTTGCTGTAATATTAAAACCAGTCACTTGGTTTTGCAGATTATTGTCAATAATGATATAACACCTTTGGATAGTGATTAGGTATTGAGATATAGGATATGCCAATAATCAATTATTATAGTGTTATAACTAGAATTCGACATTAAAACTATTTAAATTACTGCCACTACCATGTTGAATACATCGGATCCCACTAGGTTACCAAGACTAATCTACTTCTTTGATGTTGGCACATCTTCATTTTCACTTCTGATCTCTTTATGAAAAGCCGTTGTTCGAAATTGGATGGTAGCAAGTGTTTTGAGTTCATGTAAATAATATATAAATATACGTATAAGAAATCACCAAAAAATCAAGTAAAAAAAAGAAAAACAGCTTTCGAGAAAAAAGGCTTTTCTTAAAGAACTCATTTTGACACATAAGTTATATATATATATATATATATATATATATATATATAAAACTAAAGTTTATCGGGACTCGGTCAATTCTTCAGGTTCAAATTAAACTCTCATTGCCAACGTTTCGGTCTTTATTTAAAACCTTTTTCATAGGCAGAGTATAAATTTTGAAACAGAAAAACTAAGTATTACATTACAAATTATTTTCCAAAGAAAAATAGTATGTGGATTTTTCTTTGGAAAATAATTTGTAATGTAATACTTAGTTTTTCTGTTTCAAAATGTATACTCTGCCTATGAAAAAGGTTTTAAATAAAGACCGAAACGTTGGTAATGAGAGTTTAATTTGAACCTGAAGAATTGACCGAGTCCCGATAAACTTTAGTTTTGTTTCTATTCCACGGTCGATACTTTTATCAATATATATATGTATATATTGTTAAAAATTAGACCATATTTAGCTGAAACTTGCTTTTTCACAAGTTTCTCGAGTTTCCGAATAACGATCTTGTTACTGTATGCACATATTCTGTGGATACAATAACAAGATTGTTATTCTGGAAACTCGAGAAACTCACGAAAAAGCAAGTTTCAGCTAAATATGGTCTAATTTTTAACAATGTATGTACTCGTATACAGGAAGGACTGCTACAAAAATTTACATATATGTATATACATATATGCAAAATTATCACAATAACACGTAATATAAATGTTCAAGTAACGCACCACAAAAAGTGTTGAGTTACTTAAATTCATTGCTATGTGACGACGTACATACGAAAGGCCTCAGAGCGTTAATATCCACTTTTTGTGGTGAATGACTTGAATTTATATATATACCTAGCCAATATATATATATATATATAATATATATAATATATAACCATAGCCAAGCAGAATTTTAGTTTTCTTTTACTAAGATTGAAACTATTGACTTCTTTTGCCAACAGAAATAAAAAAAATAGCTGACATAAAACTAAACTTTTTAAAAAATCCTTAAAAAAATGTTTAAAGTTTGGATGGAATATAAGTTTTTATGAAATTTCCACTTGTATAAGGATGATTTGTCTAAAAATTTCCAGGATATATTAATATTTACTAAGAATGAATTTTCTTGCTGTCTCAATGAATAACACGATTAATTAAGGAATAATACAATTAAGAAGGATAAAATAAAAGGGAAGAATAAAATAATTTTTGCGGAGTTAAGCTTAAATGAAGAACTATTAAAATAATTGATAAACTTAAAATGGCTTACTCTAAAGGATTCTCGAAGTGCTGACTGTAATTCAGGAATGGTTTTACAAAAGAAACCCTTTCCACCTCCAATTTCAGCTAATTTTTCGTAATGAGCATTCACAGTTAAACTCGGCGGGGGAGTCCTGAAACCATTGAAGTGATTAACACGATATTTTAGGGTACAAAATACTTGCATGGCTGAAACAAAAAAAAAAGCTTTATGTCTCGTATATTAAAAATTATAAATTTGGATGAAGAGGTAACCTAAATGATCACTGTTTTCATTTCCTTATAACATTGTTAAAAGATGTGAATGTGTTGTTTAAATCAAGTATATATCAGATTACGAAAAGCAATTACAGTTAGAGAACGTAAAGTTCCAACGATCACTTTCAACATGGCAGATGTCAAGATATTCTTTAGTCTGTGTGTTACTCTTCTTCGATTTTGAATTCGTATTGTGTCCAGTATGGATCGTCTTCCCGACTTTTGAGTACATATGTATATACTCGTATATACCCTTTTAATTTCTGTTATTAAGAAATTAGATACACGTATAAACTAAGAGAAAATAGATTTGAGCGCTCCTGTAAACAGGTGTGATTTAAGACAGTCAAGATATCTATTGACGATTCAGTATAGTATACCTCAATACGTATACTATAATATCACAGAAGGTCAGTGTACGATAATATTTGCGGGTTTAGACAACTTGAGCCCTGACCCAAGATTTTTTCCTGTTGAAGATGAGATGAGATGAAGATGAGATATAAACACTTTTCCCTCAGAGGATACAAAACTGTCCATCCCGAACCTCCAATGTACAAAACCAAATTAGGTAATTTTATTGCGCATACGTATAACACTATGAATAGTGCTTTTACTCAGTTACATTTCTCCATAAATAAATTTGAGTTTGGGCTCTCAATACCTATCTGGTTGAAAGTGTAGCATCGATGGCTGTTTTTGGTTCTTCCTTCCTGTTTTTAGTCAACTACTACTACTACTACTACTACTATACTACTACTACTACTACTACTACTACTACTACTACTACTACTACTACTATTACCACTAACGCTATACTATACTCACACTTTTGTTAAGTCACCAGTTGATCTTATATCTTCCCATGAAGAATCATCCAATCCTCCGTAAATACCATTATTGTTCACTACCACAATTACAATTCCCAAATTGTATCTGAAAAGATATATTTATTATCAACGTACAATTAAAATTTATGATATAAACAAAATTAACATGAAGTTTAAGTAGTCGAACGAGGTTTTTCAAATATAAACAAATATTATATGTTTAGAAAAATAATTATAAAATACTTTTATAGGTTCTAATTTTACCTTACGAACTCAGCTTAGTCCTTCGTGCCTTACTCACATCTTATGTGGCAAAATACATGTTACTGGTTCTTCGAGTAGATTGAAGTTCGTATTACTTTAACCAAATCTAGATTCATAGTAAGTAGACACAAACCAAATTGAAAGGTGATTTCATGTTTGTTATCAGAAGTGACAAAGACCTTATAATGCTGGTATTATAAACAATACTTTGAAATTTATATTGTTTACATTAATTCTAATATATATGAGCACAACAAAAACCGTTAAAAAAATTCCATCTGCTCTTATACAAAACACTCTCCAGGATCCGTAGATTACAAACAAGTGATATACTACAATGAAGTGCGGTTATGGCGAATATTGCACTGATTTAGCGATTTATATTTCATAGATAAAATTGTTACATGTAAATTTTTGTATTTTATGTTTAGGAACCATTTATTTTATACTACGATAAAAACAAGAGTTTTGAATTAGACATGTTTAAATGTGTTTTATGAATTATTACACAATTTTTACCATAAATTTACCTTTAAAATTAAATTATGTCAACCGCCATATTACGTGTTTTCTCCAATGTGTTGTTAAAGTACAAAAAGGTTTATGACTTCTGCTCTTAACTTTTTTATGTGAATGATTTAAAAATTTTTACACGTAATTTAATCCCAGGAGACGTACTGATGATGATGTTCCTGTGTTTGGACGATGTCAGGTACCCATTAAAAATACCTTCTAAAATAACTACCGTAAAGTAAAACTTTGTGGTCTCGATGTAGTATGAAGAGGTTATCTGACTGGTTCATAACTAAAATTTGTGCTTAATAAAATATGAATCATAACTTATTCAAGAGTTATTTATTTTCATTGCTAGTATTTATAAAATATACTTGATTCATTTTTCATTTCTTTACTGTTTCTGTGATCTTTGTTCCTCTCTTGTCTGACTCTCATAAACCGTCTTTTTCTCATAGTCTGTGTACATCAGTATTTTAAATAAGTCATCTGTTGGATGGTTAGTTTGTTCATTTGTAATGGTTTTAAGAATTATTTTGTGTTTAGATATTTCTTAAGATTCTGTTGTGGTCAACCTTAGTACTTTACATCCTTTGTATAATAATTTCATTGAGTTCTCCATGCTGTCTGGTTCATGTTCATGTGTTAGTATATAGGCAAAGTTGAAATTCGAAACAAATTTTTCACAAAAATAAATCTCATTCACTAGGACACTTGAAAGCTAAAATAATATTTTAGCTACTCTCAGGTGTTTATGTTATTTTATACATTAATGAAAATCAATGCTTTTAAAGAGTTACAGTGTCATATTACCCTTTTATGTTAATACATAATCGAATTTGAATTATCAATCATAGTAACAAATAAAAACGACATGTAACAACTCCAAAAAAAATGTAACAAACCAAAAACCTCCTCTTTCCAATACTTTCTATAGATTTTTCTAACACTCGTACCAAGAAGTTACAATTTCTTTACAGTGTACATGGGGTTATGTCTATCCTGTACAACAGAACCTGTACCACTCAGGTACAGGTCAATTTTATAGAAATACAATTTGAATAATTATAACTTCTTGTAGATAAACTTATAAAAATTGGAAAAACTTCTATGGCATGCATTAATAGTAATTTAAATAAATATATCTTACTTTACAATAATTTTAGTTTAACAAGCAAAGAAAAGTACAACAATGCCGGTCCAACGAGGAAGGAAATTTAGAAGGTAAGATGCTACAGTCTTCATTAATATTCTGTAAAACTATTCAAAACAATCATTATTGACATAAAGTTATTTATCCACCGGTATTAATTCACCTGAACATAGTTTCGATTTCCATGCCAGAGAATCCAAAAGCAGAGTCACCTTCAACACAGAGTACTCTCTTGTCTGGACTGTTGTTTTTACACCAGAGAGCAGCTGCAATGGCAAACCCAAGACCTACTCCCATTGTTCCAAAGGTACCTAGACATTTTTTATAAGT
The DNA here is from genome assembly GCA_026182355.1 of Hermatobates lingyangjiaoensis. NCBI lineage: Eukaryota > Metazoa > Arthropoda > Insecta > Hemiptera > Hermatobatidae > Hermatobates > Hermatobates lingyangjiaoensis. The sequence continues at coordinate 698,388 of JAPFBL010000188.1, read as the reverse complement.
ATCAATACAAGGAGAATTTTTTTTCCAGATTTTTCAATATAAATAATAAATTTTGGATACCATGAACAATCTTCATTTCTTTAGAAAACTATCTTTATCTAACTGAACAAACAATTGTTAAAAATAAGAAATAGAATACTAAAAATAAGCAACACTATTTTTCCATCCTCTAATTTCGTGTTGCAACTTAATTCTATTGGGATTCTTATTTAATTTAGATTTTATCCAATAAAGTAATAGTTTGCAGGAATAAATCTGCTATTGGTTATAAAATATCTTGAAGCAATTTAACAAACCTTCATTAGATGTGTATTTTACATACATATATATACAAATAAGACACAATCAACATTTATTAAAAATATAAATTTGTGTACCTGCGTCAAGTCTATGTCGAGGTAAATTATTTTGTAGGATTCCTCTTCCAATATCCATTGTGTTAGCACCTTCGCTGACGATTATACAATCTAATGCAAAATTGGAAACACAAATTAGATTTTTAACATGTTAAACAATCGTAACACTTTAGATAAAATATTTACTTAAATACAAACTCCTCAACAGTGAAAATTCAAAAATTTACAATAGACTATAGGTATAAATTAAAATAAATGACATCTATCAAAAGAAAAAAACGTTCAACTTTACTGTGAGATATACGAGTAAGAAGATATACTCGTAAGAATACATCACCATAATGAGTTATATGTTTGTTTAAAGGAAAATCTAACAAGGATAACATGTAATCCTACAACAATAAAAGTGGAACTAAAAATTAAATGTAAAGAAAATACAAAAAGAAAGAAGGGAATATATCGTAAGAACAATTCTGCGTTAATTTTTTATTAAAACAACCCGGCGAATCTATTCTAGTTGAGGATCTTTGCAGAGTCTGAGGATTTGTCTTTAAGCTTTAATAAGCTATGATAAAAGGATTTTTATTAGAAATCAAAGAATTTTACTAAATTAAAGATTTATGCGTCAACCTACCTAAATGCAAATTATATAATTTCGTATTAAACATTATCTGCATAGTTTAATTTTTAATTAAAGAATTTACTAAAAATGATGATTATTTTTTTTTAATTTATAGTTATTAACGCCATCTTGGCATATTAACCGTAGAGAATCTGTACAACAGAGAACATAAATTAAAATGATATCTACAAGAAGAAAAAACGATAAACCTTATTTGAGATAAGACAATAAACGAATAACGAGTTATATGTAAGATTTAAAGGAAAACCTTTACTCAAGGGAATGAAAATCTTTACTCAAGGGTGATTAGTAAGCAAATCACAGTGAAAATTTTACACTTTTAAAGGGCTGCACAGTATATTAATTAAAATAATTAATATTTAAAATAGTCAATACAGAAGGAAAATAGTTATCAATTAATAGTTTAAAGCACAAACTTCTCGGAAATAATATTTAAAAATAAAATGACTATGTTAATACTAACAGAACAACGTCAATTACAGAGACTCATCTGATTACAGTAATTTACTAGTTTGTTAAAAAAAACGTTGTCATGTTTTTTGTGCTGATCCTTAAAACTGAAGATTTGAATCTGTGAGAATTAATCTTTCCTTTGGCTTGTTAACTTTCATCACACAGTAAGAAAGTCTACAATGTTTAGTTAATAAAGGCTACTGTATGAAAATTTGATAGCGCACACAGCTTATCTGTGTAGAATATAAAAGCCAATATAAAATTTTGAGCTCTAAATGTTCAATCTACACTTTCATCTTACAGCGTAGAGCAATTTTATTTAAATGTACAATAATTTAGTTTTAAATATCGCTATTTCATAACTAGTTTAAGAGGATCAAAGGGAAATCGTAGCAGGTCCGTAGTTTGCCCACCTCTAACTGAGGTTAGAGTTTAAAGGAATCTAACCGACGCCTCCTTTGCCGATGCCAGGTACCCTACCGAACGAGGTATCCAACATTAACTTTTCAAATACATTTTTTTATGTGAAGAGGAAGAAATTATAAACCTAAACCTTTAGGGGGAAAAAAACAAAAGAAGCAAACGTATGAACAAGCATACGTAAATTTTAAAGAAAAATCATATTTAAGAGGAAAATTAAGTGAATAAGGTAATTCTAAGGTTGTGCAATCAGTTATTATGTGCTATTTATTTACTTATTGTGGGGTAAAAAGTTAACAAAATAGTCTTCACATATACAAGTTTAATAGTCTAAACAATGCGTTTTTTTCTTCAGGCAGTATTAGTTTTGTCACAGACTCTGAAGCTTAGGTATGTATGTCTCTGTTTCTTATCTTATTTTGTACTATTTATTTTATACTGTACTACTAAGTTGATAAGTCTCTGAAGTATTTGTATTTTTTATTTTTATATCTGAAGAAGAACACTATTTGTTTGAAACGCGTTGTTTATACTGTTAAACCTGTATATTATATTTGGAGACTATTTTATTAGCTTTTTACTCCACAATGAGTAAGGTAAGATTATCTACAAAATTGGAAAACAATTAACAGAACTAAAATGCAACTTATGAAGTAACTTTCTCTCATTAATTCATGAATGTTGTTGTTTTTTTCATTTCCATATTTTATAAATGTTATTGGTTCATCACTGTCGTTATAAATGACATCTGAAATTGGCAAATGTAATCTTCACGACAGAAATGACCAATGGTTAAGGATTCGAACAAAGACCATTTTGCAGAAACAAGTAACCTTGCCATTTAAATATATTTTTGCCAATCTTGTCAGAAGAATTTATTTCACAGTACTTCGTTCCTAAAAATCTTCTTTGCTTTAAACTGCTGTTGAATATTGGTAGTCACATACACAGTAGATTTTTACTGTTGTAAGTTTATGCAGAGAAGTAAATTTTAATACCTCTGCTACGTAATTTTTCACTTTTTCTGTTGATCAATAATTTTTCTTAAGAGGACAGTTCTTTGGTTGGCTTCAAAAAACCAGGAGTTCCATCTCCTGGAGACGGTCACTTCATAGTCCATTCACATAACCAAGAACACAACTTCAATATGGTTGGGAGTTGAAAAAGGTTCATGCCCTCAATTTAGTAGAATACCAGTAAAAAGGAAAAAAGATGTGGTGTGATGTCGTAGTATGACCCGTCTCAGCGAGATCTACCTTGGGTGCATCCGTGGCTCGTCGTAGCACTTCTAATGTAGGAGGGTTGTGGTGGGCTTCCTGATGCGGCTAAAGGGTCTCACGTTAAAAAGCATCGATCTGTTCTGCTTTGCTCATGGAATGGCCGTAAGGTTGGGATGGGAGACTTGATAACAAATCAAAACAGGTAGAGAGTTGAATATATGTTATTACTGTTTCACTAGAGAGTTAATTACCATAGAAAGTTAATTGCGACTGCATTTACAGTTTTGACCACCCATTATACGTTATACAGATTAACTCAGACGTCACCACCAATATTCGCTACCAACAAGTATCAGAACTGCATACTTGGATGAAGTTAACGAGTTTAATATCAAGTATGAATACAGACAATTACAACACTTTTATGGAATATGGATTTTTAAGAGAACTTTTTGACAACTAAATAAACAATTCGAACACCTGTTCGAAAAGCCCATCAAAACAATTTTTCCCTCATATAATTCGTAATTTTATTTTAAAATTTTTAGAAATAACTTAGAAAACCGATGTTTTAAACTAACAAGGCGTACATATACGAGTACATCTTCTATTCTATGTTTATCGTTGTTATTCTAATTTATATTAAACATACTAATACAATTTGTGACAGTAAATAATTTAAATAATAATATTCGTATAATGTCAGTGCTGAGTATATCATTATTTTTTTAAACACTTACTTTTAGGAATAGTTGATTGAATGTGATGGAAAACTGCATAATAATTTAGAGGAACAGATATATCTTTCATCATGGCCTGAAAAATATTTTGTTTTAATTTTAGTTTTCCTTGAAATTCAATACGATTTTCATTAACTTTAAAACTTGCTTATAATTTAAATATGAGTTTTAGTTTGTACTTTACAGTCTGCGATCAATTAAGAAAGAATGATACCGCCTTACCTCGACTACTGTTCTTGGTGGCGAAGGACCTTTCGGATACTGTCCATCTTCAAGAGTAAATCTGCTAAAGTCATTTACTCTTGATGATGGATAGGTCCAAAACTGGTGCAGCGTCAGCAGTAGCAGTATTCAAGGTAAGTAGCATCATCCTTTCTTAGTAACTTGTACTAACCTCTGTAGTACTAAGAATATGATGCCAACAATATACAATACTTTTTTTTAAACTATACTTTTTATTACCGAATACTTAAAGCATACATTTTTTCATAAATTCACGCCAAAAAATGTAAATATATAATTTTAAGTAAAATAAATTATACTTAATTATAACATTTAATAACTTTATATATTATATATAATACTGTATATATTTTATTTAATAACATTTAAATAAAATTTAATAAAGTTATAAACTAAACTTACGAGGGGAAGTAAACTTTATCATTAATATTTCATAATTTATAGTTAAGTAATACTACCATCTTCATATGAGCGCTTATAATTCGTAGTTCAGTGGTCACGCGATCAAAGTTTGAGCCTTAAAATGCTGCTTCTTTGGTTTTGATGTGAGAATATGATCCCTACAATAGCTGGGCACAAAATAATGCACTGGGATGCACTTCTTTTGACACATCACTGGATCAAAGTACTGTCGTGTAGAACTGCATATGAGTGAACTGAGGTATTTACGTGCAGGTAAGTGGTACGAGTGAAGACCACACAGGGCACTAGTCAACCTCCACCAACGATAAGATTCAGCAAGCTTGGGGTGTGGTAATGGTGAATCAACGGGTAATCGATGAGTTATATTCTCTGAAGATTATTCGTGGTTTAAATAATAATACACCCTGAACTCGGCTTCCATAATGACACTCACAGATGGGTGCCGAGAGATCTTAATGCAAAGCATATATGGAAAGGTTTTGAATTCTGTACTTGACTATCCAACTAATGAAATCAAATCACTTTTGCTTACTACATGTACACTCAACTATGTACAAGTGCAACTATCTTCACGCTGTGAAGTGAGAAATACAAATGGTACACACAGTACCAACAATAAACACATTTACGCCCACCACTGTGCAGTAATAATAAAAAATGGTGTAACCTTGAGAGAAAATGTTGTAAAGGTAAGATTAAACAATAATATCCATGCAATACTATTGTGAAATTTATAATAACTTACGGAGACTGTTGTTTGATTAGAAGAGCATTTATTACGAAGCTGATTCCACCAATCGGATGACTTCTTGAAAGACCAACCTGAGAGAGCCTGCGAAAGACTTGACACGGCGGAGTCAACATCTGCCTGAATTGCAGTACCAGACTGGACACTGTTATGAAGCTCCTCCGCGCACAAATCAATCTACAAAAATGAAATTCCCAAAAAATGCTTCAGAAATATAAACAATAACTCAAAAATTAATGGTTTTTGACCCATTTGGAAATTAATTATTTATTTTTAATTTTTGCTAGGAACGTTATTCCATAAAAGATTGTTGTTGGTTCAGTTGTTTATTAAATCAATTCAATATTTTTTTTAAAAAAAAATATTACCAAACTAAAACATAATCAGTTAGTATTTTAAAACTAAAGTATAATCAGTTAGATTCTAATACTTCTCTCATCGCATTAATTTATGAAATCTATAGTCAATCTGTAGATATTGAAGATCATCATTAATAACTCAACTCTGTAGCTTACTAGTGATCCTCAGCTTGCTCTTATAAACTTTCCACATATTTCCTTTCGTTTTGCTGCTATCTTCCATTCAACAAGCCTAAAATTGGAAATAGATCCTTTTCGGAAGCATGATGGTCGTGAGACCATCTGACTTTGACCCTCCCCACTCATCTCTAACCCATTAGATTTTCTCCTTCAATCTTCTCTACAATTAGTTTTCCTTCCAACAAGTTTACGATTCTTAGTAAAAGATGGTGATTCTTAGAGGAAGAAAGTAAAATTATAACGAAATACTATTTAAATTATTTTTTTAATTAAAATTTATTTTATAACGCAATTTACCGTAGATGGTCTCATTTCAAACGTAATAATCGGAGATATTCTATTAGAAATATAATTAATAAAGTAATAAATGAGAAATCATATCTTTCACTAAAATCGAAAACTATGCTGATCGAGTTTTGATATTTAGACAAATAAATATACATTTCTTAGTACTCAATAAGTAAATTTAATACTCTTGTAAAAGAGTTTCAGCTTTGTTTATTTTTTTTTTTATTATCAAACTAACTAGCTATATATTCTGAAGCCACATGATCCAGGTTACTTGGAAATGTATCTTTCATCTATGTATTATACGTGTTTAGCTTCACAATTTGTTGTAAAAGACAACTTTTTTCTGTCAGATCTTGTCTGCACATAAATCTGTACTAGTAATAAACAATAAAAGATATAAAAAATTTATATCAAAATACTTTAAAAGAAAGGACTACAAATACTAAATCATAGAAAAAACTAAAATATATGGGCTGTTTTCTTTCAACATTTATTTGACAATTTTTTTTCCTCAGTGTCATCTGGTCATCAACTAGAAAAGGTAAAATTCAGGGGTTCCACAATTTATTGTTACAACTTAACATTATTTTTTATTTTCCATTGTGAAGCTAGAGCGACCTCTACTAGTGTTCTTGTTTTCACAAGAGAACTGTTAAAATTGAAACAATAGTATAATGGTATACTATCATATTGTAATATAATAGTACAATCTGATAAGCTGTAATACCTTCCAAATAAAACATTTTATCAAGTTCACAATTTTTTTTGAAGCAATATTATTATTTAAAAAATGCTAAAAATATCAACAACTTAAGATATATGACTGATAATTAGACGTACATTGAAAAAAAAAAAAAGTATGCTCCAAATCAATGCTCGTGATTTTCAAGAAATGGCAATAATATAAACTACTGATAACATAAGTAACTGACCTGAATAACATAAACATTTTGATCAAAGCGTGGAGGTCGGCCGAAATGAAGCATCCAGTTGAGGCGAGCACCCAGAAGTAAGACTGTGTCTGACTGTTGAAGAGCCAGAGTCCTGGCAGTATTGACACACAGTTCATGGCTATCAGGCATCACCCCCTTACCCATCGGTGTTGCAAGGAAAGGTAAACCGCAATTTGTCACCAATTTCCATATGCTATCCTCTGCCTGACTGTAAGCAGCACCTATGAATCATATAAATAGTGAAAAGTAAGACTTAAAGATAATTTTAAGTCAATAAAATGACAAAAACCATATGATTACTATGTTTTGTTCAAGTATGAAGAGCCGAGGCTGGTTACTAGTCTTTTCTAAAAACACAACTAAACTGTTATGAAATCATTTAGATTTCATTGAGAAGATAAACGGAATTCTAATACATTTCCACATTTCTTAATCAGCTCGTTTGAAAAGTATTTTATAAAAATGTAATAAATTTATCCGTCACAGTTTGAAAAATACCCTGAAAACTTAAACGTCACTATGAAAGGAATTTGGTAAATATTTATAGGTTGATATATCGAAAACTAACAGATTTTCATGGAGTCTTACCCTTGCCAATAATAACTAAAGGTCTTTTGGAGGACATTAGTTGTCTTGCAGCTCGGTCAATGTCCTTAGGATCTGGGAACACGAGTGGTGGGGAAAGAACCAGGCTAGCAGGAGCCAAATCATCCCTATCGCAGAAACCATTCAAGACGGTAGCTGGAAAGTCCAGGTAACTTACACCTGCAACATCAACCAAATCACTTCATTAAATATAACATTATTATTAACTGACTGTAGATCTTATTCAATTTTGATTTATAAACTTGTAATTCGACCTTCGATACTGCATGGATATAGCAGACAGGTTTCCAGCTGCTCAGGAAAAAATTAAAAACCTTATTTATTTCCTCTCTCACAGAAGTAAGTTTAACATCTACGATGACCAACCATTTGGCTGAGGGATCGAAATTGCGAGAACTGTGAATTTGCCTTACCTGTCCTATTATTAACTGTCAACTATGTATAACCTCAGTCTTCCACAATAACGCTACTGTCCTGTTCTGAACAATTGCTCTTGTGCCTCCAAAAACTACACTACTGTTTGTAGTTCACTAAATGTAATTAAGTTCTAATTCGTTCAAAGTAGGTCTGGTTTCCACCACGCTTTGTCTCCATAAAACTGTCATTTATCTTCCAACACCAACCACTCCAACCTACCCACTTCAATCCCTTTAGAGATTAAGTGTCACTTTTAGGACATTCAAGGAAACATATATTTGTTGTTCAATTTTCTCAGTGCACCTGGCCTAAACATAAAAAGACAATGACTTATAGTATTATATTTCTTAGTTGCATTTATCCTTATACTGACATTTATTTATCTATCTTATTGATTTTTGTTTTACTCATTAAGAGTTATGCTATTCTACTCAGATGAAGTTTGGAAATGCATTTATATTTTTTTGTACCATGCTTTGCAGTTCCATCTTCTCTTTCATTTTTCCTCATTCACCTTTAAATATTATTATTATTTTACTTATTTCATAAATCCTTTTTTTTTATTTCAACTCTATTTTTTTCTCTCTCTCTCTCCACATTTTAACCGGAAGTGTAAATAGTTACACTGCTGCTTTCCAACTCTCTCTACATCCGGTACCCTTGGTTTCTCTATATTTACCCTAATGATGAGGGTTTATAATTCGAGACTGTAAGTGTTAATTCTATCTTTATTTCTATGTCTGCTCTCATGTAACTGGTGCCGTTTTCTCATCGTTCACAATATATATTTACAGCATCAAACTTTGTGAACCTCATTCTTATTCTTATTTTAAGTAAGTATCACTCAAACCAAAAATTACTAAAAAAATAACAAAAAACACAGAAGCGAACAAATACTTACAACCAGATGTTTAATAACGATGTCGCAATAACGGTTCATGACTAAAAGAAAATCAAAAGAGAAAATATTCTCTTCTCAAAAAAATGTCTGAGATAATTATGAACAGCTGGCTATCAAAGAACTCTTTCAGGTGTCATATCTAATTAGGGTCCTAGTCCGAGATTCAAAATACGATAGCGTGGATAACTTATTCCTCAATTGGCCTTTCTTTTTTAGTAATGTGGCTAAATTCATAGATTTAGCTTTCAGAATATATTCGCTACGCTTTTTACATATATAATAGTTCCTTCGCTAATTTGGCAACTACCATATCGAACTTCAGTTAAGATTAAAACACAATAAATTCTAAGATTTCATCGTAAATAAGGATGAATTGAGTAAAAATAATATATTATATGACCTGGTCTGCCGTAAGTGGCAAGTCTGATAGCTTTTTCAACATGTTGAGGAATAAGAGCTACCGCTGGAGGTCTAGCAGAGTATTTGCAGTAGGGTCGACTTAATTCCACTTGGGGACATTCCTGAAATCCACCAAGGCCTTCATGATCAATACTACATGAACCTCCAATTACAAGAAGCGGCCTAAAAACAAAAAAAAAATATAGTTATATTTGACATAAAGCTAAGTATAGTTTTACAGAAATTAATTTACTATATAGTTATATATTATGTTTTATTCAATATTATAATATCCCGTAAATTCGCCCTATCAATAGATATGTATATCCTAAGCCTATTAGCAATCAGCCATATATTTACTAAACAAAGTTTGGTATATCAACAGAGGCTATTATAAATTAATTAATTATAAATATGCCTTTAGCATAGAACTTTGGGAATCCATAAGACTATCCAACTTACGTCGTTTACAATCCCATCTATCCAAAATACCTGAGAAACTCTTACACATATCAAACTCCTCAGTACCAAACAAAACTATGAAAACCTCAAGACCCCGTTTGTTCACAATTTTGCAGTATATACTCATAGCTACAAACTATTTCAGAGCAGATAGTGAAATCGTCAAAATGACTTGCTCAAACTCTATCCACATTCAAAATCTCATCAAATTTCCTACTCTTGTAAACAGTAAAAGTAATATGGCCAAGGAACTTTCTCTCACTAAATTGACAAGTCATAGAATTATGTTATTGAGTGCCACCAGTACACCTATAATTTGTAGTTGATACCTTGTACGTTCTATAGCATGGAGACATCGTATCCTAATCATCAAAAGTCAACTACCAATAGCAAAGAGAGTTGCTTTCGAAGACGGACAAGGCCCAAAAATGGGCCTTAGTATGTATTAAATTAAGTATAAATGTTATGTATTAGTAAGTATATATACTAAGTATTACTTAGTATGTATAAAAATGAAGTAATGTATTTATACTTCAGATTATTGTTTTATTTTTTCATTTAATTTTTTTTTCTGATTTTTAACAATACTCATTATGGTAAGTGCGTCTCTTAGTTTCCTAAGAGATCAGTTAATAACTGAACAATCTATTACTCAACTTTTAAAAATTTGTAATATTTCTGTTATAGTCAGTTTCTTTGCTTTTGCCCTATGTACATACATTGAGTTTCCAATGTCTCTTAATTCAGTTCTGAAGTCTTAGTTGACTTAGAGATAATCTATGTACTACTATCAGGCGTCTCTGGATTGACGTGATCAAAATCCGACCGTTCAAGGAAATTACCAAACGATACATCATTTGTACAACAATAAAGCAAAGTGTATAACTTCTATATTTAGCCTATAATAAAAATTATTTTGGTTTCTCAGCAATATGAAATTTAATGTTCATCCCTACAATTTACTCAAACAACAGTTCCAAGTTTCTTTGTGTAAATATAGTTATACTTATTTATCATCCACTTCTCAAAAGAATTTTAAAACAGAGGAACAAATAGTTAAAAAATAGATAGGGGAACAAAGGAGATTTTTAACGAAAGTATAAATAAAATGCTTATTAAATAAATTTATCTTATAATTATATTCATCTTTAGTTTACTATAATTATACTAATCATCAAAAAAATTCGATCTCGACATTTTGATGGATTTACGAATTTTGAGGTCCGGAATGTCAATTTTTGACATTTATTCGATGATGTGTGTGTATATTTAGGAAGGGGAGGGACAGTGTGTAAGCACAACAGGCCACATATTTTACCCAAAAATCACCCTCATGGTGTAGATATGCTGCATTGCTTTCATGCACTCCCATGAAAATCTAGGGCCATTGGCAAGATTCAAAATTCCAACCTTCAATGCTATACTCGTATTAAATTACAATACATTTGTGACTTTTATGGAAATTATGAAAGGAGGGGGAAATACCGAAATCAATATATACTTCAAAAACAGAAAGAGGATCTAAACTGGACACAATATGAGTTCAAAATATATATATATATATATATATATATAACAATTAAAAGAAACGGTCCAGCGGACTTTTTTACAATAAAATAAAAAGTCCCCTTCCCCCGGACTCAACCTCAACCGATAATTTATTTATGATTTATTTATTTATTTATTATTTTTTATTTATTTATTTATTATTTTTTATTTATTTATTTATTATTTTACTTTTTATTTATTATTTTTATTAATTTTAATTTGATTTATCTACTTTTTTATAATTTTTTATAGTTATAATTTTTACTCGTTCCTTTTACGTCTTAATTTGGCTCTTCATTTCCTTCCCTCCCTTCCCCCGCTTGGTGGTAAGTGGTGGGGTACTGGCTGCGGTTTCCGAGTTCAGTACCGCCCTGTCTTCCTGCGGGACTCTTCGCTCTTCGCACCTCCTGATGACGACGATTGTCGAAATATCGATGTGAGTTATGTCTGTGTCTTTCTGTGTGTTTCCTTCGTTTTTTATTTTATTATATATATATATATATATATATATATATATATATATTATTAAAATAAGCAGCAGCTTCTGCATTGACCAGTTTCTTGTTGACACTCTCTAGTTTTCGTATCACTTTGCGGTGAGACTCTGGTAGCTTCCAAAGAAGGTTAGCAAAAGACATTAACACACACAATAAACATAGGTCAAACACGAAAAACTAAATTTTAATCACTGTTTTAATCACTAAATTAACAAACTAAATAAAAATACGTACAAGCTTTCGGCTCTCATTCGCCATCCTCAGGTATAAACTAAAATTAATTAAGTCTAATGCACTATAGTTAAAATAAAATAAAATATTTGAACAACGTCTACAACTGCTGCTTTGAACAATATTTGAACTGCTGCCTTTGTATGTGTCAACAAGAAACTGGTCAATGCAGAAGCTGCTGCTTATTTTAATAACATATGCTTAAGGGAAGACCTGCTGCCTTTGTACACAAATATATATATATATATATGGGCCAGGCTAGCTCAGTGGTTACGTGCTCACCTCTGAACTGATAGGACCGGGGTTCAATCCTCACCTGGCCCTCGATGTATTCATGCGGGAGGTGAATAAATCTGAGCACGTCGTCACTCGGAGAGGACGTTAAACCGTCGGCCCCGAGCCTGTACGATGTCAGGTACTCGTTAAAGATCCCTACTCTAAATACATTTGAGCTAGGCAAAATTTAGGACTCCCGCTGTAGAATCAATCTTGATTGTGTGGTATCACAAAGGGCCAATGCTTGGCCTACGTGTGTTCCCTTGTGGGACTGCCACTGCAACCTAACCTAACCTAACCTATATATATATATATATATACATATTTGAGTTTGTAAGTGTGTTTCTTTACTTTGTGTGCTACCTATTTTCAATTTTGAACTGTTATATACTTATATGGCTATTTTTGGCCAAATTGTTTTTGCTTTCCTCTTTGGATTCTAATGTTCCAGCTCTAACAAGAGCCATTACTCAGTGAAGCTCTTGTTATGCAAAACGCAAAAACAATTTGGTCAAAAATAGTCAATCATATTCGAGATCCGGACCACTCATGCAGAATATATATATATTTGTCTGATTAAAAGGTCAAATTAAATTATCAAAAAACAGCCTAAAATAGATGTCTAGATTATTCGATACCATTGCCATTGAGATTAACACAGCTAAAAAGATATAACTCATGTTAGATATAATATGCATTTACTCCCTTTGTTTTTGTTACATGAAACTGAAATATTTTTCAAGAGTTTACTAACCAGCAGTTTGATTGAGCATTAGCCATTCCACCAATGACATGGAGAAGACCGGGGCCTGAGACGACAAGGCACACAGCAGGAGTCTTTGTAAGGTAGCCCATAGCTTGAGCAGCATAGGCAGCTGCCTGCTCATTTCTCATGCCTACATAGGATAGTCCCTCTTGTTGAAGGGCTAAACTCAGTTCTATCACAGGAATCCCCACTATCCCGAAGACATACTTGACTCCCTAAAAGTAGGAATAATTTAAAAAAAAAAATAAAAAAGATATAATTAAACAGCATTATAAGGTTGTTGGCACTTCAGCTATATATCAGTACTTCTACTATACATTATTGGATAGAAAATCAACATTCCTCGTTAATTTTCCCTCTAGTCAACCAGTTTCGGTCGAACCCCTAATCAAAAGTCCATTATCATAATAAGCCACAGGTAGGATCCTGAAAATACGCAAGTTCTTCAACCGGCCTAGCAAAGATTCTTTTCAAAGATTGATGGGTTTATTTCATTCTAATAATGCAAATAGAGAACATTAATAAATTGCACATCACTCCATTAATTTAAAAAAAGAAACTTATCTTCAGTTCTGTTAATCTTTAATTCTCGTTCAACCTAATAATAATCAATCTTAACTAAAATATTGCAAAACTATTCATACACTTAAAACTATTACATTAAAATGAAATTAACAAAAGGAACATAAGTGAAGTTGACTGATGTAATAGATTAAGTTACTCAAACATCTAATAAATAATAATTATCTTCATTAACTATCACCTAATAACTATTTACAATAATTACCACAATTCTACATATGAATTGTAAGCACACTTCATTTCTTCAATATATATATAAGTTATAAATATTAAAACATACGATACTATTATATACCACAAATATAAATTATTATATATTACGAATATAAGTTATCATTAACGTTAATATTGTTATAAAATGATAAAATGGTATTAAAAAATTGCTTTCTCCACTATTTCAAATGATCAAACATTGCCAATATTCTAATTTCATTCAAATTAACGATAGTTGTACATATGTTTTCTCAATATCCCTATTATTTATATGTAGTCTACTTTTGCAGTAAATTTGTATATTATTTGATAAATATTTACAACTAATGGCCTTATGAACAGTATATCTGCATATTTGCCCTGCATTTGTTTACTTGGAAAGCCGTTTACTTAATATATATATATATAAAAAAACATCTCTTCTTTAAATAAAAAAATAGATATCTCTTATTGGTACTATCCTAACAATTAAATAGTACGTGTTATATAAAGATTCTAACAAAGAGTAAATGAAAATACATCTAATCCAGAAAGTTAAAGTTCACAATAAATTGTTTTCCTTTAAATTAATAGCCTAAACTAAACTAAATTAATTAACTTAGGAATCAGGAACTTATGAACTTAGGAACTATATGAAATCCGAGATTTAACTGCAACTTTAATTCAATTCTACTGCCAGAAGAGCTTTACATTTCGAAGAAACAAACAAAAATTCACCGGCAGACAAAAAAAAATTGCAGAAATTTAAAGGGAAAGATTTTAAAAATGCACGATATTTTCACAATAATTAAAATTAAAACATCAAGGAAAACTTGTTTTATACCTGATCCCTCAGACATTCAGCTAATATTTGGTTTCCTTGTACGCTATCTCCCATTTTTTTCAGAGCTACAGGACTATGACATGGATTTAATTAAATGATTTGTGAATTACAAGGGTTCCATTTATCTATTGATCAGCATCAGACATTGTTATCACGTCCTTGGACTTAAGCAGAATTATCACGTTATCTATAATAGATAACATAATTCCAATAGGTATACGTTACCACTGTTGCACATGCAGTAATAAAATAACTATTTAAAATTATATACATAAATATCATTATTTAAACTTTTAATTGAATAATTATATATAAGTAAGGAGGTTAATAAATGTATTATTCATTCTAACCAAAAATCAATAGAACACATTTTAATATTTATACATGTTAACTGTTCATATAACGTATATTATTCGTTACTTGTTTTATAAAAATCATTTCTACATCCAAAAAATAACAAACAATATTGTCAATAAATTATTTAATTTCAGGAAAATTAATCCTTAAGGCATATTAGCTTAACTCTAGTAGTCGGAGTTAAATGGTGACCAAATTTTCATACAGTTTCGGTAAAAGTATAAGTGCAGGTGACTATGATTTACCACTATACTCTATAACCACTATATGCACTATACATACTTACAAAGTTTTGTTTTAGCAAGAATTTTTTTAGGAACTATAATCATTAATGAGGTTTCCAGAATTACTCACTAATTTATACTTTTTTTTTGTACCGTAAAATTAATACATTGTCGACAACCTCTGAACAACTTTAAATTACCTATAAATAATTGTTTTCTAGATGTGATCCTGAAATTTAAAGAATTGATGAAATTGCAGAAATAAAAATAAAATTCTATTAAAGTTATATTTCAACAAATGAGCCACACAATTATGCAAAAAAAAAATTATAAAGGAGCAGAATTAAGAAAATGACTTTCATTTTCAAGTTACTCTATAGTTTCAACAAATTTTTCTAAATAAGAACTGATAACTTCTCGGGTGTTCTACAGTGTTCTCGTGGCCGACGTCTTACCCTCACCTAGTAAATTATTATGCCCTCTACAAAATAATTATTTGTAAGTATTTTGGAGTTAGTCTTAGGTAGGCGCCCAAGTATTAATTTGTGTTTTAGTAAAAAAGTCATAAATTCTGAAAACGATATTTATGAATATCTCACAGAATTCTTGTAAAAATCACACATTTTAAGTTATAATATAAAGGAATCGTAGTCACCCGCATGTAGTTTTGTATTTGTATTTTTGCTAAAAAGGAATGACAGTTTGGCCATAAGTAGTATAAGACTAGCTATACGAAGGCTGCACCCTATGAACTCTAATTAAATAATAATATTTTGAATTGCAATTACACATATATGCTGATTAATTAATAATATGATTATTTAAGAATTATAAGCATTCATTTGTTCATCTGTTGTATTTTATGTGAAGAGTTTTAATAAAGATAGAGTTAAGGCAAGTGAAAGTGTTGAAGCGAACGAGGCTCGAAAACGGTTTACCTTGGCATTTAAGCTCCCCCTATGAGCCGGACGCAACCAGGGCTGCCAAAGCTGGGGGGATTTCCCCTAGATTTGGGGAAATGGGAATGCGCTAGGGGAATAGGGGATTTTTCAATTATCTGGGGAAACTAGATACACTATATATACTTTGTATATGAATGAATATACAAACAAACTTTGTATATATTTGTTTGAATGAATTTTAAAATGCAAATAGTTGCATAAAATAATTATCCAACTGGAGCTGTGGTGTCTTAGGAGACAGTGAATAGCATGGATCTGGCGTGGGGTTATATAGCAGAAAGGGGTCGGAGGATGGGGCTTACGAGTATGAGGCAATAGCTGGAGTGTCGGTGGATGAGTAATCAGGATGTTGCTTGGCTCTGAGAATAGAGCTGGATAGAGCTGTTCTTTCCCACGGCATTGAATGAGACGAACCAAGTAGAATGTGAATCAGCCATGCGGGCTGAAAAAAATAATTGACTGATGCAAGAGATCAGGGTAGTGTAACCAGGCTTACTCGTAAATCATAAATTGGCTGACGCATGATATAATTGAAATTTAAATTAGCCAGGTGTCCTAAAGCAATAAATTGGGTGTTGCAAGAGATAAGTGGAATGCAATTAAGTGGAATTGCAAGAGAATCGTGTGGGAAAGGTTTAGGTTGTTATTTCATATGACTATTAATTAAATAGTCATTTATAAATAAATTAAAGGAAATACTTTATAAATTAAATTTTTAAAATGAGCCTTAAAGAATCCGCATTCACCCTTGCACTCTCCTGACCGAAGGTTCTCTAGCCGCCGGAGCATTGCTGAATGTTGGAGATCACCGAGGCCAGAAATTGACAGTAGCTCCCTGTCCTTTTGTTCTTGAGATTTGTCGAAAGCTTTGACAAGAGCCGTCTTGAGTGTGTCGTATTTAGCCTCCGTATGTCTACATCCCTCTCCAGCATGTACCGTCGCAATTATCCTTCTAATTAATACTAATATCATATTCTAATTACCCCTTCTGTATCCATTTCAAATCTAAAACCACCCTGCGCAGTCCTCGTATTTACAATATTATACTACTTAAGTGTTTAAATAATTTTATTATTAAAAGAAAAATTACTATATTTCGTACCTGAAACGATTGGGTATGTTATCACTGATAAGTAGTGATTGCAATTACAGGTTTAAATTTTATAGCATTAGAGTGCTATGCATCATCCGATTTACATGTTGTTTTAGACTTTATGACAATATATTCATAAGTCAGTAAAATGTTTTTTTTTCTATTACTGTAATAACAGTAACAAATTAATTAAAAAAACAACATGAGATTCTATATTATAAACTCATTGACTTTTCATATGTTACGGCTATAATATACCAGTTTCCTTTATTTGTTGATTCTACTTTTTTTTGACACAATACATAGGATGATGAACTTACCTTTTTAATTTTTCAAATTATCAATTTGAGCAAGATAGAATAAATATTGGAGAATACTGTTTTAAAACAAAGATAATTACAATATGGGAAAGAAAACATCAATAACAGTAACTTCTATTTTATTTTTAAACAATATTATTTACTAATTTGATTTACAATTGTAACAAACCGTGATAGGATACTTGATATATGCTAATTTAAATTATCACTACTAAATTTAGAACAAATATTACAATAGTGTTACAATTTTTTGCTCAAAGTGACTTGCATATATGTCTTTCAAACTTTTTGCAATCAATTAGAATCATTGAACAACTTTTTTTCTTTACAATTATTTTTTTAAAAATTACACATTCCCAAAATATTTACTGATTCATTATATTTAGGTATACCTAAAATCGATATGAAACAAACATTTAAATTACATCCTTTCAATGCTCAATAATTCTTATATATATTTTGAAAAATAAGCAAAAATTTTTTTTGAGGAAATCAGTACTCTAAAATTCAAGTTTATGGTAACAGATGAATTTTATAAAGCATGCACTACAATCCTCATTGTGATCTTAATTAATATCAATATGATTTAATTATTTCAATTATATTTGATAATTCATGTTATTATACTTAATTGAACGTGAAATCTAATGTTTGAATCAAATGTTAGTGTAACTATATGGTCTTATAACTTCAATGACAGGTTTGTCCTTTCCTATAGCTTCAACTAATTAACTATTATTATGTGACACCAAAAAATAATAAAATAAGTCATTAATTCCTAAATTAAAAATTATTTTAATAATGAACAAACTTTAGATTTTTATTTAATCAAGAAAAAAAAAATAATTGTACTATATTGATATAACATGGTATCCCTGAAATTTGTATTAAGGAATTCTTAATACAATGAAAGCGGTTAACATAACTAAGATTAATAGTTAATCATATGTACAATAATCACTATATACGTAACATACTATCGTCTTTAGACCTGAGAAATAAGAGTTTTAAAGAAAAACCATTATACGAAGAAGTTTGTAACTAATGAAAACGTTTTTCTACTATATACAGGGCAAAATAAAAGTCTCGAACCATAGAAATATTATATAGTCATTTAGTTTACCGTTAATGTTAAAACAGAAGTCCAGCTCCTTATAAAGAATTTCTAACTCTTCACACATTTCCTCTTATCGTCCTTCAATTAATTGTAAGACGTTATCTTTTATAGTTGTAATTTTCTCGGAAGAACACTAATTACTAATTTACTAAGATTGTAAATTAATGGTTTGCTTAGGCTAATTAGTGATTTTAGATGTACCGCAAGAAAAATATAAATGTTCCAATTATGGGATCTTAGTGAACATTCCAAAAAAGAAATTATACTTATATTATCAAAATTAAAGTCAAGTTCAATATTCAAATATTAACAATATGTATCATTAAATGATTTAAAATAAGAGAATTGATAAATGAAATTTCAAATGATGATTACTTCGGGTATAATAGAAAAAAAGTTCACATTAAATATCATATGAAACTATAGTTCTGATCCACACTATATAATTACAAAAGTAAATTTTGAGAGCAGTCCTTCTTGTAAAAAGGACTGCTCTCAGAATTTACACTATATACCATATTTTCATGGCTCAGAATTTACACTTTACTGCTGCTGATTGTACACTATATGCCAATCTCAATTTGACGTAATCTTTTTAAACAAGTTCCTAATTTTCTTGTAGATTCCTTCGAAGTTTTCAGGAATAATCTTAGAAATTTCTGTTACAGTAATCAATTATTTTCCTCATTGTAGTAACATTAACAAATAATTGTTAGCACACAATTTACCACAATTAACTAGTTTAATTATACCATTCAATAATTTTGAGTTTAACATTGAAACTCTTCAGGAAATTTTATATAAGTATACTATAATAGATGTATAAATCCTATAAGAAATTCTGAAATAACAGTTCGATTTTGTAACAGTCTTCATTAGAGTTAAAAACAAAATGAGGTAAAAGAAAGGAGTGGAAACTAGTTTGGAGTAGTATCTCAATTTCTCCCGCATCATTCTGCTTTTGACTGTGATAAAGACAAATTTAAAGCAATTCACTGACGCATTAGAATGTCATTTTGAACGCTTATTTAGAATCGTTGACTTCCTAGATTAGAAATAAAATACCCTCATGATGATAAACGTTTGACTGAAATATGTCAATTAATGTAATAGAATAATTTAGATTCACTAGTTTAACCGGTATGCTATATTATGGTATATATTTTAATTAGAAGTATATGCTATAACAATGAAGAATTTTGTTTATGTTCACAAAAATTTTATAGTTAGTTCACCCATTAGGTACTTAAAAAATCAACACGGAATTGCAAAAAATTCGAACTAGAAATTCATAAATAGTTTTTCAATACAACACATACACCATACCAAATTCATATATGCAATGTGACATTTGAAAGATACATTGATCATCTTGTAGTATACGATCAAAATAAAAAAAATACTGCCGATTATGATAAAAAAAAGGACTAAAACAAAGTCGGATTCGAAAAACTGGCAGAATCTCGATTTTTTATTGGTCCTATGCTATGAGATGTCCATATATCTTTCAAATTTTGATATTTCTAGGATATTTAAGATAGATGATATGTGTACTTATAAGGATACAAGGACAATATATGGAAAAGATAAGAGCTGTACGAATGCCGATTTATTTTAGTCTTCTATATGTATAAGGAATCACCACAAAAACAACTAAAAAATTAAAAAGTTCTAAGGCACTTTTCATTTTTCTATTATTTTATGATGATTATAATTATATGATTAATTATTTCATGGGTAATGTGTTTATTACGACATTTCTTCAAATTCATATATTAAATAATAGAGAGATACAACTGACATGACCCACTTCAATATTTTCTATCATGACCAAGAGAGGAGTGGTAAAGCTAGGTGACATGGTGACTGACAGACAAATAGTTTAGTTCAGTTTTTTGGTTGACACCTTATCACATAGACCACCAATTCTCTCTTGATGACAAGATATCGCAAATTTTAATGACTTCTGACAGTTCTTTACTTTTTTCACTAAGAGTTTTATTTTGAAATTTAGTGCGAAGTCCTTGTGGACGTTTTATTCTTTATATATGTTTATGGTATAGGAAATACATACATACGTAACAAGATTTCCCATAAACACGTGAAATAACAATCAATGATCAAACCACAATATGAAATGGGAAAAAAGACTAATCCTTCAACCGTAAAAAGCGGTCTTCGTCAGAGTCAAACGAGACAAAGCTGGGTTTTTGACTTTGACGAAGACCGCCTGTTAGCGTTGAAAGATCTTAAGTTTTTTTTCCCCATTTCATATTGTGGTTTGATCATTGATATATAAATAGTAAACATTTAAAAGAAAAGTACTTTCTTTATATCCACAGTTCCCACAATAATTTGTTTTTTTATCAAAATCCACCGAGTGCATATACGAGATAAAGTAATAAAAAGAAAAATAATGTTTTGCTTTCTTCTTGTAAATTATATTTACAAGTGTTAGGATAAATAAATATGTTATGAGGAATAAACTTAAGAAATACTATTTTTGAATCAATCATAAACTTTTTTTCCTTTAATGATTAAAAATTTGTTCGTTTTCACTACAAAATAAATGCATACACTAATATTAAAATGCTTCAATTTCCAAAAATGTAGATAATTTTATTTTATAAAAAATCTATTCAGTTTTAAAGTTTTACGTTATCATTTAAAAAATAACTAACATATATTTGATGCTTTCAGTTGAACGGTAAATATTAAGATCTATTCTTTGTACAAAAATGAGTCACCAGAGTAATGTTGAAATTCATAAAAAAATTATTGCTTTTCCTTGAAATTTTTTAAATACTATACTTTGGCACATCATTGGAGGGTTGTTAAATATGACAATGTTTACTTCATAATGGTTAATGAAGTTTAGGTACAACAGTAATATTTGATAAATTGCAGCAGGTAATGAAGTTAACTGTTAACTATATACGATTCTTTGAAGTTTATTGCAAAAATAATAACATCTCTTGTATTTTTTTTTTAGATTGAATATAAACATCAATAGCGATTTTTATTAGTTTTTTAAGTTGTCGAAATATTTTATTCGATTGCTATTAGGTATAACCCATATCTACCTAAAATTACATTTTTGTTTGTATCCCTTTGGATATTAACTGACCAAAAGTTAAATTACATTAGCAATGGAATTTAATTATGCAACTATTAGGCGGTAATCATTAGAATGCGAAATCATAAAATGATTCACTTCCACTCTTTACAGTATTTATAATTATTTTGTATTTATTTATAATTTTCTATTTATTTCAAAACAGATTTCAATTGTCAAGAGGCAGTTGGCAGGAAAGTAGAACACTTTACATTCACGGCAAATGAGAACATTTTTCTCATTTTTAAAAAGTTTGAATTTTTCATTAAAAAGTGTTTAGCTCCAGGGTCATGCAAATATGTAGATATTTAGCTTAAGATTACAATAAATATCCTATTTATTACCCCATATCTAACAAATATGCATTACTGGTGTAACGAAATTATTTTTAACTGTAAAAAAAAGTTTAGTGTTACTTTTTATTAAAAAAAGAATTGTTTTTAGCGTTTAATATAATTTCAAAATTAAAATGTATTAAAATTTAATTAAAATGTAACAAAAACCATACATAAACATTAACATGAGTAAAATATTTATGAATCATGTTTTCATAAACTTCTTGGATTTGTAGAACAATTAATCTTTTGTACTACCTTAAAATAAATACATACATCAAATAAAGAAACCAAATTTGTTGTAACTTCTAAAACGATTATTTACTAAACACAAAAATCTTAGAAAAATCTATTAATTTAAGTAATTAATCCTGAATATTATTTAAAAATACTCATCTAGAAAGTTTTTGTCATTTGTATGAAAATATCACTGCAATTGTAAAACTTGGTTCATTATAAATAATAATTATACAGTACTTTTCAGGTTAATATTGTACGTTAGTTACGATAAAAAAGTTAGTCTTCTACTAACATGCTGGAAACTCTATCATCGGTTTCGTTCGATTTAGGAGCGTCCCTCTATTATAGATTGAACTCGTGAAACAGTTACAAATAGTTAAATTAAGCTTCATTAACTTGTTAGCTGTAAAATTTATTTTTTGAAGTCTCCTCTTAATTGATTCATAAATCATAAACATTTACCTATAACGTGTATACACGCCAAACGCAGTGCAATTGAAATTTAGATTGACGTGTATACACGTCAAAAGCAATTAACAGGTTAACCTTAACCATATCCCACCAAAAAAAAGCAATATGAATTAACTAATCGTGAAGAGAAAATAATTTTTTTGTACAAATTTATACACTTTCATACATAAATAGAATGTTCACTAGCTTGCTTTAACAATAGTGAAATAATTTTTCGTTGATTATGAAAAATTTCTCAATAAAGGTATTTCTACCTTCACAAAAAAACGTTTATTATTAAATGATCATTTAAACTAATTCATTTTTCACAATTTTAATTTTTACACTTTTCAGGAATTAGTTCGTTGATAATGTTCATTAATACATTATAAAACCATCACATTAAACTGATAAATACATAAAACTATTGGCTAGAGAGACTAAATAGTAGTGAAAACCAAATACATCTCTAATTTCATTATAATAAATATACACATTTAACATTTATTTTTAAAAAAAAAATTGAAGAAATGGTTTGTTTTTTTTTAAATTTGGTCAGTGAATCAATTGAATATTTAAACACTTATTTAAATGATTATCAGCATAATATATATTGGTGTAAATAAATATTAAATTTAGTGCAACGAATAAAACCAATTATCTTACTGAAAAAATCTGATATATATAGTTTAATTATATTATATATATTATTATATACGGTTTTATATAATATATGTATATATATATATAAAACTTTAATATCATGCAAAAAATATTTTTCATTGTTTACCACTTTCTGACCAACTGAAACGTAAGTCTTCAGGTCTGGATTCCATATGCCCTGGAAAGTGTTGGTTTGACAAAATTTATTTGAAATTCCACATAATAATTCAAAAATCTAAAAAAATACTACAATTGAAAAAGTAATAATTTTAGGAAAAACAAAATTCGATTCGTAACTGGATTGAAACATTTATTTGTTGAAACTAAACAATAATGGAGTAATTACTTTTTAGTGTTTTTAAGGACTGATCATTTTATTTTATGATTAATAGAACATAAAATTTTCCTTTCCATCCTTATTTTTTCAACACATATATATTCTTATTTTTAGATTTTTTTCAATATAAAGTTTACTCCTTATTTAGTTTATAATAGGAACTATGGAGAAAACTATTAATCATAAACCACGAAAAAAAGTTGAAGGAGTCATGCAAATTCGAAGTTCATTTTAACATATTATGTTTTAATATAACAATCTTCTTGAAAGTGGGATCCAAGAGTGGTCATTCATATATATGTTGAAAACAAAACAAAAAATGAAGACAAATTGTTAAAAAGTGGCAGGTGCACTTGCCTTCAGTACTGAGGATTGGAGGTTCGGATTTTGGCCATGAAGTTAGATTTTTTAAGTGGTTGATGGAGTATCTTATACAAACCGTCCCTTAGACAAGTGGCAAAAATATTGGTCCCTGAGACTGTATAATATCAGTAAATCATTAAAGATTTCACCTCAAATAAATATGAGTAAGGAATAATTTAGGCCTTTTATGAAAAACAACCCGGTAGTGTGGCAATCCAATAACTAAAACAGGTGCCAAATAACAAATTTCACCTCTGGACAGTGTCCAAGATGGAAAGCCTGTTAAGTGTGAGCATTGTTAAGAACAAATTGTTTAAAGTTATCTTACATTATATGAATATTTAATTATATTATAACAAATATAAATAGAAATATATCTTTAACCTCAAAAGAAAAAAAATAAAATTGGTAAATTATCTTTTATAATACCATATTCTTCATTAGTTCGTTAACTATCCGGGTTCAAAATCAATAAAACAAAATTTCTTCTCCTATATACTAAAAAAAACTTACAGTTTTATTGCACACTGGATTTCCGCAAAAAAGGTGAGGTAAACTTTATTGGAAAATAAATTCCTACCTCAAATCTAAAACCATTGATTTCAGAATGATTGTTTTCAGAAATTATTAGAAATTCATTCAATAATTGTTTTTAGAAAATCAAAAAAGCCTAAGAGGATGAGCGATTTTGTTTTAGAAAGTGGATTGTGCCCCAAAAATTTTCGCTATCAATTCTCAGCAAAAACACCCCAAATGGATTGTATGATGAAAATTATATATGACTGTTAATTATACTAACTACAACATTACTTACTCTGTCATAATAACAATATTTAATATATTACTGATGTTACAAACTTCTTTTCTACTCCTAAAAATAAATACCCATATTGTGTTATTCCAGAAACTAAGGAATGAATATATTTAAATTACTTTTGAGTGACTTCAATGGAGATATTTTACAAACATATGTATATCAATAGTTTTACTCTAAGCACACATTTTAGAATGTCACACATAAAAATAAATTTAAATCCATGCAACAAACAAAAATACCAGTAGTTTTGCAATCAGATACTGTATGATATTTATTCATAATGGCAAATTTATGATACTAGTGTCACATCAAAGGGAGGCTTATGAAGAAACAACGCGTTTGAACTTACTAATATTCAGGCCACATCTGTTGGTTGCCAGTCAGGTGAAAGGTAGAAGACAGAAGAGAGTAGGTTCTCTGTCTCCAATTTTCTCGATAACCATATCTAAGCTGAAGAGGAATACTAAGTGTTCGAAATGCGTTGTTTTTTCTTATAACTTCTTTTATATCGAGACTTTGTTCTGTCTTGGGGCTTCTATGTTTGGAGTGTCTTTAAAACTTTCCCTCTCTTATCTCTGCTGAAGACAGTTCAAACCGAAAATTACAGACTGTAAGTGTGTGTTTTTAATTTCTCTATGTTTCTTTGTCTACATTGAACTTTATTATATATATATATATATATATATATATATATATATATATATATAAAATTACACAGTAAAACACTTAGAGAAAGAAATGTTGTGTCACTTCATATTTCGACATGCGTCGACATTAACAGAGAAGTGGTAAGTTGGCATCCAATCGAACACTGTTGACGGATGTCGAAATATTGAAGTTATTTCAGTTCATCCTTTATGTGTTTCACTCTGTAATTTAAAGTGCTGTCTCCATGGAATGTTTCACTTTTATATATAATTCTGCTATGCTTAAAACACCACTTTTATTTCATTTTGTTAGACAAAGTCGTTAGTTAGTTTTTTAGACTAACCACCTCATTTACTGCTCAAAATAATCCACATTTTCATTTTGATGTTTCATCATATAGAAAAAATAAAAAATGATGATGAAGAATGTATGAGTAAATTATTTTTTATTGACTTTTCTATACGTATTTCGCCAAGTACTAAATAACCAAGAGCAGAAGGAATTAAAGACATAAAATCGACAAATCATTACAGAGAATACCAACTGAATGTAAAGGTTATACAATAAAAAAAATACGAATACTTGGATACATGTTTGGACTCTATGCATAAATAACTTGCAATATAATTTTAGTAAAGTTAATTACTAACAGTGCACTAAATATCACTGAAATATTGAATCCTTCAAATATTAAATATAATCTTATCATACTAGTATATCACTTATTCAAATGTCATTTAGTTTTAGATAAAAAAAAAACAAAACTTCTCAGAACTACATATCAATTTTTTTTATTTCCATACCTAAACAAAGAACTGGTAATAGTTATGCAACAGTTAAATTCATACAATTTTTGCAAGATAAAAATGGCACCATTTTTGAACACATGTTTACAGTAAAAGCAACTAAACAATCCACCTAATACAAATGTTATCAAATTTAATTAAATGACTCCCATATTTACAATTTATTGAAAAACTAAATCTTAAGAGATCTACAAAAAGATGGTACTTTGTGTGAGTAAAATGATACCACATCATTTAAAAGAATCAACATTATTAAAAATACAATTAAATAATACGTAACAATGAGATTCTAAACACTGATTTGATACATATTAGAGGGAGCGTAATCCATTTCACCTCGTAAATTTTTACTCAATCCGGTTTCAGATTTTCTGATCATCAAGGTTGAAAACGAGTTAGTTTTTCCAGGCATACCATACTCGTATTATATCTCGCATATTTGAATTTGCCTGCATTCCATTTATGTTTAATGATCTTATATATTTATATAAATAGGAAACTCACACCATATATCATTCGCGTCCGTCCTTACGATGAATGCTAAATAGTTGAAAGAAGTTAATTATTGAAAATCTGTTATTACAGTATTATATAGACAAAGTCATGCGAGTGTTATCTGGCAAAATTGAAAAACACGATTAAGAAACAGGAACCATCAATATTTGGTTCTATTACTAAACACACATGTGTCAAGGACTATTGACAAAATTTAGGAAAATGTTGTATGGTTAACAAAACTGATTGAAAATGTTTCAATACAAACATTAAACACATTTTATTCAACTTGGACAAACAAGTCACATCATCTGTATTCAAACACTAAATTATATAGTTTTAAAGTTCTAAAAGTAACAGCTCATAGTTTTTCATAAACAATAAGACATACCTATGTCAATGAAGTTCTGAATAAAATTTAATTTGAAATAGGAAAACTGACCAATCGAAAGATATGTTGTACAAATTTAATTTTAAATTGGAAAGCTGACCGATTCCTGATATATATCTATAAAAAATAATTAAAACAGAAATATTGAAAATCGCTGTGTTTGTTTCCTTTTTGTGTTTCTGATTTCGAAATTTTAATTATTCATCGATTTAATTTTCATATATATATATATTAATAATCAACAATAACTCTTGATATACTATGTGAATTAAATACCACAATAAACAATATAAATAATTAAAATGCTCTAAGGCCTTTCGTTTTAATTAACGAAAGGCCTTAGAGCATTTTAATTAATTTATACTGTTTATTGTGTATTTAACTGTATTTAATTTAATTGTATTAATTTTATATTTAATTTAATTGTATTTAATTCATATATATATATATATATATAAGAAGAAAATGCATTTACTTTCAGAAATGTGAAAAAGAAGGCAAAATCATTTTTACATGCAGTTGATAATCAAAAAGAAACCCCAAATGTATAAACACAGGGGTACCACAATAGACAGTCTTTGGGAGACTGTTAGGTGATTTCCGAAACTGGTCGGGCAAATCGACGAGGTAAGATGGTTTATTTTCTAAATAACGTTACTAACATCTGTCCCGCTAATATATATTACATATATTGACTTATGTATAATAATTACAATATGGTGTTGTATATAGTATGAATGTAACTTACATTTTTAAATTGAATGCTGGAAAGGCTATAATAACTTCCCAAACTTTCTACCTAACTTGGGGTTAGATATAACACAAACAATTTATCCTAAAAAAAAAGAACACTTATGTTCAAGTGGTTCTTCTGATAGAAAAGCACAAAAGAAGAATTTATTCAATTGGTAGAATAAGTCTTCTGAAAACTATACCTAATGTATATTATTCAAATAATATATTGAGACTCGCAGACTTTCCACAAAAATAAAGTTAACACATACTGAATGTAGTACAGAAGATAAAAAAAAAATCTTTTTCGAAATTAATTATAAACATCAGCAACAACTAGTATCTTTAATGAAAACTCACTGACAAATTCCAGAATACTAGAAAATTCATTCTTTCCTCGTAAGTTGTCCTTAGAATTGACGGGTTTCAGACTTTGTCAATTATCACATCATCCGAATTAGGTCCACACATGAAGACAACGTACGAGGTTCAGAGGTGTATTTCTTCTTACATATAATATTACTAATAACCCCTGTGGTACTAACAATAATATAAATTTGTTTCCAAAATGTTACAAGAAGCATTGTTGTCAATGCTATTCTCCATTGGAAACTGACTAATCAAGTCAGTATAAAAGTATTAGAGAAATGAAATCCTTAACGGACGAAGATCTAACATTCTTTCCAACAAGCTTAAATGAAATATTTTTTTCTATTTATTAAAAAAAGTGATATTGCTTAATTTTCGGAGCCAATATCTCCTTTATATTAAAAAAATATATTTATATACTTAAAAGATTAAAAACCCATAGCACTTGTTACAATTCATACATTTTTTTAGATAACTTTTATATGCAAACATTTATATATTGTTAGCGTAAATATTAAATATAACAACGAACATTTAGAGATAATATATTTTATAATAAAGAGCGAATATAGAACAATTAAGGACAAAGAAAAAGGTCCTTTAAAGATGATGTGGAAGCGTCAAACATAGATAAAGCTGATATCTAATGGAACGAGTATTCCTAGTGAATGATTCGAACACTTTAAAAAATATTTTATCTTACTGTTATTTCATTAATGTCTTATAATGGACTAACTTTAAAAAGGATAGTGCTAAGTAATTGAACCAAGTAATTAAAAGAGGTAATTAGGAAAGTGGTTAAGCTAACAAAATATATATGAAAATTATTTTAATTCATTCTGTGATATTATTTTGTGTTGTAATTTATACACATTTAATTTAACTTCGAGTTGTAAATCGATGCAAGGCTTTACTTTCGAAGATATGGACTATGTAGGACAATTATATTAGTCGGAGCTTCAATGAAGCAAGGATATTGTTTTTTGGCTTTAAACAATTCCTTTAACAATTAATTATAACGCAAAATGTAATCGAGATGTTTTTAAATGAAGGGAGTTACACTGCATTACTAGCAGAATAGAATACAAATTAACAGTAGACCTTTAAACACTTAGCATACGAGTAACTCTTTTCAGTAGGTTCATAAACAAACTAAAATATCACCAATGCCAAATAAATACATTTATGATTTCAAATTTTCGGTATAACGGTTATCACGAAGGACTTAAGACGAAATGTAACGCCAAAACAACTACTTGTAATCTGGTTGATAACCGCTAATAATTCGCCTTAGAATCCGTTATTTTAATCTCTATTCTTCGGTTGATCAACATACCAAAATTTTGAAGTCATAATTGTATTTATTTATATCCGTAATACTTTAGTTGTTTACAATAGTTTGATGTTTGATATAGCAGATGTAACATCATCTTAAATTAAAATTTAAGAACTCACTTCGATATTTCGACATCCGTCGTCATCGAAATATCGAAGTGAGTTCTGTAGTGTCTTTCTGTGTTCTTTTCTATGTGTTAAAGTGTTTATTGTCCACACGGACCTTTCATTTTATTCGAAGTATATATATATATATATATACTCATATATGCAGTTTTCAATACACTTTTCAGTTTAACTTGAGTGTAATTTCGATTATCTATACGCATCTATTGGAAAGTATTTCAAAAATCCATTTGAATGATTAATATTTTCTCAATTGAAAATGTTAATTTGGAGACTCGATAGTATTTTGAATAAATAAAGATGCATATCGAACTAAAATACATAACATTTTCAAAGACAACCAACATATTGACATTAAAGAGCCACAAAATTTGAATTTTCAATATTTTTCAATTTTTTTTTTAAACACCCCGGAAGAAGAAAAACAAAACATAACTTAAGCCACTTCCAAAATACCGCATATATATATATATTTTGAACATGTTTTTTCCTTATTATACTTACGTTTAAATCATTTTTAAGTCTTTCTAGGAGGGTGAATACAATAACTAATAAAGTGAAATAATGCCACACAGAGAAAATTGTAAGGTGGTTTTTGTGCGGAACCGTAAGTGACTAAGTGCAGATAAGGCACTAATATACTGAGCTAATAATAATAATAAAAAAAAAAACTTAAAACAAACCTCATAGAAATTAGAAAAAAGTGAACCCTAACACCCATATTCGATACAAATTATCACTACTTGAAAACTACAAAAGAAATTAATTTTAATCACTCAACTTTGCATTTCAACTTTGGTAGAAAGTTCTCATTACATGATAACTGACCAGAGTAATATCAAACCAATTTGTTTATAAATTACAATAAATCTAAAAGAAGAAACAATTATTAACGTAAAGGCTGGTTACCTTGTCTTAACAGAATGCAGTTCGAACACAATTCAAATTTTTGAATGGTCTTCCTTTAACTATGAACAATATAATATCAATTGTTGTATTAAATATTAAAATAATTACTTATAATTAAAAGGACAAAGCGTTACCTTGACTTGAATGTTTCTATAGTAATCAGTCACGATGTTTAAGTTAAATAAATTATAATTAAATAATAAATCACAAAAAGTTTAAACAAAAGACTCTTTGGTTATCATGTTATGCCAATTGTCAACTGTAAAAATACTGATGTCATAAATAAATTTAAAAATCGTTTATACAGACTTAAACAAAACAAAATATAGGAACATATAAAGCTTCAAAATGGAGTTGTTTTGATTATATTTGTTCGAACGAAAAAAAAAAATTATATGAGGTGGAATTAAGGAAGGTTAGTGGCTAAAAAATAAATCATTTTTGTTGCGACGGATACGACGAGTGACAGCCAGGACATAAGCAATGACTGCTAGGAGGGCGAGAATGTTAAGTCCAACAGAGATAAGTACAACGGTGAGGAGGGAGAATGATTCTCCTGCTGGTTGTCCGTAACCCGCCAATAAAGACCTGAAAAGAAAAACATATCCATAGAACGGACATCCTGGCTTTTCAGTGTCATGAATCATAATTATGCCGGTTTTAAAAAGTTTTTAAAATGAAACAAAAATTATGAACCTAAAAAAATGTACACTGAAGGATATCAGTGTACATTTATGAACCTAACTATAACCAATTCTTTTTAAAAAAATTACTATTACAAAATTATAAATACATTCCATAAGCTAATACATAAAAATATACTTAAATATAACAAAATTAATGAACCTAACAAAAAAAAGTACACTGAAAGATATCAGAATCCTTGTTATAAGTGTCTGCTTTATATACAAACTGGTTGACAAATATCTAAAAATTATCTTTCACATCTTCATACCTCGTTAAATCGCTTTTTGTCCAGTTAAATTTATTACGAACTAATTAACTACTTAACTGAATTTTATTGAAACAAATCTACGGTTATCCTGACAACAGTAGAACAATAGTTCAAAATATTTAATTTTCCAAGAACCCAGTTGAATAGCTTACTCAAAGTCTACTTGGTTTAATTTAAGTTTTACAAAATTAACTCTAAAATAAAACATTTTGTTACTTTAAACTGACTTAAATATGTTAGTGACTTTGAATTTATATTTACTAATTGTATGTACAAGTTATACTTGATGCAGACTTTAAGTTAGATATATTCAACAATTACATTGATACGTTATTACGATAACCATCATACCTTAAGTATCTACTTACTTCCTCGACCAACTTTGAAATTAGTTCAGCCAAAAGATTTAACAAACTTGTTATACCTTGAGCAATATAAATTCAGTTGGCTTCTTGGATAAATAACTGGTATTTGGGTTAGTTATCAGAGGTATCGGAGATTTTTTCAGTAAAATTTAGGCGATTTGTTCATAATACAATTAATGTACTAAAACCCGACTTATGGTATGAAGTTGAAAAAAATAATAATGTCAAAATTTTTGTTTACGAATTTCAATTTCATGCCGATATTAATATCAAAAATTTCTTCTTTAGTTCAGCCTAATTTTTGTAATTCATCAAATTGGTTTCAAAATTTAGAATTCCAACAATATATCACTTTCTATCAATCATAGTCTTGGAAATCTCACTTATTACCTGAAAAATTAATTTCCACTAATGTTAAGTAGGAGTCAGGTAAACCACCAGAGTACTAGATTAGTACCCATTAACCCTGGGTGGACTTTTGAACTTAGGAAAGTTAGTGGGAAACTACTTTACCAGCTTATAGAAAATCAAAGGGTAATTTATTGCTTTTATGTCACTTGGTAATGAAAGATCAGCCACACGATCTTACATTTAAGACATAACGATTTAAGACATGCAGATATATACTGGACAGTGGAATATTTAAATCGTTCTTCTTGATTACAGATGTTAAAAGAAAAATTAACTAAATTACTACTCAATTTGTAACTACATTGACTCATTTACGCAGTATCTCAAATATAATTTAAACATCACCTTAAATATAATTTTTATTTGATACTACTTTCAAATTAATCTTATTTTACATAAAAAAAATTGATTCAAATTCATATGAAAAATGAGTAATTATTTCTTGAGGCTCTTGAAAATGAACCTTTGAAGACACTGATCGTAACGACATTTCTCACCACTTAGATGATTTTAAAAATCTTGATTATAGATTTCTGATGAGATGACAATAAAAACCGAAGTAGTTCATACATCTACAAACACATTTAATTGCGATAAGGGAATCATTCTGGAATTTTCAAATGAGGATATATGAGCCGTTTATTTTGAAAGTGGCCTAATTCCATTTTCCAAAAAAATTTAGCTAGCTATTTAAATAATTACATTTTTACGTTATCTTTACCTTTTGCAGCAAATTGTACAAAATTTATTTAAAATTACTAAGTTTTTTTATAACAAAAATTAGTTGATAAATAAAATGACAATATTTTTAAATTTTGTAAAACGCAAACCCTTAAATATCTCGATTTTAACATAAATGGAATTAGGCCACTTTCAAAATAAGCGGCTCATATAGTGTTAAGAAAACAATATTCTTAATTCTTACACCAATCTTGGCGTAATGTTAATTACTTGATATTACTGTTACCGTTACTTACATTGATGTAATGTTAAATAAAAATATTCATTTAACTATCACAAATAATACAATTATTTTACTATATTTTCTCTTCACTTTTAATTTTTTAACTTCCTGTTTGTACTTTAATTTTACATTTGAAATTATATAAACAATGATTTATACTATAATAAATCAATTCAATCATTTTTACATTAAAGACAACATTACGCGTCTGTTTCTTTCAACCTTCTTATTTATTCTAACATAATAACTGAATGGGTTTCCCAATGTACCATATATAAAAGAAAAGATCAAGAAACGGATAAATAGTCCAAATTACTAACCAGACAAGGTATTTAGTCTTTGAATAGTAACCAGCATCAGAGGGACTTCCAAAGGACACATGAAAAGAATGAGCACTCATTGTTTGGGAAACAGCACCAACCAGAGAATAGACCATAGAATATTTGATTTCAGAAGTTTGGTCCTCCATGTTGTAGGGAGGAGATTCGTGGGTTTTAGTAGAATTAGCTATGGAGCGTTCTCTAGAAACGTAAGCAACTGTTCTCCACTGAAGATACCCACCTCCTGCTTGGTCATTTTCTGATCCCGGAGTCAAGTATTCAGCTACCTGTTGACAATCATTTATTAGTTTTATATTAAATTCAAGTAATTGTGTTGAGTGTGGTGTAACTGATGCTCTACGTTACTTATTAAAGTCAGTTAACCTGCAGTATATGTACCATCAAATACTAACTTCTGAAGGAATAGGAAGAGATTAATGACTGAAAATAGGCATTAACTCATAGGACTCATTGCCTTGTTTACTGAAGTCATTTGGGTAGAGTTCGGCTACGTAAGGTTAGGTTATAGTGTTTGCTCCAGGAGAATAGACTAGGCCTTTCACAGGTCGAGTTTGAACTAAAAGATAAATAATTCCGGCTGGTGATTAGAGGTAAGCAGAGTCTGAAACCGGTCGAGTATGAGAACGGCAACATAAGACAAAAGACTGTTTTGAACAGTTGTGATATACGAGGTGTGTAATTAAAGTAGTGAGACTGATTTTTTTAAATTTTCTATTCAAATATAATTACAATGTGATATTGTCACCTTCAAAATAGTTCCCTTCGGAAGCCACACAGCGCTGGAGACAATCCAATCATTGTAGCATTGCTGGAACTCGGATTCTGGAATGGCCTTCAGCTGGTCGGTTACAGCAGTTTGTATGTTTTGTAGTGTCCCGAAATGAGTTCCCTTGAGGTGATTTTTCAATCTCGGGAAGAGGAAAAAGTCACAAGGACTCAAGTCTGGTGAATAAGGAGGCTGAGGAGCAACAGGAATGTTTTTACTGGCCAAAAACTCGTTTATTGAGATGGCAGTGTGACAGGGCGCGTTGTCGTGATGCAACACCCACTTGTCTTTGATGTTTGGCAGCACACGAAGGACTCTTTTTCGAAGTCTTTCAAGGACCTCACGGTAGAAGTGCATTCTTAGAAGTCATTCTGACTGTCAAGCGTCGATCTGAACGCACAAAGTTCCGTACTCTGTTGACATTTTCATCGGTGTTTGCACTTGAAGGCCTTCCGCTTCGTGGTTCATCTTCAATCGACTCTCTTCCTTCTGAAAATTCCTTAAACCACCGAAAAACCTGTGCCCTTGATAAAACACGTTCTCCATAGACCTCCTGAAGTTTTTCAAAAGTTTCGGTTGCATTATGTCCAAGTCTGAAGCAAAATTTGATTGCACACCGCTGCTCAACTTTGAGGTCACTCATTTTTAAAACGCTCAAGAAAAAACCATTTCACGAAAACCAACGCTACGGACAAACAAATGACTGTGGCGAGTTCAGATTCATACTGGAGGCGCATCACACGTCACCTGACGCTACTCAAGGCCACGCGTCTCTAGCGTTGCCAGATCGAAAGCGACGTTGCCAGTCTCACTACTTTATTTACACACCTCGTATTTATCGCAAAGTTTATAAATTCATAATATTAATCATTATATTAGGCATTAAATAACTCAATTTCATAACTATGACATATTGAGAAAACAAATTTAAAATAAGGAATATACTAAAATGGAATTAGAATACGACAATGTACCTTACTAAGAGTTAAAATTACTAATAATAGTTCAACTGATATTCAATTAGCATCATCAGTTAGGGAAGTGATGACACAGAATAGGGTAGAACGTTGCCTGTTTTAGTTTCTTTGGTAAATATATTCTTTTGGTAAAAGCTGGTGGTTTGCATGCTTGCCAAAATTTCAATTTGCAACAGCTCTAAGTAAAAGCAATCCTTTTAGTTGCCAACTGTCAATCATTGCTTTGATTCCAATCGACTTTTGGAAAGCAATACTATTTGCCGGTAGTAATAAGTTACTGAAGATATCATGTAAAATATGTAATAATGCTCCAGCACTGAACACACTATATCGAGTATGGCTAGGAATGAAAAACGTTGATATCCACAACTACAAAAATGAACACAGCGTCTATCTATGAAAAATAAAAGAAAGTAGTAGTTTATGTTAACCTCTTTGGTACCAGCGCCTTAAGTCAACAATAAGCGGGCTAATTATAATCAGGATTAAATAAGAGTACACAACATGTGACTACTAATCATAAAAGAAGAAAATTACGACGATCTGAAAAATAAAAAAAAAATTATAAAAAATTTGGGTGAACCAAAAGGGCATTCCCTACTTTTTTAGTAGGAAATAGAACAAATACTATGATTTTGTGAAAGGGTTCCACGTTACATCATGAAGCCCTTTTACCAACCAACCTGGGTTTTATTACGTGAAGGTATGATCTTCCATGATTATTTAACTGACTTAAAACCAGTTGAAGACCGTAAATAAACCAGTGGTCTAATTAGTAGTCTAATTAGACCACTGGACCAACAACCGTTCCCTCGGTAAGGGAACAAAAATATATCAAACAGGCGCCAATAGCTTCATTTATTCAAGTCGTGTTAAAGGTTGCAGCCTGATGACTATACATACGACTGAAATATATGGCTAATTTAATATTTTAAAAATATGTTCTGTTATCAAAACATTAACTCGTGAACTATTTTTATAAGAATTTGTTGGATTTTTCTATAGTGGTTATATTCAATGGTATAAAAATATGCTGCTCAGTATTGTTGAAAAACTTTTACATATGATTAAATGAGTACATACACAAATTAATTTATTTATTTACGACTTCATTAAAATATGCTACTTACAGTAAATATTCCTGGGGAATTCTCATCATCAATAGCCTTGTGAGTCTTCAAAGAGACACTCGCATTGGACTTGTCACTGCTAACCGCGATCATTTCAAAAGCGAATCTCGAGTGTTCATATTTAGTCGAAACCGACTCCAATACAATATCCAGCTGACTTGAGTTCGTTGTGTGAATCAAATGAGGTTGGTCTTTCCCATGTGCTTTCTTACCAAATGCATTTAGCTGTTCAACAAAATTCATACAATTATCATATATAAAAGTACAATAAAAATGTCTTTATCTAAATTACTACATTTTAAATGAAATTCTATTGACTGTAATATAGAAACTAGTCAATAATTCACATACGTGAACAAAATAATAATTAATTAGACAAGTTGTTTTTGTTTAGGATACCGTTATAAATATTTTACAATTTCTATATCTAAACTATCAAATAAAAACGAATATAATTCATACTATTATACAAAGAATTAATAATGAATGCTTGAATTTGGAAAAAATAACCTTCACTAACTACTATTAAACTACTATTATTACATTAACTGTAGAATATATTTTGACCCAGTAAGTTACAGGTTGTTTGATATCTTTCTCGATCGTACAAGAAGAATCCTGTATATTTTCTTCTCTAATACTAATTACTAACTATTACTAACTACTTTACTTTTTTATTACGAATTGTATTTTTTTTATTTTAATGCAATTACAATTGAATATTTTTTTATATTTTTTAATTTTTAATTGAACATTTCAGGACTCCGCGAAAACTGAACCGTGAACTAGCGAGGTACTGTATATACTTAAAATACTCTATGACACATGGAAAGAAACGTAACAAAGGACTCACTTTTCAATATTTCTACCGTTATGGCAGTCGTCCTCAGGATAAGTGACTTAACGGAGGGACGACAATCATTTCAACCGTTATGGCGGTCAAAATATTAAAAAGTCAGTCCTTTGCTACGTATCATTCTATGTGTCACAGTTTATTTTAAGTGTTATCAGTCCTTCTGGATTGCATTTCGTTTATCACATATTATAAAACAAAATAAAATATTATGATGACTCGGTTTATAGAAACAAAATAAAATCAAATTTTATTTTGTTTCTACTTCACAGTGATACTTTTATCAATACATGTACATACTTTTCTTTATTGAGGTTTGGTCCAGCGTCAAACAGTAAAACACCTTTAAGTCAACGTTTCGTCTAAATTTGTAGACATCTTCAACGCTACAAATATAGTCGAAACTTTAGTTTAAAGGTTTTACCTGTTTGACGCTGGACCAAACCTCGAGAAAGAAATATAATGTTATATTATTCAAGATAGCACTACTAAATGTAGAAAAATAAAAGGAAAAATTCTAAGCGCTTTCGAATGTTACTTTTTTTATATAGCTCTTTTATAGCTAGCTATCGAACTAGCTAGCTCTTTTAGTGGTAATTTCCTGGATTATATAAATTATCCCACTATAACATCCAGAGGATACTTCAAACAACTTCGCTATACAATTGACTAAACATAAGTTTGAAGCTGACTTATTTTTGACTACACTTGACTCAGTTCACATATATTGTTAGTAACTTAAATTTATGACAGGCAGACAGTTTTAGATATTAGTTCATTTAGGAAATCAACAATAAATTGAACAGAAGTTACAAGGACTCTTACCATTATTTTCACTTTTCCTTGCAGAGATGTCGGCTTCGAGG
Organism: Hermatobates lingyangjiaoensis; assembly: GCA_026182355.1. Taxonomy (NCBI): domain Eukaryota; kingdom Metazoa; phylum Arthropoda; class Insecta; order Hemiptera; family Hermatobatidae; genus Hermatobates; species Hermatobates lingyangjiaoensis. The sequence goes on along the minus strand of JAPFBL010000188.1, from coordinate 659,806 downwards.
ATGACGGGGATGCGAAGTCAGTAGCGACAACAGTAATATGCGAGCTTTGGCTGTCATTGTGAAGGGAGGCAAGTACCCAGTTGAATGACTGAGAATTGTAGGCAGTTGCTTGGTTGATACTATTATTTGTATACTTGCCTGTGTTGCTAATGTCATCATAATCTATAATCTAAAATAATACAAAACAAATTATTTATTGAGTTTAAAAAAAAGAACAATATTGACTTCTTTAAAATAAACACCTCTGACATTAATTACTATTATGATGTAAAAAATTTAAAATACCGAATATAACCTGAATACAAATTATATTATATTATAATTATAATATAATAATATATGATAATAATAATTAAATTATAATTACAAGTTATATGTAATAACAAATTGTATACATTGACCATATGACAAGAATAACGAAAGAACTCTCTTCTGTTTTCTTTCTGAGAATATATTTTATATATTTACATTAAGTAATTACACAGAGTTTTTTTAGTCATAAAAGGCTTTGTTAAAACACTCTCCATTAGTGACCATGCTTAATTAAATTCCTTTGGCATCTTCAGGGCGTAATTTTCAGTTGTTATTGACGTTCCAATAACTGAATGTTTTTAAATATGTATGAAGACAATAGTCGAGAATTAAGAATTATTTAAAGAACATAGAAATCAAGTGAATAGATACAAATATTAATAGCAACCGAACTGACTGATTATATGTCCTGAAGATGTCATATTTATAACACAGCAAGAAATTTAGAAAGCGAACTAAGATCTTTCCACAAAAAAACAACTGATCTTCGTCAGTCACACGAACTGGAACAAGGTAAATAGAACATATTGATATGTGAGAAGGGAAGGAGCCAAGAGAGGTATTTTAAAGTGTGCAAAGGCAAATAAAAATAAAAGGCTGGAGAAGTCAGGGCAAACAAAAAGTTTAGGAAGAAATGTCAAAACATCATCAGCTTGTGTAGATACAGTTATAATACTGAGCCTTGTTTGAAGAAACCATTAATATTGCAATAGCATCTGATGTGTTAAATTAAAACAATGACGACTCAATAATATGTATAACAACATGGATATTTCATACATCATTTTAGCTTCGGTCCAATTTATATAAAAAATGAAGGCATTACTTTGCTCATACCTAATTGAAGAGTACTGGTGTTTGTTACACAAGTTTAATGATGTACCAATCTGACTCATACATATTTTATGGCATTTACACAGTTGTAAAACTGGTATGGATCTGCAGAATATTATGCCTTTCTTCTTTTCATTTGAGAACCGAAAATAAGTGTCCTTCTTCACTTTATTTGGAAACTTTTTGTCTGTTTGGATCAATTTTCTATTTATTAAAGAGTATATATATATATATATATATACTAATAATCACAATAAACATGTGATGAAAACTAATGAAAGTCTAAGCCACAAGGACAAAAAAACACAGAAAATGTGCTCTAAGGCCTTTTAAATGTATATCATCAGAGAGCAACTAAAGATTGATAACAACAAAGGTTACAGGTTTGTTACAAAAAACAAAATATGGGGAGATAATATAAACACATGTTAAAATATTAAAACTTATAAAATACAAGCTAAAAAAGAAAAACAACAAGGAAAAAAAACTAGGTACCAAATGGAGAAACATCAGTTCGATTAGAGCTCATATTGTAAGGTTTTAAAATATCAAGAGGTTCAATTTGCCTGACTATACCTTCAACTAAAACATTATCTAATTTAAAAAGTCCTGGACTGCTGTTGATAAGGTTACAAAAAGCAAGAACCACTCAATGAATTGGGAAAATGCCAAGGAACTGTTGTTTCTAGCTTCAGACATTGAAAGGAACCTAATGTAATGTAATGTAATGTAATTGTAATGTAAAGTGCTGTTATCAAATATTGTTTTGTAAACCTTAACAACCTTGTTTTGTAATCAACAGCAGCCCAGGACTTTTTAAGTTAGATAATGTTTTAGTTGAAGGTAAAGTCAGGCAAATTGGACCTCTTGATATTTTAAAACCTTACAATATGAGCTCTAATCGAACTGATGTTTCTCCATTTGGTACCTAGTTTTTTTTCTTTGTTGTTTTTCTTTTTTAGCTTGTATTTTATAAGTTTTAATATTTTAACATGTGTTTATATTATCTCCCCATATTTTGTTTTTTGTAACAAACCTGTAACCTTTGTTGTTATCAATCTTTAGTTGCTCTCTGATGACATATATTTGAAAGGCCTTAGAGCACATTTTCTGTGTGTTTTTTACTTTTTTCCTTGTGTCGGAAAACAGTCAAAATTGACACTCCACAACAAAGTGCTGTTATATAAAACATTACTGCGACCGATCTGGACTTACGGACTTGAACTATGGAGTTGTGCAAAACCTTCCACTATTTATAAAATACAATCAAAAATCCTCCGTACTATCACTAATGCACCTTATTATGTCACAAACCACACTCTTCATAGGGACCTAAAAACCGCTTTTATACATAACTTAATCACTGACAGTTACAAGCCGTTTCATACCAAATTTTCTTCTCACTCAAATCCACTCGTACAAGACATTTCTCCTTCCTCACCTTCCCAGAATCCCCCAAGACGACTTAAGAGAAGATGGCCTAGGGACCCCTACTGCCATGATGATCCACAATCAGGAAACAAAGTGAAAAGTTGAACTAGTAGGTTCCATTCTTTGCTCATGTTTGTCAAAGTTACTTGTATCGCTCATACTACATATGCTTGTTATGCATCATATGCGTAGTTGCGTATTTAAATAAATATGTTTAAAAAAAATGTTTGTCATAGCAAGAAGTATTTAAATACTCCATTATTATACTTGTGAGATGGTAGACTTGAACATTCGGTTACTTTGTAGAGTAACGGAATTTTTTTTTAAGTAGAATTAGGTTCAATTAATGAAGATTCCCAGTAATAATAGTTATCAAAATTGTGTAGGGAAGAAAACAGAAATGCCTAGATTTTGATAAAAGTCAAACTGCGCAATAATTCGATCGTTCACGTTGCACTGTTGTGCCGAGTTGTCCCTTGTGACCAACTCATCGATCTGATAACCTTCCTTACGCTATGCACATGGAAATGTTTGAATTGGAACAAACTGTTTGCACTAATTCAAACTTTTAACAAGTAGAGTAATTAACAGTATTTGCCAATTCTATATTATTCCATGCGTTCAGCAATTCAAAAGAAAATTAAAAAAAATGTTTAAAAAAAATTATTTCATTACTTATATTCAAAAACTTAATGTAATAAGTATAATTTGAAGTATAGTTTTTATACTTCCTCCCCTTCCTAGTTTACTTAAAAGGTTATTTATATATATATATATATAAAGAATTCACTTGTGTTTCAAAATGTATACTATATTTAACCTATGAAAAAGGCTTATATAAAGACCGAAACGTTGGCAATGAGAGTTTAATTTGATCCTGAAGAACTGACCGAGTCCCGATAAACTTTAGTTTTTGTTTCTATTCTACGGTCGATACTTTTATCAATATATATATATTAATAAACTGTATACACAAGAAAATATTATTTTTATTTCATAATTGTTGTCATTTTTTTTAATAGGTGATAATCTTTTACTAGGATATTCCAAATTAAGAAAACTTCAGTCTTTGATTGAATATTAAAATTGGTCAATAGAAACATAGATGGAAAGGAGCAAGATGGGATATCGTGTCAAATATTGATTTTCAATTATATCCAGATAAACAGATTGACAAATAGAAAATAAAGTTATGGTGGGCAAAAAGACAAATGATCTCTTTTAGTAAACAGAATAATTTATGAATCATTACTTATGCAATAATAATCTATTTTCTTTATGTAAAAAAAAAACAAAAAACCTAATAAAACAATCATCATTCCAAACATGAAAGTAAATTGACGATATTAATGAAAGTTACATTAAGAAGTGGATTAAATCTTATATTAGTGTTAGAGTCGTTGAAATGGGTTCGAGCACTGTTCATCTCCACAATTCCAATGATTTAGATAAATTGATTTTGTAGTTATCGTTACAAAGAACTTTAAAGATTTCTTTAAATGTAGCAAATTATTAAATACTTAGCAAATAATTAAATGCTAAGGAAGTTCAAGAACAGTGCTTTCAAATGAAACTAAACTTTTCCTGTTATAGTTTCATTTAATGTTTTCGATAAAAAAAGTTTATCGAATGAACTTGAAATTTTCTAATCGAAGTTACACAAAGAAAAAAAAGAGAAAAGTGCGAAGTGAGAAAACTAAATCAGTTTGACGAGAAGTAGAGACTGAATTTTGATGTATAGTTTTTATATTTCCTCCCTTTCCTAGTTTACTTAAAAGGTTATTAATATATATATATATATATATATATATATATATATATATAAAAAGATTTCACATAAATAAGTGATATAACAATCAATGATCAAACCACAATATGAAACGGGAAAACAAGATTAAGATCTTTCAACCGCAAGTCTTGTTTTCCCATTTCATATTGTGGTTTGATCATATATATATATATATATATATATATATATATATATATATATAATATAATCGTAAATTTTGGTAGCAGTCTTTCCTTGATACACACATTATTGAAAATGACACCAAATTTAGCTGATACCTGTTTCTTAACTTGTTTCTCAATTTTTTTAAATAACACTCTCGTTATTTCGTCTACACAATAAAGTACATCTCCTATGGTCGACATGTTTCGAATGATCAACATTCATCATCAGGACGTGAATAAGATCTAATGTGAAAACCTGGTTTATTATATACACAGAGAAGGTAGAAGGGGGGTTTTTTCCCATAAAGTTTAAGTATAGTTGGGCGTTATATTTAAACTATATACCCAACTATACTTAAACTTTATGGAAAAAACCCCCCCTTCTACCTTCTCTGTGTATATAATAAACCAGGTTTTCACATTAGATCTTATTCACGTCCTGATGATGAATGTTGATCATTCGAAACATGACGACCATAGGAGATGTACTTTATTGTGTAGACGAATAACGAGAGTGTTATTTAGAAAAATTGAGAAACTTGTTAAGAAACAGGTATCAGCTAAATTTGGTGTCATTTTCAATAATATATATATATATATTAGTATATTTTGGGAGCAGACCTTCATTTAAACATGGTTTATTAAAGAGTATGCCGATTCTCAATTTTGTCCTTTTTCTGTTTAATTTTCAAGTTTCCTAAACTTAGTTTTCAACCCTTCAGGCAATATATACATCAATTCTCCAAATGATTTATTACTAAAACCCATAAAATTAATCGAAGTTATAATTCTAAACTATAAAACTACACAATAAATTGTCCAACGTTTCAGTCGTCATAGACCATCTTCAGTGATATAAGATTGTAACCAATTAATAAATTAAATAAAGAAAAAACACTATCAAAAAGTTATTATACATATTCCAAATACCAACTAGTACATCGTCATATTAAGGCGATATATATATACTTTAACAAATAGGAAAGAAACAGAGAAAGTACTACGGAAACTCATTCCGATATTTCGACATCCGTCGTCATCAGGAAGAAGATTACGAAGTACTAGCGTTGATTCAAAAAGTCATATTTTGTAATAATGATCCAGATGTGACGCGTTTACAGGTTTAAATAAAATCAACAAAGTACCAGAAAGAAATAAATCTGTATTGAAACATATAAACAAAAAATTGTTTCAATAAGATATATATTAAAAGGTCAAGGAAATTCACTTGAAAGAAATAATGGAGTTATAATTGTATTACTTATGTACGGTTAGTAATACATTATATATTTACCTCATTGCATTAAAGAAATTTTCCTACGTCAGGTTTGAAATGATAAAAGTTAAAAGTGAAGCTAACCTAAATGGTAACCTAGGTTTTTGCTAAACCTAGATTTTTTACACTACATAAACTCAGTGAACCACACCTAAAGCGTCTACACGCTTAACTTAGTGAACCACACCCACTAAGCTTCCGAGGAACTTGAAGGTTCTTTACATCAATTATGTTTATATTATTATGATTGGCCATAATTAAAAATAAAGTATTACCTTATTCAGAATGACGGAGAAAAAATAGTGAGGATCTGAAGAAAACTTAACAGATCCCGCTGAACCATCTCCAGGAAATGTGTTCCAGTTGATCAAGAGACTAGTGTCAGGGTCCGTATGGGCAATCAGAAGAGAGGGTTTGCCAGTGAAATCCCAGAGGTGATGGATTGTGTCAAACCCACTATCTGCAGTGACATGCACGAATGGACGGGACTTATTGCACTGATGACATCCCGGGTTCACATAAGTCTTCAGCTGAAACGAAATATCATCATTAACACAATAGTTTAAATTTAATACAAATTAGATATACAGTGGAACCTCTACATACGAGATTAATTCGTTCCCGGATCGTGCTCGTATCTAGAATTTCTCGTATCTAGAGCGAATTTTTCCCATAAGAAATAACTGAAAACCAATTAATTTGTTCCCGGCCTCCCAAAATCATTCAAGTTAACCCTAAATAACTATGAACACATCTTCCTGATTACTAAAAATACATTCAAATAGTGACTGAACATAAAAATACAGTAATAAGATAAATAAGATGATATTAACGAAATAAAATTCGAGTTTATTATGAGCATTTATTATGAGCACTTCCACTTAAAATTACAGTTAACTTTATGAAAAACTAAATTTTTTTACGGCACTAATTTATTTATGCACTTTTTTCTGCTTTTTAACATTACTGTATCAGTTTTTACTTTTCTTCGCTTTCTTTTGCCCTTTTAGCTGGAATCGCAACCCTTTCACTTTCTATAGGTCTTTTGAAGAAAAACTTATCCAAGGAGGTTTGAACCATCTGGAAATTTTCGTAACTTGGATTTTCTCTCGTATGTAGAGCAAGATTTTTGCTCGAAAGACCTCTCGTATCTCGAGTTTCTCGTAAGTAGAGTAGCTCGTATGTAGAGGTTCCACTGTATATGAGTTTTTGATATCACGGATATTTGGCTGTCCGTGATATCTGTATCCATATAAAATAAATGTACACGCATTATGGCTGAGGCAACTTGGTATGCCAGAAATGTGGATATTCAAAGAGACCTCATGTTAGAATCAATTGACGAATTCACAAATAAACTGGTTACCAATGAGGACACGAAAATCCCACCCCATCCAAATCCCCTTGTCCAGAGCCTATCTCAAAGAACTCCCCAACCATATCCATCATAGAGGCTGTTGTTAAAATAGAAATCCAAACCCGGGAGCGACAACATTTCACGACTCAAGAAGGCCAGATGACCACGAAATAATGTACACCGAAAATCGAATTAAATTTTACAGACACTCACTTACTGACTCTACAAACAAAGCAGTATAAAATTTCAGCTGTAGTAGGTCCGTGACCTGGAACTGCTAATTACAACGCGCACTACAGAAAGAATCGTTGGTCGTTGGTTGGTCCTATTTACTGTATTTATTATATATTGTATAGTACGATTTTTATTATACGACGAATCACAATAAATTCAAAAAAAAAATTAGAACCATAACATACAACTTGGTTACTTTTTTTGAAATCACGATTATATTAATTTTATTTCACTTTTATTAATTTAATGTGACAAAACATATGTTCTTGATAAGAAGGTTTCAAAGTCGGATGTGATAAATGGCCTAACAATCGCAACTTGAAATCCTTCAATTTTTCTTATATTTATTGCAATATTTTATAAATTCATAATATTAATCATTACATTAGGCATTAAATAACTCAATTTCATAACTATGACATATTGAGAAAACAAATTTAAAATAAGGAATATACTAAAATGGAATTAGAATTCGACAATGTACCTTACTAAGAGTTAAAATTACTAATAATAGTTCAACTGATATTCAATTAGCCTCATCAGTTAGGAAAGTGATGACACAGAATAGGGAAGAACGTTGCCTGTTTTAGTTTCTTTGGCAAATATATTCTTTTGGTAAAAGCTGGTGGTTTGCATGCTTGCCAAAATTCCAATTTGCAACAGCTCTAAGTAAAAGCAATCCTTTTAGTTGCCAACTGTCAATCATTGCTTTGATTCCAATCGACTTTTGGAAAGCAATACTATTTACCGGTAGTAATAAGTTACTGAAGATATTATGTCAAATATGCAATAATGCTCCAGCACTGAACACACTACAATATATCGAGTATGGCTAGGAATGAAAAACGTTGATATCCACAACTACAAAAATGAACACAGTGTCTATCTATGAAAAATAAAAGAAACGTTTCGTCTGTACATTGCTTAGAACTGATTCATTTCAAGTTATCTTTACATTTTATACATTAGAAAAACCGAATCCACCCTGAGAAATTGATATTTGCTATTTATAAACGTGAAATTTTTTGTGAAAATTTGATCAAATTTGAAGCAAAATGTTTAATCAATTATATAATTAAACCAGTAATTCAACAATATAAGACTGGAATAATGAATATTCAGTGCTTAAGACGTTAATAAAGATAAATATTTGTTTGTTTATCGAAATTCAATCATGTAAAATTAGAGTTGTTCAGTTATTGAATAACTGTAGACCAGTCGTAACACGCACAAACTTACATGGTTTCTTTTAAAGACGGGCAAAATCCTCCGGTCGATTGTGAGAGGAAATAAAGGTATTAAGAGTAACTTATAATGTTCAGAGCAATAAACAAAAATGTCATTACTAAAGGTGTCAGATGATGTCTACATAAAGTCGAATGTATGATTTTACATAGGACGGAGTATTGTATATCCACAAAAGTTATTCCAAAACAAATTTGAGACAGTGGTTCTAGCTGAACTGAAATACCTTTAAAATATTTACTATCGGACTATGATGCAAAATAATTTTCATAAGTTTTGTTTCAATGAAGCAAATGAACTCTCCCCGATTGCGGTTGGCGGTATTGCATAGTATTTCCACTTTCATATGATTAAGGATTTCCAACTTTACTTTTAAGTACAAATAGTGATTTGAAAGTAGCTACAAACAAGAGCCTCAACTTAAATACATTAAAAAAATATTACACTGAGTAAAACAATTTTTTAACACCCTTTTCAAATAGATAAATCTTTATATTAAAAGTATGTAACAAGGTGTACGTTACAAAGTAATTTTTACTTTAAAATCATTTGCATTTACTCTGTGCTGTATGCTAATTGATTGCCATAGAGAACAGTGTATTTGAATGTGGTTAGCAGTAAGAGGGGTCAGTACTGATTCACATCAGGCTAAGTGGTCTAAACCTCTATGGGAAAAGAACCTCTCTTTCTGAGGCTTTAACGACTTTCATCAGTATATACTATACCCTAAAGGAGAGAAACTCAGCCAGAAATCACCAGGCTTTTAGACTGCCAGGGACCTGTTAAATCAATGAATAGTGAATATTCTTAATTGCATCAAACATTTTCCTTTCTTAAATAATTAATTACTCTAGTAGTCAAAAGTCTTTAAAACAAAAAATAAAACACACACTAATTCGATGTTTACATCATATGAATATCTTCGCTCACAAAGAATTAAGGTTTTCTATTAGTAGTAGTAGAGCTAGTTTTAAATGCTGCAATGGTTAGATTACGTGTTTAGGTTTCGAAGTCAATTCTACAGGTTTCCCTCTATTTCTAAACTGCTCTCTTAACAATATCTACTCTTGTCCATTAATAAAACGACGATTAGGATTTTAACAATAACAAAATAATAGATTTCTCATTTTTTTCACTAATTCAATCTCGGTATTTATTTAAAAATCATACTCGCCAATGGAGGCATATGATTGTAGTGTCAGTCGTTTTCCTACTGCCAAAGGCCGTTGCCATGTTGAACCTATCAATTCTTGTCGAAGCACCGAAGTTAAGCAAAATTGAGCTACGTTAGCACTTGTCTTAAGAGGTCCCAATAATGTGTCTCGGTTTATGTATGTGCCAAATCAGAAATGACCTTTGCCGCTTCTACATACTCGAAAGGTTAAAACCTCTTTCAAAGAGAGCTTTTCAGAGATCTTTCTCACAATAATCAACATCTGTTGTTTAATCCAGTTATATATTTCTATTGTTTTTGCACCTTCAGTTTATTATTTCTTCATATTAAAGCAGTTGATACAGGGAGGGTCGTAACTCGCCACCAAGAAATTACCTGGGGTGTGATGTGAAACAATTTAAAATTAATGGGGTAGAATATCTTTTCCTTTCTGCTGATATACAATAAATGTTCTTTCAAAGAGTAATTTACCATTGTTTGAATGTATCACTCATTATATCTGTCAAATTCAATTATAATCCAAGTTTTTTTAGTTATGATTTGCATTTACAATTTTTTTCTTTTTATTTTCAGGTATGCCTTTAACAATAAACGAGTGAGTTGAGTTAGTGTCTAGGTCTGGTGCTGATGGCCCAGATGGCCATCGATCTGTTGTTGAGAAATTTAATTGAATTTATCCTGATCGTGAGCCCATCTCTCATACAACAGTAGGACAGCAGATAATTCGTGGGTGTAATCACATAGATGAAAACAGCAACTTACTTGATAAAGTTTTTTTTATTGTGCATCAACCCAAATGGCGATCATTTTGATTGTACCAGCGTGCATAACATCTCATCAGTTCCTTAGATTAGCTTGCTTTAAATAAAATAACGTTTATATAATCAAAATTGTCTTAAATATTTTGAGGCACGACTTACGGCCCACCCCGTATATCACATAATAGCCGTTATTATTAATAATAACAGCATTAATACGACTGAATTGTTCATGGGTTTTCTTTCTTCAGTATAGAAATCTGTCAATGCCGTTAACAGTTAAAACATCATTATTTGTTTCGTCTACTATATTAAACTGACTTAATTAATGTAATGTCCAATAAGCTGGTGATATCTAGATTTAAATTTACAATTTTTTAGATTTCATGAGGCCATGCCCAATTAAATTTACAGTAAAATCCCACTCCCTAATATATTTCGTTGTATTTTTCTGATAGATTGAAAGAATTTTCGTAACAATTTTCCTTTAATGTATATATTCAATTTATGATGTCATTACATTAGTGTTACTTTCCCAATTCCACGTGAATAACTTAACACGCTATCAACATTAGATGCTACAGTCCAGCACGATGGTAGGTTAGCTTGCTCTCCTATAAATATAAGTCTTATCTATGAAAAACAGAACAATATAAACCTTATCTGTGAAGAGCAGATTCTGACTTTATTCTTTCTTAAAGAAGTTCTAGTCTCTTGTAGAATAGGCATCTTTAGTATTTTGTAATGAATCTTAAGATATTTGACGGGTGTCATTTCCTACCAAGCAATCAGCACATTTTAGATTGTCAATATTTCAGTCTAGTTATTGCTGGAGTTATTCATTGTTGTCAGTATTATTCCATTAGCGTCGAACAGAAAACGATATGACAGTCACGACAAGGTCAAGACAACAGTGTTGATATTTACTCTGCCAGTCAAACATCACAACTTCCACCTATTTTACAATAGACCGTCAGTAGAATGCACACAACATAATGCTTTTGCATATCCAAGGGTGGCTAACTAAGCCCGACCCAACACATGGGAATGCAGTCGAAAAACCCTGGCTCCTAAAAAGGTCTCAGACAGCAAATAGAGAGCAACATATACATCCGTCTGTTATATATAGTAGTATAAAAAGATTTCACATAAACACGTGAAATAACAATCAATGATCAAACCACAATAAGAAAATGGGAAAACAAGACTAAGATCTTTCAACCGTAACAAGCGGTCTTCGTCAGAGTCAAAAACCCAACTGAAACACTAGATGCAGAGAACATCTGGTGAGGGGTTGAGAACCAGATGTTCTCTGCATCTAGTGTTTCAGTTGGGTTTTTGACTCTGACGAAGACCGCTTGTTACGGTTGAAAGATCTTAGTCTTGTTTTCCCATTTTCTTATTGTGGTTTGATCATTGATATATAGTAGTATGAATGGCAAGCCTATATGATAGTCAGGGAGGTTTCTAAGAAAAAGGTGAATAAGTGTTCAGAATACCCTACTCATACTCTGTGGAGCTGCAAATTCAACTTACATTGCCATGCTTGAATAACCAATCACTTTTGGCGAAACAAGACAATATTATTCCTTTCAGTATCGAGACAGAAGGCCTGTCAATAAGATATTATTAATGTCAGCCCTGATAAGATATTATATAACATTATAGCTTGTTTAGTAGTAATATAATATGATAGCAGGAGTTGCAGTGGTAGTAGATCCTATTGACCCTATTTGAACAACTAGCTCAAAAATCTGGAGTGGCCTACACTCAACTTTACTATAAGTAACGTAATAGCAAATTCTTTGAGTATATAACACATAACGTCTCATTTAATCATAACGTAAACATCTAAATGGGATATGATTATTAGTCTTTCATTCCTGAGCTAGTAAAGATAGTGATTGAAGGACATATCACTATATATGCTTATTTCTGTACATCACACAGCTGATGCAAATAATTTCATTAGTTAACTACAACAGTAATAACATTTTTGAAAAACCAAAGTGAACATTTCTTGATACGAAACATTCTCCTACAAGACAACATGACTTTTGTTCAAATAGCCAGTGGACTTCTTACATCGTTTACTTGACGTCCTTCTACATTGAATATTAAAGTAAAATTTTCAAATTTAAAACAGGAAAATACCCTTTTTTTCTCTGAAAAACATCATAAACAGCGAAGAAATGTTGTTTTAAGATGATTTATAATTAAAGATGTACGATAATTACATTTATTAATCTCTAAACGAAAGATATCAATTTTAAATTATCTTTTCCATTTTTGGTTTTTTACGGAATTATTATACTTTGAATTTTATGGCTTCTTAGTATTTAATAAGATCATTTTCCTTCCCCTTTTGTCAAATAACATATATACGAATTTTTACTGAGTGAGTGTTACCATTTTCCTGCACAATATTATTCCTCATACATCTCATATAAGTCAATAAACAATTTAAATTGTTCCTTTATAAATATCAATTTTATCTCAGTAGATTCGCTCAAAACATTTTCTAAGTCAATGTAAACAATGTAAAAAAATATAAAAAATTCGACAAGTATAGCAGGTGTTCTCATAGTCTAGGATAAACAAACAGTTTTTATATCGTTATTGCTCTTTACCGTAATTGAAACTTCATGAATTTTTTTTTATGAATTGCTAATTTTTTGTTCCATTTTTGGTCAAATTTTCATTATTTTTTAATGAGCCGTTTAGCGTCAAAAAAACATTTTCTGAAAACAGAAATCATTCTGTAACGCCCCTTTAGCTAATGTAATTTTAAAAAAAAATATCTCAACTCATTCTCCACATAATGTTCTATTTTTAGGCATAGTTTCATTTTGATCCGTCAAACAGTATGGCTTGTATCGCTCTCACAAGGTTTGAGATTGAATTATAAGTCAAAATTTTTACATTTTATTAAAAAAAAATATTTCCCGTTGTTTTAAAATTCTGAATATATTTTTTTTGTTTGTTCCATTTGTAACCTCAAAGATAATGTCAAAATTTCAAAACTCTAGGGTTATCAGTTTAGGAGAAATAAATGTTTTAAAAAAAACGGTTTTTGGCAAAAAAAGTGACTTTCCCATCATGCATAATTCTTCCCAAACAATAGGGATCTTCTTCCCTATGAGGCCCATTTTTGTGTAAAATATCAACTTGATCCATCAAAGATTCTGGACCGTAGCGTGGTAACAAGCAATGCTAACACACGCACCCACCCACACACACACACACAGACATCATCATAAAAACGTCATAAAACGACTTCTGGGACCTCAAAACATGTAATTCCGTCAAAATCTCGAGATCGAATTTTTTCACGATCACTATACTTTACTTATAGTAAAGTAAAAAAAGAAAAAAGAATCGGTACTTGGACCCTTTTGATTTGCAACTCTTCAGTTATCTAGCACAACAAAATTAATAATGGTCAAATATTGCTTGATAATCTGTTGGAATAAAAATGTATATTGAATACAAGAAAAACTGTCAGATTTTCATCAAAATGTCTAGTCCACATAAATCCGAAGGCAGTTACAGCACCTGTACCGTACACAATGGTACCCGCTACGCTATTACTTTTAAAATGGTTGATGTAGACTTGGCAGGTCAATTATTTACCCAGGAAGGAAATAAAACGTGGATTTATTTTAGTTGCGCTACATACGTTAGCACAACTGAAATAGGTGAGCTCTGAAACTTTCACTAAAGATTGAGCTAGAAGAGGAAGACTTCATTTGGTTTACTGGGGCAATGGTACGGATTTTATAGGGGCCTCCAATGTCTTCGAAACTATAAAATGAAATAAGAATTCACAGTCTTCCTCCGAATGCAAAAGTGAGTAGAACTTTAAATATTTGGTGTTGGTGATATTTGGAGGGGTTTGGTATGTTCTGTGAAAAAGTCCTTGGAAAAGTTCTCGGTACCTCTTCTTGATACAGAGGGTGGTCTCATAAATTCTAGGCCAGTGATGATGAACCTATGACCCGTGGGTCAGACACTAATCCATGCAAGATTTATATTCAATTGTATTTTTTTTAAGCTTTGCATTGACACAAAATCGATTTAATTACCACATCCTTCAGTCTGATCATTAAATTTCTAAAGTTACACAAATGAAGACAAATTCGTTTGTAACTTTTGAAATAGAGCAATAATATTAACAAAATATCAAATAACGTGTATAATCCTCACATTTGGTTTTATAAAAAAAAAATCGACAAACCACAAGCAAACAACCATATTTAAAGTACTTTATTCAAACTGTAATATAGTACTTTCAATAGCTGTAATAAAAATAACCAACTTTATGAACGCATGAGTTCTTAATAAACGGCCATTTCCACAAGAAATTGAATGTGAATATTCAAGGATTTTGACATATACTGTACTAAGGAGCGATAGCTTAGTTTCAGATAAGTCTGTATTCGCTTTGTAACGTCATTGGAAGGAACTAACCCCTTTTTAATTGAAATAGACAATAGTTTTGATGAATTATCCAATAAACATTGATTATATTATTTCAAGTTTTTATGAAACATTACTCAACATTTTAATGACTGAATAAAAAACTTCAAGGGCATGGACTAATTGCTTTAACGATAGTTATATATTTATAAAGAAACTTGATATCTTCACTAGGGGTTTGAAATGTAAATTGACACTGAGTCAATCTAAAGACAAGTGAATATAACTTCAACATATTTAATAAATTAAGTAGTAAATAAAACAAGGTTTTGGGGAGATATTCAATCAGTTTAAAATTTTGGAAAAACCATTTCACTTTGTTTTATATTCATACGAAACAGAATTTGAAACAATGAAGTTAAATCAAAGTTAGGTGGCTAGATATCTATAATTTCTTTGTTTCCTGTATTTTTTTTCAATGAGTTTGTACCAACTTTACTTAAGTTAAATTTATATCTAGGAGAGCCAGGTTAGCCCAGTGGCAACGTGCTCGCCTCTGGATTGGTATGTCCGGAATTCATTACCCACTCTGGCTCTCAATTTATTCACGTGGAATGTGAATAAATCTGAGAACATCGGTCCCGAGCCTGTACGATGTCAAGTAGTCGTTAAAGATCTCTTTTTCTAAATACACTTGAGTTAAGCCAAATTTAGGACTCTTAATCAATGTTCATTGTATGGTATCACGGAGGGCAATGCTCAGCCTTTAATAATCCCTTTTGGGACTGCAACTGTAACCTAACCTAACTTACTAGTATATCTTTGTTAACATATATCTACTTTCATTCTGATCCGACGAGTCTGTCGACTGCACTGTCCGTCGTTCTACCAGGGCACTGAGCCTTCTCCTCTTCTCTTCGTCCTAATGATGTACGTAACCTATTTAATTAGATTCCTTTTTAGATCAATTTTCCATTTATTCAAGAGTTATATGGATAGTAGATAAGAACCAAATATATAAAGTTCTCTTTTCAGATTTACTCTTACTAAAATTTAAAATTCTGATTACCTTGTTCTAGGCTAAATATAATTGTCGAATGCTCTCATTTAGACTTCTATTTGATCATGACTCAAACCATATAGTAAAAACAATGCTCTTAATAGGCATCATTATTAAGAATTAAGGTCTCGTCAGTCAGTTGTATTTCAATAAAATTTAGTTAGTTTATGTGTTAACAGGCCTCGAAACATATTGTCACGAGAAGTTGAAACAGACATATACTCTCTCCTTACTTATAACTTTTATGTAAACTGTTTAATAAATGATAAATTAATAAATGAAGGTTATAGAAATTGAATTAAATAACATTAAGGAAAGATTGCAATATACAAATACTCTACCTTATATTTTTTTTAATTGATAGTAAGTTAATTTGTGTTAATCATCAAAAACATTTTTAATACGGACTTTTTTTTAGGAACAATTAATTTCTGAGTTAATTTGCCTATTTGTTTAGAACAGACAATTCATGGAAGGTACAAAATGCTATTATTATTCTCTTCACGTAACCTATACTACCGTTTCTACACATTTGTACTGCAGTTTTCTCCTCGTTAGGTCTGATATTTCACTTAAGTATTATACTGTACTGTTACGACACTTAAATTCCCTTTCAAGTACAAGAGGAATGATGTTACGACACTTAAATTCCCTTTCAAGTAAAAGAGGAATGATGTAATATTATTCCCCTCAAGTTATAACGGATGGTTACGGTACTGTTGTACCGCAACTTGTACCACAAGTTACGTCTAGTTCATGATACATTCAGATAGTGTGATGTAATAGTATTCTCTTAAAGGAATAGACGGTATGATTATAGTGCTTTTGTACCCCAACTACATCGTCGTTTCTTTTACAAAATAAAACATAGAATTTACAACAAGAAAAAAAATAGTACTTATATATTGCATTACTTGTATTTATTACTAATTTTCCGCAGGATATAAATAACGAGATTGGAAACAGTCAAAGTGTCCAAATCTGAAGGATGTGTGTACAGATCACGTCGGGATCACAAATTGTCAACCAGTAATAATGGAAACAGCATCAGCATTCTCTCATCGTTAACACTTAAATCAAGGATCAGCCATTCACCAGGAGGTTACTCAAGTTATCCAAATCTCCTGTAGAATATCTTTAATAGCAATATATTTAAAAGGTTACAATTAGCACGTAATGAAATAATCTACGAAAACGACAATCTCTCTTGTTCAGACTGTGTTTTGAGTCTGCCTTTGAAGGGCATTCTGATACTAAAAGGTTGCGAAGACTTGGAAGTGTTAATTTCATCATTCTGACATACGGTATTAAACATAATTTTATTCCAAGATTTTCGTTACTTCTAAAAGTTTTTACTATAAGTTGAGAGGTGTACGAAATTAGTTATTTACGATTTAACTATTTATACACTTAGATTTTACAACTACGCAAACATACATCAAACATTTACAAAATAAAAGGATCAACACACTTAATGTGGTTATTAAGTTCTACGGATATCGCATCAAACTTATCGTATCGTTATGCCTTAAAAAAGAACTACATATAAACCAAAGCTCGAGAAGTATAATATTTAGATGAAGATAACATTGATATTATTTTATCAAAACAAAATGTCTGCAATAAAAAACGAACAACTTCAAGTACCACTCAGAAGTGGATGGAACTCCTTGGGATGAAATAACAAATTACAAAATTTAAAAAGATGGCTTTAGGTTGGAAAGATACAGTATTTAACCTGTTCTCTATTTACTAATATTAACAATACTCATTGATATTAATAAGAGTATTATAATTATAAAAAGAACAAAAAAAAGAGAAAAAATTACTTTTTTAGGTATATTCTCCAACTTGAATTATTCATAAAATATCTGGCATACAATGGGAGTCCGTGATAGTTCAGGTTAGAAATTATCTTACATATTGCATTGTAGAATCCTACCAAATATGATTTAGTAAAGTAACTTTAATCCCAATTACACCAAAGAACGAAGTAATTTTTGTATGAGCTAATTCAGTTTAGGAATGGAAAATTTAAGATAAAGTAATTGGAGTTAAAATTTCATATTTGTACAAGAAGTTCATTAAAAAGTAATACAAGAAAAGTTTTCCATTAAGGAATTGGCAACATAGGTAAAAATATTTGTGAAGTTATACTTGTATATTTTTATTTAGGCATGATAATTTGGCTTTCCGATAACTTTTAACCTTCTACTTTATCAAAGCACTCTCAAAGATCATATTAATTCAATTATTTCAAAAATGTAGCTGTAAAAATAAGTTAAAGAGAAACACCCATAACATCTCAATTATAGCTATTTATCTCATAATAATAAGCAAATATGTGACAAGTTTCAATCATCACCATTTTGTATTTAAAAGTAGCAAGAAAAGAAATGAATACGTTCAGGAAAAATGAATGATTAGGTGCATATGAAAATAATGAGGGCATAGGGGATACGGATGAAGAACAATAATAAAATTATTTATAATCCTAAAAGAGAATTAATTTATTAAGTTGAACACCAAAAAAAAAAATAACTAGGAGAATAACTAAAATGCAGCCTTCAACCTTAACTCTTCAGGTACAAAATTTTCATAGATAACCGTTAAAATTCGAGACGCAGTCTTCGTCACGTAGCCCAATTGACATATTGAACTTAATTTGTCATTCAATAGGACAATACTACGTTTAATAGGAGGAAGAATCTCAATTCTTTGTTTTTATTTATTTCAATTAATTATACGAATATAACAATATACATTCATATTGTATTAAAAGGAAATTTAAAACAAACCTTTCTTTCGATGCAAGAAGTACACAAAAATTGCACTGCGAGAAATAATATACTAAGTAATTTACTCATATTCTTAGTGAAGTACACTATTTAGGAAAACACCAAACAATACGTTTTTATTCAAATGTAGATCAACATTAAGACAAAAACGAATGGGAACTGTAATGTAGGCAACAATGTGCTGAAAGTTACTAACATAGAATCACTAAACAAATTTTTTTTCAGATAAACAAATATAATATTCCTTCAAGAACTCAAAAATTTATTTTTCTTTCGTAGTTTAACAGTTAATGAAATATTTCCAAAAGTAACAAATACATGCATTACATTTTTCTAGGGTTTTCCTGGAATTTTCTTTTGGTCATTGAGCACATGTTTGTTGTCCTTTTCACTAGGCTGTCTTAATCTTGTGGGCTGTGCATAGAGTTTAATACGGTAAACATGGCTGACGATTCTGCTGTGGAAATTTCGCCTGTAAATAGATTTTTTTGCCACAAATGCTACAGAGAAATTTCAATTTTGCCCGTATGTATATTTAACATAATTTCATATATTAATTTCTATTGCCATTTTCTATTTATATTTAGTCTGAATATATATGTTTTGGTCGATAATTCTGTATATGTATTTATCTATTGAATTCTGTTTTAAAAACGAAACTAATCCATATGAATGAAGATAATAAATTTGAAATTAGATGTAAGATAGGTTAATGAGCTATAGTCTTTGTCAATTTGAATAGAATAGTCCGGATATAAATCAACAATATTCTTAAACCGTATCTCATGTTAATCTTTCTTATCATTAGTATACTACTTACATATTTGTATAATCATTAGATATACAAAACTAGTTATTCTTTTTAATAATTATGATTTCAATATTATCAATTGATGTAATTGCGTGTCATGTTTTGGACTCAAATTGCTATCTTCCTTGTTTTAATGGATTACAGATTCAGTTTATGTCCATCAAGTTGTTAAATATCACTCAAACTCTCATTCGTATTAATGTAATATATTATGATTATATTCTCTGTGTCTGTGTGATGTGTGATTAGTTTTTAATAAATCATTAGTTCGATTTTGTTTCAGTGCTGAATAATATAACGATCATTTTAAATATTGATGCCAATCTGTTGAGCAGTTGCTTTAATGTTAGGAATTATTAAACTACTTAAGACTGCTTGCACATTGCATCTTATTCCTTTTTTTTTGTAACTAATATGAAGGATGACAATTTCTATTGTGGATTTTGTTTTCTCTGATCTACCATATTTCTTAAAAACAGGAATTTTAAAATAGTATTATAAGACGATATATGTAATTTGATATTGCAATAAACAATTCCTTATACTAATTATTTAGTTACTTGCTATTTTATGTTTTCTTTTGATGCTTTTGACAAATTATATCATTTTTTCATTTCAATTAAAGTTTCCAACATAATTTAGAATAAATATTGACCTGGTTTATATTGGTACTTAGTGTTATTTATGTAGTAATGCCAATTTTTTTACAATTTGTAGGATTACACATGTCCAACATGCCACAGTGGGTTCGTCGAAGCATTAGAAGATTCTGAGGATACTGATAATGAAGAAGAAATCTCTGGACCTTTAGATGTAAGTTAATTTTTCCCTCTCTCTGTTTCTTTCCAAATATTTATATGTAAATTTTAGTAGCATATCTTAGTTTCTTCCTATGTGCATATATTATTAAATATATAGCCGAAACTTGCATCTTGTTAAGTATCTCAGTCTACCTGAATAACAATTTCGTTATTGCATTTAAACTAGGTGACATACTTCCTAGTGTCAACATGTTTCAACTCTTTCTTAGAGCCATCTTCGGAACGAGAATGATTTTCAAATTTTTTCCTTTTATATAGGTAAATTTACGAATCATTCTTGTCCCGAAGAGTTGAAATATGTTGGCAGCATGTTATCTAGTTTATATTAAATAACGAAAAGGTATTCAGCAAGACAAAGAAACTTATCAAGAAGCAAGTTTCTGCAAAGTATGGTTAGTAATATATATATTTATATATATACATGTATAAGTTGGCAGCAGATCTTCATCCAAGCATTGTTGAAGAGCAGAGCCTGGGAAATTTGCTATTTTCATTGCCTCTACAACATAGAGTATAATTAGGAAAAAAGAACAGCTACTTAAAAAGTCGTGATTGCAGAATCTGCTCTGTTCTTCAACTATGTATAATCCCATTTCGGAATTCCTTACGGCGGTTTTGATGTATTTGCCACTAAATATAAGAATCAAGTATCCGTCTATGTGTATGTATTTCCGTTCGCAGTAATAGTAATGGTCAAATGACATTCAGTTTGAATGGGAAGAGTCTCATTTACATGCATAATGTTTTATTTTGGTTCAAAATAATCTAGTAAATTTTAGTTGTGTAATAAAAAAGTATTACCATAGAAGAGTTGTGTTTTTGGTACTTCTTTCTTGCATCCCGTTTACGCTGCTATTAAACGACGATAGTATGGTTAATCACAATTAGATGCTTATATATGAAACATTGGATATTGTTTACGTTGATATTTTAAAAAAAATATAAAGAAATATTTATATTAAAATATATGACAAGTGAGAATAGGAATATTACTAGTCGGTTACAACTTTTATTCTTTACAATTTTAATTTGAAACCTTTTTCTCCGTGATGTCATCGAAACTCTGAAAGTTCCAAAAGTGTCGAATTGGCGTGAGCCATTTATTTTATAGTTTGACATGCACCTGACAATGATATAAGTGTACTATACATCATTTTTATATATACATATCTTTCAGTGTAGTTTATGTGTGATAATGTTTCATTCGTTTGCATGCTATTCTGTTATTGAAATTGAGAACTGTAGGTTAATTAATAGTAGATGTTTTCAATTCCCCCTCTTGTACATTTCGTATTTAGTGCTGTTCGAGGAGAGTAAGGTTTAGCTCATTTGTTATTTGCACCATTTCAGTTATATTCTATTTCATTGAACACCTTAATTTAAACGAATTCGGATTC
Organism: Hermatobates lingyangjiaoensis; assembly: GCA_026182355.1. Classification (NCBI taxonomy): domain Eukaryota; kingdom Metazoa; phylum Arthropoda; class Insecta; order Hemiptera; family Hermatobatidae; genus Hermatobates; species Hermatobates lingyangjiaoensis. The sequence continues at coordinate 637,926 of JAPFBL010000188.1, read as the reverse complement.
ATCTGAATTTTTGCTTACTCTATAATCTATTTTTAAGTAAATAGTTTTTGCTTACGAATAATCTAAATGTAAGCTCCGTAAATTTTGCCTATATAAAAGGAAAAACATTTGAAAATCATTCTCGTTCCGAAGATGGCTCTAAGAAAGAGTTGAAACATGTTGACACTAGGAAGTATGTCATCTAGTTTAAATGCAAATACTCTATAATTCATACTCTATATTATAGAAGTGACAAAGCACGCATACCAGCATTGTTACCTTTCAATTTAATTATTATTTTCCATCTTCATTTACGGTTCCTTAAACAGTAGTTTTTGAAAGCCTAAAGTGTGGGAGTCTGGCAGAGAAAAACGATTATTATCATTATTATTTTTCACTCGTTTAAAACTGGGGGGGGGTGGGTTGCTGGTAATACATATAATTTGAGGCTCGATAATGGTATCGACCGTGTTAGAGAATAAAATCCAGGTCCCTGGTCAGTGTGACCTTGAAGGCAACTAGATCGCCACCGACTTTCCGACAAGCTAATCAACCAAAAAAGATGTTTCTTTGTATTTTTTTTTACTTTTTGTATATTCTATTCAATAAATTATTAAACAGGATCGTATAAAAGAAAATAACTATAGGTTTAACCATTATTTTTCTGTTTTAATGGCACTAAAGTTGAAAGCAAACAAGTGTGGCGCTAGAAACAAATAAACAATTAGGAAGTGATATGTGTGAAGTTTGGGGAACATTAGCTGCTGTTATAATCATTTTGAAGAACAATCGCTGTAATGTGTCGACGTGCATAGCTACACTGAGTATGTGTAGCAACAAGAAGATCGCTGCGTTAAGCGATGGAGGCCTTATGACAATTCATATGAAGACTCAGCTTAGTTGAAGCTAGGACATAAAAAGCATTACACTGAAAATTTATCTTTTAAGTTGTTTAAGTGGGAATACAATCATTCGGGTTATAGCAAATTTGTTGGATTTATACGGAGAGTGATCTAGGCCAAACCTTCTGAAAATGACGAGGATAACAACTCTTGTATTACAGGTACTGCTGAGCTTCTAGAAAATAATTTAAATTAATTTTATATTAGAATAAGTATAAACAAAACCAAATATCAAAAATGATATTACTTCCCTCAGTAACTGACGAATGTTTGATGAATATGGTTGAAACGTTGAATAAAACTTTAATTCTTGGGACTGGATGTAATGATTTTCGAATTTAACTGCTAAAATATATGGAATCCAATGTCGAAAAACATAAACAACTCACATTGTGAACAAACTCACATTAGTAGGACACAACTTTCAAAGATTTGTTTATTCAATTTAGTGGTACTGATGTTAAAGTTATATATTTGATCTAATAATCGGGGTAGCCACATGCATATGAATAAATATTAAATGCATGAAACGTCAAATTGTTGGAAAAGAGTTTATATTTAAGGTGTTAAGAATTTCAATTCTTAAATTCAAATGGAAAATTCAAAGTGTGGTGGGTTGTTTTTTGTAATATAACTGCAGTAATTGTCTGTTATATACTTAAAGCGTTGGCTTTAAGTGAACAGAAATGGAGAATTGATAATTGTCCTAGTTAACATAAACATCAAGAAAAGAAATAAATCTATTTGAAACATCCTGTCAACATTTTTTAATACATAACTAAATTTTTGCATTGAAACTTGGCCATCAATACTGCAAGTAAATGAGACACCTCTTACCATTCGAATTGAATGTCATTTGACTATTACTATTACTTCAAACAGCCAATCATAGCCACTTTTTGATGTAAAAAATATCAAAAAATTAGCTAATTTTTATTAACTTTATAATAAAGTATTTATGCATAAAAAATTGCATTTTTTCTTATTTTAGCTTACCCCCACGTGTACGCTACTTAAGGACTAAATTAGCTTCGTTAATTACCTCTTGGAGAGCTGTATGTAAATAATTTTTTTAAATCGTCTTTAAGCCTGAATTCGTAAAAGTTATAACCGATAAAACTATATAAAAATTGATTGCAAAATGTTCATTATTAAAATAATTTAAAAACAAATGAGCTTAAAGGGTAATATATTTTGTGCAACTCCCTAGTTCCAACAAAAAATCTCCAGGGCTTCCCCAACTTATAGTTCCAATATAAAATTATAGTTTTTTCACTACTGAAAACTAGCGTGTTGCAAGTTTTATGTACAATGTGTGTATTGAAACTCAAGCTAGGCTTAAAACAAGGTTTGTTAAAAATAAATGAAGTGTTAAAGTCTGAATATCCTGGGATGGAAGAGTATATTTTACCTTTAACAGTATAGTACTTTCGGGTTGTAAGGTTGTTCAGATAGGTTCATTTTTGTTGTTAATATTTCCCTATAGTAACTTGTACTTATACGTCAACCAAATTCCTCAATGTTATGTATTTATATGAAAGGCCTATAAGCTTTTCTTTGTATAAATGAAAATTATTGTTTTTCCTGAATTTATTCTCTTATTTGATTGTTTATTTTGTTTCATCATATGCGAATGTTTATAGTAAAGAAAACATTCAAAAAGGGTTTTGTGTTTGATATGATACTCTTATAAGTAATGTAAAAAAAGAAATCAACATAAAACAGATGTCTTTCTATTTACAAGTCTTTCAGGTTTAATTATTGATTGCTTCATTATTGATCCTGATCACGGCCATATTGGTCGATAGTAATTCTTAGTCTATATTTAGAATTTCTTTAGAAGCTTATTATCCTTGATTTTTATATACTGTTATTACAAATGCATTTTAAATTTTAAGTATTCATGACAGAGCATTAAGACAACTAAAGTTAGAATATTTTGTATCATTTTGTTTTAGGTAATAAATGGAATGTTACCTCCATCAATTCGGCAGGCCATGTTTAATGAACAGGATGACTCTAGGAGAAGTAATGTCAGAGGATTCAGGGGTGGAAGGTTAGTGCATACTCTTCGATTACTTGCATTGATTGAGTCTGTTATTTTAATATTTTAAGATAGTATAAGTTTGGTGAACTGAATATGATTGTAAATACAAATATAATAAACTCATTAAGTTAAAGAGTTGAGATCGTTATGGACTAATGGAAGACAAAGTCGACCAAACCACACCCCAAATGTCAAAATCTCTTTATGACTGACGAGGACCGTTACAAGCCTTTAATTCAGATTTTCAGGTCTTCGGTATACATATATTGATATGTTTCATATGAGCCATTTCCATGGTTAAGCCATGGTTTTCCATGGTGAGCCATTCAGTCAGATTAAATATGGAATTTTATGTTTCTGTTATACTACATGGTTCTATTTTGCTTTATAATAACAATATTTCTTCCTGTTATTTATTTACTATCCTTTTGTTTAACAAGTCACCGCCATTAGGAGACATTTGAAGAATGTAATTTTTGAATATAAAAGGTTTTTTCTTTACGGGTATATTAGTAAGGTGATAAGAGTATAAGTGCACATTTGTATTAATGATATGATTACATACAATTTATTTTAACTGTAGTATGCATTCTTAAGGCATTAAATAGACTTTTTTTTAAAAAAAAATCAATATTGGTTTCGATAAATATTGTAATTGTGATAATAATTTTATGCTAGTTCAAGTCTGTTGCATTTGATCATTGGGGTTCATATTTGTGAATATTTTTTGAAAACTAGCTTAGATGTAGTTTTTAAAGAATGTCAGTATATGCTTTTAAAGTCGTATCAGAGTTTAAAATATAAATTCTCTACAATTGAAGAAAAATTTCCACAAATGATGCATGAAAATATATTTTCCACAGAAACATGAAATCTGTATATTTCCACAGTTTTGATTTGATAACTTTATTTAAGTAATCGTTGTAATATTAAAATTTCTCTGCTACATTTTATTTTTTGCACGTATTTTCAAATTTATGTCCTTCGTTCGATTCGATGAAGTCCTTAACATAAAACATGGTTCAGATTTAATTTTGTACTCTCCATTTACAAAAGGTTTCTTTTTTACTTCACCCATTGTTAGTAAGTATATTTCTTTACATTTCTCTGTGGAAATTTGTAGCACTTTGAGTTGTTTCTAGGTTGAGAACCTGTGTTAAAGTTTTTGTTTTAAAATTCCTCCCGTTTTAAAAACCAAATATTAATTTTCTAATATTTTTTTTATTTTAGGAGTGACGGACAAATACCTGTTTCACTTGAAAACTTAATACAGGATTTTGTGCTCAATTTTTCTGGTGTAGGATGGGGTAACTCAGGCTCCATCAGTGTAGGGCGCCCAGGTAGTGGCCAAGTGTAAGTAATTTATTTTAAAATATTTAATTGTATTTTATTTATATATTTATTGTAATGTACTGTAAATTTATTCTAATTTATTACATTTATCTGTCAATATTTTCAATGTATTTTAATGAAAATTAACCAGAAATTTGAGTTTTTAATTATTTAGTCGGAGAATAGAAGATATATTTGATCATTTCTTGCTGTGATTATGTGTGCTTAATGTTCACTTACGTAGGTTGATCCCTTTTGCATAACTTTATCAGTATCATACGTGGATATTACTATAACTAATATTATGATTTATTATTTTGTATGATTTTATTACGCTTATAAAATAAAATGTCTGTTTTATATTTATGTGACATATATATATATTTTTTTTTTATTTTGGATATTGTCATATTCACATTATTGGGAAGAGTACAGTTATTGTTGAAGTCCGCTTTATTCAGGTTACGAGTATGTTTAAAAGTAAATTTAAGAAATTTCTGTTAACTCCCGAACTTAAGGGTGAGTGTCTGTGGTACAACTAACTGGGAATAGGATGGAAGTGGGTGAGGGTGTGGACTATACATCTGTTTCATATTAGAAGGTAGGTACATTTCTTTATTTTTTTTCTTCTAAAGGTTAGGCAGGGTCTTTACATTTGCTTTAAGACAATGTGTAGAAAACATATTGTAAATATAATACAGAGAACCATAACGAAATACAAACAACAAATATAAGAATATAGAGAAAATAGAACTTTCTTTTTTAGATATAAATAAATTAAGAAAAGTTATGCACTTAGGAATTTGCTCATTGAGGCAAGCAGAAGAATTATCGCGCACTAATTTGTTAGTTAGCTAAACCCTCACCCACTTCCATCCTATTCCCAGTCAGTTGTACCACAGACACTCACCCTTAGGTTCGTACTCTCTTCTTTGTTTTATTTTATTTTGTACTCTATTTACTTTGTACTATAGATAACTCTCTGAAGACATTTTATTTTTTAGTTAATGCCTGAAGACGAACACTACATGTTCTAAACGCGTTGTTTATACGATTAAGTTTCTATATGTGGAGACTCATTAGATTTTTTTCCTACAATTAATTGTGATTGTTTCCAATTCTCCCACTTATGCATTTCACATTTTGTGCTGTTCTAAGAGAATAAGGTTTGGCTCTTTTGTTATTTGGCACCATTTTGGTTATAATCTTTTATATTTGAACCTTCATTTTGGCGAGTTCAGATTCATCTGAAATTTCACTAAGATGTTCTGTAATGCAAAAATAACAAAGCATGCATGCTAATATTGTAAACAGAAATAACTTTTAATTTATTTATTATTTTGCACCCCCAATACAGCACTAAAGTTGAAAGCCTAAAGTGTGGGAGTCGGAATCAAATGAACAAAGATTTCACATAAAACACGTGAAATAACAATCAATGATCAAACCACAATATAAAATTGGAAAACAAGACTAAGATCTTTCAACTATAACAAGTGGTCTTCGGATCGCTTCAGTTGGCTTTTTGACTTTGATGAAGACCGCTTGTTACGGTTGAAAGATGTTAGTCTTGTTTTCCCATTTCATATTGTGGTTTGATTATATATATAATGTGAGGCTCGACAACAGTAACGACCGTGGAAGAGACGAAATTCCAGGATCCCTGGATACTTTGACTTTGAAAGAAACGAAAAGGTCGACAGACTTTCCAAACTCGGATGAATCGACCAAGGAGGTACAAGACAACCAAAGAGGTTGATGAGGGTTACATATGGCAGCTACTAAATAAAATATAGGAGAATACTGTCATTTGGAATAGCATCCCTAGTGACCAGGGAATTTCGCTAACATTTCATTCATCCTCATTCTTCGTTTGTTTTATATTTTTGGTATTCCTATTTATTTAGTGAACTCCTATATCTTTTGTACAGTAAAATAAAATTGATTAATGTTGATAGTTATCAGTTAGTGTCTGTGATGGGTCTTTACTGAAAAGTTTTGAATTAGCTTTATCTACGTTTCGTGAGTGCGTCATCAAATAGCAGATCGGTTATCAAAACACAAAACGTACGAATTAAAACATGAGTAACAAGGAATCTGAGAGGGGTATTCTAGTTTAGAAGCATTAAGAAAGTGGTTATTAATGATCTTGATTGGAGTGGTTAAATAATCAGCTCGTTATAGGTCAAAAGGGTAGAAATAGCAACAACTTTAGAGGAAGAATTTTTCAATGCATCTAATGCACTGTTTAGGAGGTGGAAATGACAAGCAAATATAGTTTATGATGAAAAAAATAACGAATGGCATCGACAGAAGGCGGCAGGTCGTATTCAAAATAAATATTGTGTTTGTTCTTAAGTTCTGTATAGTTATTGAAATATGCTATTATAACATGCTGTTAATGGTATGAATATGTGCAGCCCTAACGTGATCATAAATGTAGTACGTTAAAATTAAGTGATTAGTATTAGTTAATTCAAATAATTATAAGTGAATATTGGAATGTTCAGTTGAAGTAATGTTATCATGGAGGCATCTGATGTTATGATTTTGTATTGGATTTATAGTCTCAAGTTTATGAATAATCCATGTACTCCAATCCTGTGGAGAACTAATTAAGTATTTAATATTCATACATTTTGATCGTAAATAATTATTCTACATAAATCAGAATTTCTTCTTCCAGAATTTTGATGAATATACCCTCTTCATGATGTCAATACAGTTTATGAACTGAAAATGGATCTTATTTATTTGAATCCAAAGATTGCACTTTTATGCATTCACCTTTAGTGCTGTTCTGGGGGGGGGGGGGGGTTGAAAGTGTGGCTCATTTATTATTTGATACCTATTTTAACTAGATACATCATTTAGGTTGATTCTACAACCGGAGTCCCAAAAAAAGTTTTCTCAAGTTATTGGAATTAAGATCTTTAACGAGTATCTTGACATCTTACAGGGTCGGGACCAACAGCTTTATGTTCTCTCTGAAAGTCGACTTCACAAGGTTATCCGTCTACCCCCAAGAACAATTTAAATAACGGCAAACACAATATCACTAGACCTTGCATATCGTCTTGGTTCTATATGAAGAGAAAGAAGACTTGTTTGGACTATTTCATCAGAGCACATATTTATGGATGCTACCAGTGCACAATATTTTTGTTTTGTTAAATCATGTTCATGGAATCATTCAACGACAATTTGTCAACAGTTGAAAGGAAATTCCATCAACCATATTAGAAATCTTCTACAGGATAACATCCTTGTTGAAGGTATATCTGTGTTCAATTAAACCTCTTTATATTACAATATTAATATATGAAATGGTTGTTTCAGATTTTTATTGGGAAATCCGGGAGACTATGTTTGGGGTCGTGAGAGTTTGGATGCGATTGTTACTCAACTTCTTAACCAGATGGACACAAATGGTCCTCCCCCTCTAGCTATGGAAAAAATAGATGAAATTCCTTCTTTTAGTATAAGTCAAGAACAAGTTGGTAAGTGTTTTTTTAATTCTATTTACATTTTATTAAAAAAAGTATATTTTTTAAGACTTTTAGACGATTCTCACCGATATTTTATTGTATTTATATTATTTATAATGTTTATAAATATATTGATTTTATTTTAAAAACAATAACACTTTAGGCAGCTACAAAAGGAATAATTTTTTGATTTAACCAAATATCGCTAATAATTGTAATAGTTTTTAATAGTTGTTTATATTGGTCATTTTTAGCAGGGAAATGACCTGCTATTTATTAATAAAATAGTTAATGTAAAACGAAGAATTGATCACTGACGGTTCACAACTTTTAACTTACGGTAAGTAATCAATGTTGGAACATGCCAAATATTTTTGTCGTGTTTCACAACGTTTGGAATTATTTTATGTCTATATCAAAGTTGATAATTCGTTCAATGTAATAATTGTATAAAATACAATTGTACAGTTAATTTTTTTTTTGAATCATCTCAAATTTTCTTCCGTTTATGTTTTTTATAGTTAAAATAAATGTAGTCGTTGTACATATTACCTTCAAAATAATAATGAATGAAAATTGGGGAACTATTCTGTAAAAAAGGCATCTATCCTGGTGGTTGGTGGTGGGGTGGGCAGGTCAGTGAACCAGATGAACTGGTCGCCAATGGACTCTTATTGCCAGCACCAAAAATACCACACAACCGAGTTAATCCATCTCGGCATTCGACCTACATTTTGCATTATTCAAGTCTGTTCAGAACATTACTTCAAAACCTGGGATACATAAGTACCGTTTTGGGACACGCGAAAAAAATATGTGCATAATAACTGAAAGATATGAAAAAATACAATATGGTTTACAAATTATTAAAAAAAATTGGTTTCTTTATTTTGTTTTTAAAATTGACTTCCGTAATTATTATTAAAATATGTTAGCAATAGAATCTTTTGTATTTTTATAAATAAAATATACATATTGAACTAAGTATTCTTAACTATAATATATTTATAAATTAATTTTTTATATCTGTGTCAACGTCCAAACCAAGGTGACAAATTCTGAAATGTTAGTAAGATATTTCAAGGAATACAAATGGTTGTTTTATATATATGCTCTTGAATAAATGTTTATTCAGGAACACACACAATCGGTTTATCCACCGGCGTTCTACCGGCTCTCTGTCTTATTCTTCTCTTCACCGTGATGACATTTAAACATTAATTTTGAAACTGCAAGTGCATAAATCTGTTGTATGTGTTCATGTAGTTTCCTTTTTAGAACTTTTCTATGTATAAAATTTTAATATATCTTGTGGTTGGTGGAACTATTCACGTCTCCGCTCCTGTGTTCCTTTACCTATTTCCCTTTGCATCTCCTGAAGGCGGCAAGACAGCCGAAATTATAGAGAATCGTGAGTGTTGGTTCTTTATTTTTTGTTCTTGTTTTATTGCTTTAAATATTATATATATATATATATATATATATATATATATATAACAGATTCAATAATATATCGACCGTTTGATAGAATAGGTGTGTTCTCTAATCGGGTTCGGTCAATTTTCCAGGATAAAAAATCAAACTCTCGTTGCCAACGTTTCGGTTTTATTTAAAACCTTTTTCATAGGCCTACAAACAAAGGATAATAAGAAATCACATATCAACATCAAACATATACACAATATGAAAATGGATTGTTACAACTCATGAATATTACAAGCAGAAATATTTCAGAGATACATAAAACAATATTACTTACAGAAGTAAGAATTTTTTAACTAAGAAAATGAAATTTACATTATTTAAAGGAACAACAATGTTAGCCGGACAAAACCTTCGACTAGACTAATAAGATAACATTACAAATAACCTCAACACTGTTCACTCAAGGGAACTAAATAAATCAAATTTCACTAAACCTCAGCACAACACTCCAGAATAAATATTACTTAAATTAGTAATATCACTTCTATGATTAATCGAACTTAGATCCTTTTTAATATATAACATCTCAAGTGTCTTCCTTCTTTGCTCATCTTTTTCTTTTTCTATTATAGTTGTATCTTCAAAATCGAACGTGTGACCCTCGTTTATTGCATGCCCAGCTAAGGCTGTTACGTTACTTTTATTTGTTCTTATGGAATAATTATGTTGGTACAACCTTTCTTTGAGAAAACGACTAGTTTCACCATGGTGAAATACTAATGAAGTACTAATTTAAGTAATATTTATTCTGGAGTGTTGTGCTGAGGTTTAGTGAAATTTGATTTATTTAGTTCCCTTGAGTGAACAGTGTTGAGGTTATTTGTAATGTTATCTTATTAGTCTAGTCGAAGGTTTTGTCCGGCTAACATTGTTGTTCCTTTAAATAATGTAAATTTCATTTTCTTAGTTAAAAAATTCTTACTTCTGTAAGTAATATTGTTTTATGTATCTCTGAAATATTTCTGCTTGTAATATTCATGAGTTGTAACAATCCATTTTCATATTGTGTATATGTTTGATGTTGATATGTGATTTCTTATTATCCTTTGTTTGTAGGCCTATGAAAAAGGTTTTAAATAAAACCGAAACGTTGGCAACGAGAGTTTGATTTTTTATCCTGGAAAATTGACCGAACCCGATTAGAGAACACACCTATATATATATATATATATATATATATTGATAAAAGTATCGACCGTGGAATAGAAACAAAACTAAAGTTTATCGGGACTCTGTCAGTTCTTCAGGTTCAAATTAAACTCTCATTGCCTTAAGGCAGTGAGTTTAATTAAGTCCCGATAAACTTTAGTTTTGTATATATATATAAGTTTTGATGAGAATCTAGAGACTAAGAGATTCACGTCTAATGTCTATGTTCAGTTCTTTGTTTTATAATCACTTCAATTATTATGATATTTGTTTTCAAAATATTCCCTACGTACAAATTACCCACAAAATTTGGTTAAATAATTATTTTTGATTTGACGTTAATGTTTGTATTATTGTTTTAGACATTAATCTTCAGTGTTCTGTTTGCTTGGAAGACTTTAAAGTTGACGAACAAGTACGCAAGTTACCCTGTGAGCATGTCTATCACGAAAACTGCATTGTACAGTGGCTTAAGCTGGTAAATAAAGTTCAATATTTCTACAATTATTAGCCTTGGGTACTATTCTAGAGCTTTGATGTGAAAATTTGAATTTAAATTCACTCACACATACACACATTCTTTTCTCTCATATAGGAATTGGGTATCCTAAATGTCATCCCCTTTGAAGAAGAGGTTCATATAAATAAATATTAGTTCATCATGATTTAAAAAATGTTAATGTATAACAAATTACGTTTTTAGCACATTCTCCCATCACTTTTAACACGTTGTACTCCTGTGCGAACGGCACTAATGTGTGTGAGATCGTTTAACTCATAATATTCTTAAATGTCTTCAATTTCCAAAGTGTGTTTCGTGGAACTTTAGGATTCCTCGAAAAAATGGAGGTTTTCTCCAACTTATTGTTTCAGCAAAAAAAAAATGGACTTTTTTCTCATCTGTGCATTGCTAGGTTGGGCTGTCAGTATATTTATATAACTTAATGGATTTTGAATTTTTTTTTTTTTATCTAAAGCGTTCTGTGATAGTATTTTCGCGATCTGGTTCAACACCGTCCACTTAAGTTTGGTAAGACTATGCTTAGTGTAGTCCAGTCTTTGTCCAAGTATGGAGAATGTGTCACTAGAGAACCTGTTTTGATGTTTCTTTCAAAATCTGAGTATATGCCTTTATATTAATTGCGTATATTTATATTTATTAATCGAATAATAGAATTTTAAAAAAAAAGTAAGAAAGTTAGTGATAACATTCAAATTACTAAGGAAACTAGTTTTTTTCATTAATTGTGTCGAAAATGTGTGTTAGTTAATTAAGTCGTTTCTATGAAAACTTAAATAATTGTCTTGATAAGTGTTGAAAAAATCTTAGAGCCACAAGGGTTGTTAGTAAAATTGTTTATTATAAAAAGTAACCATCATACTTTGTACGTTTTCCTTACAATACGAAACTGGTTAGAGTTGCTTGCTTCATAATCCAATTTGCATCTCTTTTGTTTGACTTACAAAAAAGAAAGTTGGATAAGATTATTGCCAATAACATTAGTATTTTTCTAAATAGTTATTTACTTTACAGTAATTTCTTCTACGTATTATTTTTTAAATTGGTTGATTGATTCTAAATGAAATGCAATTAAATCTGTTATTTTATGTTTAGAATGGTACATGTCCAATATGCCGCAAAACGCTATCCGAAGAAGAATGTGATGATTCTGAAAGTTCAACCAACCCTGTTGGACGCACGTTAGCTGCTCTCTTTAGGTATACTATAGTATTTAATAGTTAGAAGTCTTAGTTTTTAGTACCAAATTCCCCCTTAGAAAATTAAGGATTTAGTAAATATATACCAAAGTTTTCTTATTTCGACCACATATAGTCCACACTATTTTTCTTTAATGAAGTTTAATCTAGCGTCGAACATTTCTCAAAAGAAAACACCTTAGATTAAACGTTGGCTTAAAGATTTCTTTTACAGTCTACAATTGATTAGATAATGAAATAACATCTTTCAGTAAATAAAAAATACCAAAAACCTGAAGATTTCTAGAAATTTAGGCGAAACGTTGGCTTAATGGTGTTTTTTTTTTAATTGTGTGGTTTTTGAAGTTGTAAAGATTTTGCCACCCTGAATTAGTTATAAACGATGAAATAAATTGTTTTATTTCCATTGTTCATTAATGAAGAAATACTCCTTCCCTTCCTCCGTTCTTATATTAACAACTCATTAAAAGTGTCAAAATAAACAACCAATTTAGTAACATAAACTCTTTAATGCGTATTGCATTGATTTGCCATGTCATGAAATGATTAGCAATCATTGTTTGCAATTATGTTGATAACACAGGTAATATGATGCGTAAACTCTTTTGGAGAACCGGAGTGTAATGCTATTTATAAAATTCCTTTTAAATCCTCTAGTAAACTATACAGAATTCACACTGTTAAGACATTTAACTTGCGTTCAAACAGTACAAATATTCAATGCGGGAGCTGGCAGTACATATCTTAGTTTTCCCTATGAACAATGAGGGTCATGATGTATATTGGACAGAAGTTAGAATGATATGAAATATAGAGCTTTAATTAGTTAAATTTAACAGATCAAATACTACATTAGCAATGGCTCATTGAAATAGATTCAGTATTAACAAATTCAATAGCTCTGTATATGGACATTACATCAGCTGGCAGATATTTCCTCATTTGTTCCTGAAAGCCTTTGTTTATCCTGTCCTGAGCAACTTTATTCCTTTTTTTAAACTTTCTTCACCTTTTAAAATATCTCTCCTCCCCTCTTCCCATACTACATGTCTGCCTTCTTGTATACCCTTCAATTATCGTGTGACACTGCGGAAAACAATCAGTTATTTAGGATAAAATTTTTGTCACATTTGTGTTTCTTAATATGGATTTGACATTAATTTTATTTCGCTTGTTTATTGTAATACCTTGTTATATATTTATTACAAAAAGAAAAGGTCATCGAGGACAACGCTTCAAATTATACGGATAAAACTATATATACGTTTTAGGGTGGAAATTAAATAGATTCACAGACTCAGAGTCTCTAATTATACCCTTTAACCCTAATCAAGGGAGAAGGGATTGGGGCCATAAGCGCACTAGCGAAGGAATGATTGTAGATCAACAACTGTTTTCCTATAGTTTACCATGAACCGTTTGTTATCATTTTTGGATCGTTTAATGATGGTGATGATAACAGACTTACTATCTTTAATTTTTATTAAATCTGTCTTCAGGTAAAAAAAAGAGATAGTGACCAAGTACGCCCGGGAAGGTAACTGTAAGTGCTGCTACGTGCTCTAGGCCATGAAATAGAGAAGATTAAGAATTAAATGAAAACAAGAAGTACAGGGTTGGTATAAGTAAAATAAATCAAAAGAAAGTGGAACCAAATAAGATACAGTAACAATGAAATAAGAAATGAATAATAAAAAAAGACATAAAATGGATGAGACAGATATTGGTAGTAAGGTTAAGGTAATACAAAATTCAGCATCATATAGTGGAAGGTGAGAGTAAACCGAAAGTGATGAGACAAAAGAGAGGAAGAAAATGAATTAAGAAAGAAAAAAAAAAGAATTAAAAAAGTAATAAAATTATCTTTTATTGTTTAAGCCTGGTGCTCTAAGCACCCTGGACAACCAGATATGTAGCTCTTAGGAAACTCTGAGTGTTGCGATCTTGTCGTTGGAGGAGATCTGTACCAATCATTAAAAAGTAGACTGTGGGAGTTCAGTGGATGTGGTTGTTAACATATGGCTTTTGTATGAAGCTGTATGACCGTTCTTACAGAAACTGAACAAGGTAGAGGACAGACCTACACCGAACGAATCTCAACGAGCTACTCCAATCTGTAAATTCAGTTTTTAGACATACAGAAATAATCTTGATGTCAAAAATAAAATAAAAAAAAAAGCCTAAATCCTTACAGATTTATTTTACTTATACTACCTTGTTATTTCCATTTCATTTTCAAATCTTCCCTATTCAAGCCCGGTGCATGCAGCACTGGAGGTTAACTTCCGGCTTTCTTGGTCACCCTTTCTTTTTTCTCCTGAGGATGAATTTACCGAAAAAAGAAAGATAATTTGATTGTTTACTATGTTTGCTACTTTATTCGCATTTTAACTCGTGTTTTCCAGTTAAATCGTTTGTTTTTCCAAATTTAAATCGTATCTACATAGTTCAAAGTTATTAAAGTAATACTGATAAACTGAAAAACTCACTGTAAGTATATGCTTTTCTACTATGTGTTATTTATTAACTTAGAACTATTTATGTCCGTTGTGGATCGTTTTCAAGAGTGTTTACATTGTATGACAAGATTTTCCAGTAAACAGGTGAAATAAAAATCCAAACCACAGTAAAAAATCTCAACTAAGATCTGACTCTGACGAAGCCCGCTTATTTCGGTTGAAAGATCTTAGTATTTTTTGTGATTTCCTACTGTCGTTTATATTGTATATATTACATTGTCTTTACCTAAATTTTGTCTCAGGGGGTGGTGGGAGACATTGGGGAAAACATTAATTGAGCAGCATCGAAAAAGTTTTGTGACAACCTACAAATACTAATCCTTGCGCCCTTGTACTTTTCTTTTTAATATATTCATGTTTAAAACAAAGATAAAACCTGTAATCTATCATGTAACAAATATTTACTATTTTGATCTGATTTCATCAAAGTTCAGTACAATTCATGTTTATTCTTGACCTCTCTTTTCCAGAGTTGCCAATGAGACGAATAGACCTTCCTCGACAGATGCGTCAGGCACTAGCAATGCATCATCAACCTCATCTAGACCAGATTTTAACATGGATATAGACTTCGATTAGGAAAAGGTCAGACAACAGTTACTAATTTAAATTCAAGCCAGCCGCTTAGTGAGGTTGGTGTTTTGTAAATCTTTTGTTTGTCTGACCTTAATATAAGAATATGCAAAATAGAAGAAACGGTCCACAAGGACTGTAAAACTTTAAATTACACAAAGCACAATAAAGAAAAAAGAACACTTACAGAATTCAATATTTCGAACTGTTGTTCGTCATCAGGAGTAGACTAGAAGAGAGGACGAGAGAGATCTCCCCATGTCGAAGGACGGAGCGCGAATCACCACCTGACTCGCGCTCCGTCCTTCATCGTGGGGAGATCTCTCTCGTCCTCTCTTCTAGTCTACTCCTGATGACGAACAACAGTTCGAAATATTGAATTCTGTAAGTGTTCTTTTTTCTTTGTCGTGCTTTGTGTAATTTAAAGTTATAAGAATATACATTCATGGTACTTCTTTAAATAGAATTGGTATCCATCCTGTGAAAAATGACAAAATATGAAAGTAATAAAACTGGCGTAGTAAAGAGATCTAGTCATCGTACTCATTGAATATTATTTATCCAATATTCTTTTATATACTTAACCTTCATACTTTTGTTTGTTTTTATAATGTTGTCTTTTAAAAAAGATTTTTTTACGCTTTTATATTCTGTTTCATTTATTAATGTTTTTTAATTTTGTGTATTGAAAGGAAGTAAAAATGAGACTGTTATACAAATAAAAGCATAAACTTTACAATAATGTTATTAGTAGTGTCTACTATATTTGTAATATAGTAATTTTGTCATGTCAACTAATAATACAATTAAAGAAACATTTCTAGCCATCTTAAATTATTGGGTTTCAAAACAGTTGTAAATATTTATTAACACGTGGAGTTATATCGGAATGCGTGTGAGTGACTTGGATAGCTTTTTTTTTCGAAACCTACATTTGCTGAAAAGGCGAGATCAGCATACGGTCTCTACAATGAAAGAATCACTCCTAAAAATAAAGTGATAGTTCTTTGGCAGCGTTCTTCCTTGAAGGCCCTTGGAACTTTTTCTTTTGATTATGTATTGGATAATATTAATTTTTCTGTGTATATATAATTCATAATTGAACGTTCAAACAAGACAGTAGATCCACTAAAGATAAAAACACATGGATGTAACCATAAATTATACATATAAGTATATATATATATATTTATCGATGTTCTTATCTCGACCACATGAATTCAACACTACTTTTCTTTATACAGGTTTGGTCCAGCGACAAACAATAAAACACCTTTAACCCAGCGTTTCATCTATATTTGTAGACATCTTCAGGGTTACATCAATACAGATATTATTTTATATGATTCACCTTGGAAAATACATTATTACCTTGGTAGTTTTCTATTTTATATGAATATTGTGACATTTTTTTAATGTTATTGTAATTAATTTCTGTATTGATGTAGCCCTGAAGATGCCTAATAGACGGAAAATTGTCTTAAGGGTATTTTATTGTTTGACGTTAAACTAAACGTCGATAAAGAAAAGCTGTGAATTTTATATATTTATATCACATCATATAACTAGAAACAGTAAAATTATCCTTAAAACAATTTTATATATTCTCCAGTTGTTTTCTTCTAACTTTTCAAAATCTCGCTAGTAAGTAAGTAGTTTTAAATATCAGTGGAGATATGTACAACTACCTTTCACAGGATTTCCCTCACTTTACTATTCACTTATTGATTTTAGGACTAATGTCCATTATTACATGTAGTTGTGGGAACAGTTATTTCAATCTCCACTGATGGCAGTTGTAATTGAAATACCGGCTTCGAGATGAGAATATCATTTATTCCATTCATTTTGACAGAATGGAATTAATGATAATGTGAGGATCATTGAGTGAGAAATGGTCATTCAAAGTGAAGAATATTGAAAATTTAAACGAGAGTATAAGGAAAGTAAATTTTAGGGTTGTTGATATACTGAATTACAAAAAAGTGTGAAAATTTGTTAAGCAGCTTAGGTTGTATTAGTAACATGGTATGTAACAAATGAATTAACTCTCGTTTTTGGAAAATCAATAGCACCAGAAGTGGAAAGAAATTTCATTTCCAGTGTTGTTAATAACAAGTGCTATAACAAGTTTATTACCATCCATTTTCTTACAAAGAAATAAATACAAATAGCAAGTGTTATAGCAGGTTTATACCTTCCTTTTGGTTTTCTTTAGATCTCTAAAAACAGAACTTATGATGAATTTGTAATTTTAATATTAAAATTACAGTAATCCGTCTTACCTCGTACCCTGCTGCTGAAGCTCTTAGACCGGTTTCGGGCGTCACCCATCTTCAATAAGAACTGATCAGTCTTATTGAAGATGGGTGACGCCAAACGGTCTAAGAGCTTCAGCAGCAGGGTACGAGGTAAGACGGATTACTGTAATTTTAATATTAATGTTACTAACCTCTGTGGTAATGAAAAAATGCATGAATTTGTAATTTGATACCTAATTTAGCTAAGGGAGATTACAGATGTTGTATCAGGAGTTATAAATTTATTAGAGAAGGGATGTTTAACGAGTACCTAAACATCGTACGTATTCGAGAGCTACAGCTTTACGTTCTCTCGTGAGGTAGAAGAGTCATCTATTTGTGTGCAACATTTTCAAACTCCCATACGAAAAAGCTAGGTTCATGACGAAGATTCCAAGTTCCAGTCTTTTATACTAATGGTAGAAACTCGCTAACCATTCCTGTACTCTTCATTTTCAAACAAGTAAAACAATGTATTTTTAGTTTATCTTTAAAAATGTCTTAATGAACCACTTAGAGGTCAATCACGTATTGAAACCCTACTTCACAAAATTTACTCCTTTTTTGATAGAATCCCAACAACTACTGTTTATATTCTGATATAAAATTATAGACAATGTTATGGTTTTATTTGCTTTTACGATTAACATTACTTTTTCACTGAATTACAAATTAATTAATTTAGTATTACAATATACTCTTTTTGTGTGACTTCAATATTGATTCTCTTAAAAAAAAACCTTTTATTCATTTTTTAAGTCATCTTTATTGTTTGTTTCAGGTCATTTTTTGACATGCTCCAAGAATCCCATATATACATATTATACATAAAATTGTAAAGTTTTAATTTCTGCTACAAAAAAAAAATCCAAATCAATGCCTATAATATGCTGAGTTAATATAAATAGTTAGTGAACTCCCAGTATAGGTTAGATATACGTATTTTAAACACTCCTTGTATTCTATTTATATTCTGTCGAAACTTATTCACTTGTTAAATGAAAACATTCAAATGAAAAAAAAAACAGAAACAATAAGTGGCTGTTGTGTATATATAAGGTTTATTTGTTGATTCTATTTATTTTCTATCTGATAATGTCAAGCAGTTTTTACCTGAAATTAATTGATATTATTGGTGATTATTGGAACGGATTCCATCTAGTCGGAGAGATAACTCCCGGTTTCATTCAAAGGCACACTCACACATGAACTGTGCAAAGACTACGTAGGCTATTACTTTTTTATGATAAATTTCATTAACTAGAATTGTTAACAATTGTAATAATATTGGGTTGTATCGAATGTACAGTAATGTTAATGTTTTATAACTATGAAAATAATTGTGTACATTTTTTTTTTATTTCCTTAGGATATGGATCTTATGTATATTGAAAAATTTCTTTGTATGTTACCATTTATTTTCTGCGTGGTATTTATTTAATCCGAAACCTTCCTTCCGTTTGTGATGATCACCATTTTTTTTTTTTTGTGGGAATTATTTTTATGGTAGAAATTTTGATTCATTTATTCTAGGAACGTAGGGCGTTGATGTAAAAAGGCTGTGTTTTTATTGTCATCTGCACACAGTAATAGGAGAATCAATTTATTATATAATTAAAATGTAAATGAATTAAATATTTCCAAAATCGCAGTTGTTTTAAAATAAATAAATTTGTCAAATAAATAGTTTTTCATCCCTTATCTAAGTATTGATCCTATAATATAAACGACAAGAAAATCCCATTATCTGTTGGCTTCCTGTACGAGTCAAGACGGTAACTTACTTTGTCCTACTGAGAAAGACGTGAGTGAGCCAGGTGACACACACAAAGGCTTGATTGGATTTTTAGGTATATCTAGAATCGTATTGTTACAAATGTTTTAAGAGTGATAGAAAGGTGATTATTATTTGTTTAATGTTTATAAGATAAATATGTTTTGCATTACTCTTTGTTTATTTTTACCATAATAGTCCTCTGGTCAATCAAGTTATATATGTATATTTCTAATACGTTCCTCTAGCAATGAAGTGAAGTTGGTCGCCAGAAAAATCTGAAGCCACATTCATAAAAGGAAAAAAATGTAAAATATTAGTCAATCATAACAGAGGAGAGAATTATAATTGTTGCGCCCTTTTATATTTGATGTATATATATGAATATCATATAATTTGGCATCCCCAAATGACTGCATTAATCTTGATGATTGTTACATGTTAGATCAGTTGACCCTGGGAAGGTCAGAAGGTAACATCGCAGTGAAGATATTACATGTTTTTTGTCTTTACCTTCATTATATTATACTAATCATTTGTCATCAAAAAAAATTTTTTTTGACAAAATAACCATGAAGCAATTTTGTTTTAGTAAAAACATTTGCATTTATTACCCTCCAAATATCGAGAAGTTTATATTATGAATTTTAGACGATGACCTCAAGAAAAGAAAGACTATTGGAAGACAATCTTGTAAGTCTATTTTTAAAAAAAAAAGAACTTTAAAATGAAACTCTAAAGTGGAGGAATACCAATTAATATTGTGATGATATGAGAACTTCAGAAACTCTAAGATGTCTGCAAAACTAGAAGATGAGAAAATAACTTGATAAACAACAGAGAAGATACAAAACAACAAGAAGAGTTCAATTATTCGTTTAAAGACTATAAACGATCCGAACATTTTACTTAAAACCCATTATCATCAAGACATAGAAATATGTACTGTGTGATATTTATCATTAATAGTTATAGAAGAAATCTATCTGAGCAAACATGGTTGATAAACTAGTGGTACTATAAAAAAGTTTTTTTTTTCACTATATGAAGTCAAATATCACCATGGTAAATAATCGGGAAACTTTTATACTGTCAGCAACAAATACTGAAATTTTTAACTGGAATTAATTTACTTTTTCAAACCAAGCGGCCAACTTTGAGTTAGAGAATCAAAAATGAAGATTACACTTGTTTATAGTTTTTTTTTCAAAAATAGTTTTTTATTTAAATCTTTGTACATTAAAAGTTCTAAAAAACTAGTTAGTTATAAAAAAAATATTTAAATTCTTAATGGAAGTGCATTAGAGTGATGTGCGAAGATGTGTCTTTATTATGAGTAGTAGGTGAGAACGGAACTCTGGTTCCCTCTGAGTATAAGGAATGGAGGCATGCCTCTGGAGATGATTTCTAACCAGGCCATATAGAGCGTGGCTGACACCATATGCTTCCTAGGCACTGGCATGGTTCTGCAACATAAATTAATAGTTCAGTTAAATTTGTGCTATTTAAAGGAGACAATATTATTTAGTAATGATTTAAGGCCTCAGAATATTTTCTTTTGTGATTTTGCCCTGTGACTTTTTGTTTTTAATCTACATCACGTATACATATATAATTCACTTAAAAAACGGAAAGACGATCCAACCTGGACACAATAACAGTTCAAAATTAAAGATAGGTAGCACACAAAGTAAAGAAACACACTTATAAACTCAAATTTCGGGCAATCTGTCTTCAGGAGAAAAGAGAGAGGGAGACCAAGCACGTTATAGACGCAACGGCTAGTAACCCGTGTCTCCCTTTCTCTTTTCTCCTGAAGACGGATTGCCCGAAAATTTGAGTTTTGACTCTGACGAAGACCGTTTGTTGCGGTTGAAAGATGTTAGCCTTTTTTTTCACCCATTTCATATTGTGGACCGCTGCTAGCGACTGAAGCCTCATAAACAGTACACAGTGTAATCACAACTTCAGAGAGTTTAACTGTTGGTTTGAGAATTTTAACATCACCTCAAAATACTGTATTTGGTAAATTAAAGAATGCTGATATGGAGACATCAGTAGACTGAAACGAGAAATTCAAATACCTAGTTCTTGAATATGAACCTAGGAAGGTGTTTAACGGTGATGAAATAGGTTTGTTTTTTAAAATATTACCTTCGACGACATGGACTGCGCATGGAGACTGCCCATAGCATTAATAAATTAATTATAAAGCATTAATAGCACATAAACTTGTTTATTTTTGACAAACCTTTTTTAACACTCCATCTTTTCTACTAAATGTGAAAGTTTATTATAGTAATTTCTTATACTAAAATGGAAACATTTAAAAACAGAAAAAAAACACGAGAACTTACGATGGCGTTTTGTTTTACACAAATTTTTCTATATTTAAATTTATATAAATTACAGTATTTTTACACTGAAATTGCCTCTTAGTTTACATTATATCATCATGACAAATAGGAAAAACTATATTCAATTAAATGTCAAAATTAGAACCATCTCAATAAATTGTTCAAAGTTTACTATAATCATTATCATTAATCATAATCATTAAAAGTTTTCTTTTTATGAATAAGTTTTTCCGTTGAGACTAGAGATCATATTATCTATTAAGAATGAAGTGTTGTGGCAAATTATTATACTAAAATCTAAATATTTTTGTTCACAAACTGATATAAAATTATATAGATTACGGTTGAGATTTTACAGTTATGATTACTCATGACAAGGCTAATTGAACACAACTTTCGGAATCAATCACCATAAGGATGATATATACTCGTAGAAGTAGATATTAATCGGGTTTTGGTCAATATTTATATTCATATCAAACTCTGAAATGCCAACATTTCCGTTTTTACTTAAAAAAACTTTATATATATATATATATAGGGTTACTAGCCGTTGCGTCTACAACGTGCTTGGTCTCCCTTTCTTTGAAAAACAGGTCTTTCTCCTGAAGACGGATTGCCCGAAAATTTGAGTTTGTAGGTGTGTTTCATAACTTTGTGTGCTACCTACCTTCAATCTTGAACTGTTATATATATATATATATATGTATATATATTATATATATAATATAAATATATATATATATATATATATATATATATATATATAATATATATATGAACTGTTATGTTATATATATGTACAAAATTGTCACAACCGTGATATATATATTCAGGTAAGACCACAATTTTTTAGAAGAAACTAAATTTATTTACGAAATCTCAACCTCTCTAATGTATCCAACAAAGTTAATTGATAGCGTTATGAAAAATTCAAGCAATCTTTGATGCCACCTGAAATTGGGGAACGTTTTTCAAGAAGGAATTTGCTAATTCCCTATAGCCATGTTTAAAGAACATACCATACTTTATGGAGTTAGATATCTCAGTTATATTTAGTAGTGGTGATAATTTGTTAAATTGGCTTGTCCATAACTCTAAGTGAAGCTGGAAAAACTGTTGTATGTACAGTATTCCTTGCAAAGATTGCAAATTAGCTTACATTGGACAGACAGGAAAAGGAATTGACACAAGGATTGAGCAGCATCAGTATTCTGTTAGAAGACAGGATGATAAAAGTGTCTTGCTCCTACACATTAGAGACAAAAATCACCGAATAAACTGGGAAGAAGCAAAGGAGTTGGTATTTAAGTCATCTGAAAGAAGAAGAAACCTTATTGAAAGCGCCCTCATAAAAGGCTTTTCTACGAGCTTAGTCAACACCAGTCCAGGCCTTTTTAAATTGGATGAATTTCTCATTGAAGTAGTCGTTAAACAAATGAAGACTTTTTCTCTATTACATTAGAAATAGTCTTCATTTGTTTAACGACTACTTCAATGAGAAATTCATCCAATTTAAAAAGGCCTGGACTGGTGTTGACTAAGCTCGTAGAAAAGCCTTAAATAAACACCAAATTTAAATGAAAATCTATAACCTGCCCACAACTTGTATTCACTTTCTCTCTGACGACGTCATAAACGCAAGGCCTCAGAGCGATTATCTTCAATCATTCGTGGTGATTTACCTGAATATATATATATATAAAACTAAAGTTTATCGGGACTCTGTAAGTTCTTCAGGTTCAAATTAAACTCTCATTGCCAACGTTTCGGTCTTTATTTAAAACCTTTTTCATGGGCAGAAGTATACATTTTGAAACAGAAAAACTAAGTATTACATATGTAATACTTAGTTTTTCTGTTTCAAAATTTATACTTCTGCCAATGAAAAAGGTTTTAAATAAAGACCGAAACGTTGGTAATGAGGGTTTAATTTGAACCTGAAGAACTTACAGAGTCCCGATAAACTTTAGTTTTGTTTCTATTCGACGGTCGATACTTTAATCAATATATATATATATAAACTATATTGACACAAAGAACACTCAGAAATGAAACAGTAACTCACTACTATATTTCGATGTCCAATGTCATCAGGAAGATAGTAGTGAGTTTCTGTTTCATTTCTGAGTGTTCTTTGTGTCAATATAGTTTATTTAGTTCGTGGAATCTTTTCATTTAATTGGTTATATATATATATATATATATATATATATATATATATATATAATAATAAAAATAAAAAACGAAGGAAACACACAGAAAGACACAGACATAACTCACAACGATATTTCGACAATCGTCGTCATCAGGAGGTGCGAAGAGCGAAGAGTCCCGCAGGAAGACAGGGCGGTACTGAACTCGGAAACCGCAGCCAGTACCCCACCACTTACCACCAAGCGGGGGAAGGGAGGGAAGGAAATGAAGAGCCAAATTAAGACGTTCATTTCCTTCCCTCCCTTCCCCCGCTTGGTGGTAAGTGGTGGGGTACTGGCTGCGGTTTCCGAGTTCAGTACCGCCCTGTCTTCCTGCGGGACTCTTCGCTCTTCGCACCTCCTGATGACGACGATTGTCGAAATATCGTTGTGAGTTATGTCTGTGTCTTTCTGTGTGTTTCCTTCGTTTTTTATTTTATTGTAAAAAAGTCCGCTGGACCGTTTCTTTTAATTGTATATATATATATATATATATATATAAACTTACATGCAAACAAAATTGGAATCCTTTGAGTATTCAAGTAATAGTTCTCTCAACCGAAGATGTCTGTTTGTCTTTTCCTCCAACATGGTCATTTCGGTTTCGCTAACTGCAAAAAAAAATTTCAATGAAAATAAAAAGCTGACTCATTTCTAAATTAGAAAAAAAAACAATTATGCAATTTACCTCTATTATTTCCAGTAAATTTACTCAGGATTTGTTCAAATTCTTCATAAGTTTCCTTTTGTGGTTTCTTCATAATATCCGGTATAATAATTAAGTCACTGTACTGAATCCTGAACTTAGACAACAAGGCCGCCAAACTAAATATAAATAATTGTTAATATTTTTTTCTTTTTAAAGTTATTTATCTTATAACTATGATTGCCATCAATATTCTTTTTACAATGCAATTCATTTAAATTATAGAAAGAAATCTTAAAAATAATAAGTATAAAATTATATTACAAGCTTTGCAGGTTTTTCAAGAGTGATTACTTTGTTTTTTAAAACCTTTAATATATAGTTTTGCGCACATGTGAGCAAAAATAATAGACACAATAGTGTTAATTTTACAGATTTTTTTGTATAAAAAACTGTTATTTTGTGTTCTTATTTCTGTTTATTGAGTATCTAGGTAAGTTAATTTTGAATGAACCAGAATTTATTAGCATTCATTTTTAAAAACAAACATAATTTGTACCAATAGAAAAATGATTATCCATTAATTTATACTTGTTTATACTTCCCTCCCACTCTTCTCAACTCCTCACCAGATGTTTTCTGCATCTAGTGTTCAGTTGGGTTTTTGACTCTGACGAAGACCGCTTGTTACGGTTGAAAGATCTTAGTCTTGTTTTCCCATTTCTTATTGTGGTTTGATCATCCATTAATTTATATTTAAATGCAAGAATTTTGAAAAGTATAATTGCATATCGAAAAACATGATAAAATGAAAAAAATTTATGAATTTTAAAGGGAAGATTGATTTTGTATTCCAGAAAGTCAAGAAGATGTAAAACTAGTTCAATTTTTCTTGAGTTTAAACTATAGATAAGTTCACCATTAAATTTGATTTTATAATTATAGTTAATCATAACATGACAGGCAATCAACTTTCATATAAATAATCAGATGTGAATAGAAGTAAGAATTTGAACACTTTTGTTGATACTCGTAGATAATAACATTTTTCTCTATATTTCACCAAAATACATATAATACTATATATTTGAACTCTACTATTACAAGAAAGTTTGTTATCAGCTTTTTTATAACTTCTTTCTAAAAGTCCTTTTATCAGTTATCTTATCAATTATTTGAACAGTTATCTTATCAATTATTTGATCAGTTATTTTATCTTTTATATTTAAAAGCTTTTTTATTAGCAAGCTTTTAGCTGATGGTTAGAAAAAGGGTTCTATGTAATTTGTCTAAATAAGTGAATAAAAAATTGTCCATATATTTAATTGATCTCGGGAACGACATCAAATACATAACTTCTAGCATAGAAATGCACAACCACAATAAATATAAACTTTTAAATATTTGTAGAGGTCCATTGGGAATATCTTAGTTTAGTCTAGGCTTAGATATTAGATGATTTTTTATAGAATTTGTAGTTTGATGGAACATTGGATGATGGAGCATTTTTATAGTTTGATGGATTGCTGGAAACATTTTTTTTTATTCGATAGACGCATTATGAACTTAATGTTTGTTCAGGTCAAAAAGATGTTCATCACCATTGTAATATAAACATTTCAAGTTATTAACTTAACTAAATCAATGTTATATTAATGACGATTTGGGATACTTACTTCCGGTGGACTCGTTCTAATTCATTTCTCCTATTCGCTAATGAAAAAATTCTGAGTTTACAATCAGACATTTGAGACCTTTTACGAAGAATGTGTGGAATGAGTATGGTCAAACCTGAAATAGAAATTAATGGTAGCATTTGAAAGGAGTTACATTTTTTTTTAATGCCTATAATTGAATTGATTCGTCGGACTAATTTTACTAGGTCTTGGTTTGTATTACTTAGCAGATGTAATGGTTACATCACGAATGATTTTAATTAGGTACATACCTAAATTCTGTTTTATAGTACCGATACACAAGCATTTATCCCAGGAACTTGTGACTGGAGATGAACCAGATATCTGCGTTATCTAGTTAATTGAAGTACAAACATGAAAATTAAAAAGAGAAACAGTGTTTGTGTTAGAAATTACAGATTACAGTACAATAATCACACTGTTTTCAAATACTCATTTTTTTAATGGCTATGAGTTTTTTGTACCATATATAGTAATATTGAGGCTACAAACTTACTTATAAACTACAGAAAGTCGTATTTTAAATAACAAATTGGGTTCTATCATCATATTATTTCTCAACACCTATATAAGATATGGTTTATTTAGATTATATATATGGGTGTTAAACATCTGTTGAAAGGGATTTATTTATTTAAGTATTATTTCATGTGGTTTGTTAGTGACTTTGCAACCTTAGGATGAAGTTAATCAGTGCTGCGATTACTACATAATTATTGGAATATTTGTGTAACACATTAAATTATCACACTTCAAAAGCAGTCTGTTTCAACTTTATTATATTTTAATCCAATAAATTAAATTGATATAATGTTAACTTCAGAAATGTAGTGTAAGTATCCTACCATAGTAGCTAACTAGGCTACTTTCTAACCATCCGTGGTAACATTTAAAAAAAATGTTTTTTAATCAACAATTAGTCGCAGGCATGTTGTTGAATCGAGCATCTCCTCGAACATCTTCATCACTATAGAAATGTTAGATTAACCTCTCTGTTTGTGTCATATATAACAATATGATTACCTACTTAGGGCTAAACATTTATAAAATAGATAAATAATAGTACTATTATATGATATCTTAATTCTAGGGCATTATCCCAGAAATGATAAAAAATACCTGTCATGGCATAGTATATATGTATACCAACAAATAAATCGAATTACCAACGAATAAACAATAATAAAACCTAAAATAGGACTAAGATTTTTTCATAAGTTCATTTTGTTTGATACTCTTACTATAATCGTTACTTAGTCCAACTAACTAGTTTCATTTTAAAACTTCTTCTCCTGGTTTTTATTTAATTTTCTTACTCTGAAATCTAAATACCTGCATAATAAAAAGAACATTTCTTGGTAAAAGGACATCAAAATGTAAAAACAGTACCAAATTGTCTTACAATAGGAAAATAGAGAAATAAGGAGGGAAACCTTTCCGATAATAAAACTTTTTCAACGGACTGATTTTAATCAATAGAAATTTTATTTCAGAATCAGTTCAGCACCAAAGTGTTTAAAAAGGACATATTGACAAATATACAACTTAAAGGTATCGATACTGTAAAACTTCAAGGTAAATATATTTGTTTGTACTCATTTTTAAAATAATGCCATATTTCGTAATTTTTCATTATAATTTTTTTACTTGTTTCCTTTAAAAAACGTTTTAAATAAAACCAGATCGCTGGATTCTGTTTTATTTATTTTAATTTGGAATTGAATTAATTTCTTATGTTTGAATTTAACCTGAAAAAATTAACCTATTCCTAATAAATTTTGACTAGAGGCATTCCATTATGTTATAATAATTTAGATTTTACTCATAATTGTTATTGTTTCACGTTTAATTACCTCCATCGTCAAAAAGCCACCAGACATCAATAAATCCTTTCGGCTGCTTGTTTCTGAAATAGTTTATTGCGTTTAGATGATCTGATGGAATTTCTGGTTCTTCAGATCTAAGGATTTCTTCAGGGATTGGACTCTTCGTCTCTGTTTTTGGTGGTTCAGCAGGAGAATTGGTACTCTCGTAAGATGGAGAACTTGGAGGAGTGCACTGATTATCTAAAAAATACGAAAAGAAGTACCTAAACAACTTTGACTCTTCTTCAAAAGAAATCATAACGATAGTCAATTTAAATTTTAAAACATTATTTACAACAGAATTATTATAAAATAACTGCATTATTAAGGATTTTAATTAAGTTTAAAATTACCAATAGAGATCTAGTAATCCAAGTTTACTTTTTTTGAAAATCAAATACTTTTTACAAATATATTTGATTTACAAATTATCAAAAGATAATCAGCAAACATTAGTGCATTAAATTTAGTAAATAATTTTAGGCTCTTATGTTTATATGAATAGTTTAATATATATTTTATGCCAGTACATATATATGTTACTTAAAAGGTTACATAAAGTCGTTGAATGTTCAGAATTTAATTTATTTATCACTCAGTTAGATAAATATCTACTGCTAAGCTTCTAGATAACAAAATTTTGCATTTCTAATTTTCCAAACAAATAAGATTAGTGTCAAATATTTTATATAAAACATTAATGTTTGTTTAACATTAAACATTTTAAATACATTAAAATTAAATTTCTAATATATTAAAACTAAAAATAAAATAAATGTGTTAAAAATATAAATTAGAATTCATAAGAATGAAAATTGAATTCATCTAAAAAAAATGAATTGAACTTCCATAAAGGTGAGTTAGTAAAATTATCTTCCATGATATATTTAACTTAGATTATTTTTTGTATAAATTAAATAGTTTTCATTTTTCAGATTTCTTTACAGTTTATACTAGATCCCCCCCTCCCCCCCGCCATAATGTGCCTTGCCATGGTAAGGGGGGGGGGGGCCTTAACACGCCTTGGTGGCACATCAGGATAAAAGGCACATCCTGGGTGGGTGGTTAGCCTGGTCTGGCATCAGGGAGTGGATAGTGAGCTCGTTCGCACTCTGGCTTGGGTGGCAATCCGCCCTTATTGGTCAGATGTGGCTAACCATTGTCTTTTTCAAAACAACAGTAGCTTTAGCTGTTACCTTAGGGTTTCTGGTCTTGGGAAAGACCCAAACTCTTCATGCATCTCTTTTTTAAGACGTTTCTCACCCCCAAGTGAAATCTGGCCACTTTGTTTGCTTATCAGGATTATGATTTATTCGGACACAGATGGTTGTGGTAGAATTTGGTGCCTGGCCTGATGCGATGCGGTTATCGTCTCGATCCTTCTCCTTCCCTTCCCCCTATCATTTTCTTCTAATCTCTGACTTCTACATTTACTTATCTATTCTTTCCTATATCTCCAGTCCCTATTAACTGTTACACTTGTTTTTCCCTTTTCATGTTTTCTCCTCTAATTCTTGATGATCGTTTTCATCAAGTAACCATCAGTCTCCTAGAGACTACCGGATTTATGTTTTATAACTTTTGTTGATGTAGGTCGTGGAAGCCCGCCTCTACGAAGGGTTACTGTCTTATTTATATAATTCTCACTGCATGTAGTATGCAGAAAAAGATCTTACTTATACTCATAAGAACAAAATTTGTTATTGTTATAAAATATATGTATATCAAGGATATATTATAAACAAGTCAGAAGTCACTGGTAAAGGTAGTAATAGAAAATGAAAAAGTTCTAAGCGCCATTGAGTATTACTCCGTTTCCAAATAATTTAGAATGGAAAACAAGTAAGCAAGGAGGAGAAGAAGCGGGCACAAGGAAGGTAAAGAGAAGTAGAAGGTGGCGATGTTGATGATTGAAGACTTTCAGGCCTATAAACAGGTCAATCAACCCAACATCTGGTACAATGGACAGGGAGGCATACGGCATGCTGTTTACGGCACGTCTATGCTCCTGAAAATATCTATCCATTCATTCTGTCTATCCTCCTCAAAATATCCAGTCATTCCGTCTATGCTCCTGAAAATATCTATCCATTCATTCTGTCTATCCTCCTCAAAATATCCAGTCATTCCGTCTATGCTCCTGAAAATATCTATCCATTCATTCTGTCTATCCTCCTCAAAATATCCAGTCATTCCGTCTATGCTCCTGAAAATATCTATCCATTCATTCTGTCTATCCTCCTCAAAATATCCAGTCATTCCGTCTATGCTCCTGAAAATATCTATCCATTCATTCTGTCTATCCTCCTCAAAATATCCAGTCATTCCGTCTATGCTCCTGAAAATATCTATCCATTCATTCTGTCTATCCTCCTCAAAATATCCAGTCATTCCGTCTATGCTCCTGAAAATATCTATCCATTCATTCTGTCTATCCTCCTCAAAATATCCAGTCATTCCGTCTATGCTCCTGAAAATATCTATCCATTCATTCTGTCTATCCTCCTCAAAATATCCAGTCATTCCGTCTATGCTCCTGAAAATATCTATCCATTCATTCTGTCTATCCTCCTCAAAATATCCAGTCATTCCGTCTATGCTCCTGAAAATATCTATCCATTCATTCTGTCTATCCTCCTCAAAATATCCAGTCATTCCGTCTATGCTCCTGAAAATATCTATCCATTCATTCTGTCTATCCTCCTCAAAATATCCAGTCATTCCGTCTATGCTCCTGAAAATATCTATCCATTCATTCTGTCTATCCTCCTCAAAATATCCAGTCATTCCGTCTATGCTCCTGAAAATATCTATCCATTCATTCTGTCTATCCTCCTCAAAATATCCAGTCATTCCGTCTATGCTCCTGAAAATATCTATCCATTCATTCTGTCTATCCTCCTCAAAATATCCAGTCATTCCGTCTATGCTCCTGAAAATATCTATCCATTCATTCTGTCTATCCTCCTGAAAATATCCAGTCATTCCGTCTATGCTCCTGAAAATATCTATCCATTCATTCTGTCTATCCTCCTCAAAATATTCAGTCATTCCGTCTATGCTCCTGAAAATATCCATGCATTCACATTGCCAACTTCTACTCTTCTTTGTCTGCCTTGAGCCTCTCCCTCTTCCTCTTGCTTCCTTGTCTCTCATTCTAAGACTTTGAAAACGAAGAAACACTGAATTCATTTAGAATTTTTCCATTCTTGTACTATTTTTAGTAATGATTTACTTGATTGCAGAGCCACTTGTTTACTGGAACACTTCTCAATATATATATATCTAGTATATATATAAAAATCAATGCATGTCTGTGTGTTTGTACTGGATAGATTCAAAAACCATACATCCAATCGCTGTGAAAATTAGGAAATTATTAGGTATATCCCCGGGAAGGTTTATGTAAAGTTTTTTAAAAATCAGAGTTGTGGTTCAGGTAATATCCCAAAAATATTATAATAGATAGGTTTGCTGTATAACCTGTTTGTTTACATTTTGACTTTAATTGGTAATGGCAGACGCAGGTAGGTTATTCTTTATGATAATATTTCCGCGTGCTTTGTTCAATTGGAAATAAACAGGTACCATTGGAAATTATATTATTGTTTTCAGATTCATATTAAAGACAATTATTGTAATTATATATGGGTTTCTTATTAACTTTAACAAAGCTTTAGTTATTATCAATAGTTTACAATTAACTTTTAACTATTTTAACTATTTTAACTTTAATTAACAATTAACTGTTTATATCTAATTGGTTTAACTTGCTTTAAGCGTTAAACAATGTTATGAGTTAAATAATAACTTATTAACTTTAAGTATGTATAATAGTATTACGAATAATAATGATAGTATTTGAACCATTGATTCTAATCTTAAAAGAATAGTTAAAGTATTTTGTTTAAGTTTAATGGATGTAAGGCTTCTGTATTTATTCCTGATTGATTAATTCGTTTGTTTAAAATATTTAATTATTAGTTATCCGGCTCTATTAATTATTTATTAGGTATCCGGCTCTACTCCATATAGGCAAAATGATAAGTTATTATATATATCGATGATATCTATCTATAGAAGACGTTTATGAATGTCTAAATCAGTAAAACTTATAAGGCAATATATACAGCATAAAAAATGGATGAAGAAATATTCAAATCAAAATGTACATGTATAAAACTTAATCACTGTATGTATTTGTGGGTATAAATAGAGTTCTTAACATAATAACTCTTATCATTACATAATGAAAAATATATTTAGACTTTAACATTTGGAATTCAATTGACACTTTTCGATACAATGCTTCTTCATAAACAAATAATATTTTATCAAAATATTGTTATTCACACTTTTAAGAGACAATTTTGTTTACTGATATAATTTTTATTAAACATTTAAAACTGTGTGAAGTCTTCAAATTGAAATTATTGAATGAAATATAATGTGATATGGTTTAGCCTCTTTAAGTAACTGGTTCTTAATTGAAACGATTTGGGGGTTTAAATTCGTATCATTATATTTACATATCACATTTAATGAGCTTAGACTTCTTTCAACATTTCTTGATGTATTGTTGGGCAAAAAATATTCTTTTTATTATTTGTTTAATCTAATCTATTAACTACCAATTGTATTAGACAATGTGTGCAATTTAATCAGTGTTAGATTATATTTTGCGTAATCTATAATTTTAACTCTGTATTAATTTCGTTTATCTCAAAAAAGTTAAGTGTAACAGAACTATAGAAAATTTAAATTGTTTTCGTTATATGTAATTTATTATTAGAGTTGGAATTAAATTGTTTCCCGGGTAAAGCCGGGTAGATCAGCTATTATACTATAAAAATATAAATACAATAATTTTTTAAATATATCCCATTTTTATTTTGAATGAATGTTCCACATTTGTTGTGGAGATTTTAAAGTTTTCCAAAAATGAATTTCAAAAATTTAATCTAATACCATTGAATCTAATAACTTTGAAAAATTAAAATATAACAACTTTCAGCCATTCATTTTTAATTTATTAATTTACTGCATGAATAAGACTTTAATTTAAACAAAGTAACAAAATCTCAAAAATTGTAATATAATGCTAATATTATACCTAACATTTAATATCTACTCATCGGGTAAAACATGCAAAACACAAGCAAATAAAAAACTTTTTAACTTCACGCATAGAACAATCACAAATCATGCGCTATGAAAATCTATTTCAGATTGTTTGGTTGCTTTTATTATGATAAGTAGCGAATTTTTGATTTTCTTGAAAACATTCCATCAAACTAAATATTTTTTTTAAAAAATATTAGCAGAGTTAAATTTGCTGTAAAGTTGAATTAATCAAAACTTACTGTCTTCATGAATTGATGTCACTTAAAGATTAGTTCAGACCTAGAGAACAGGATATAACAATTTGGCAATAATTAAAGGAAACTTCAATAACTGGAATCACGTTGATAAGACCTAGTGATAAATAATTAATGATTAATGGAAGTTCTAAAAGTCTGATCAATAACCAATTCCAATAATCATATAACACTCTCGCATTGAGCATGTGGAACATTCAATCAATAGATTATCTCAGGGGTACCCTAGAGCACATTTCTCAATAATTTAAATATAGAAATAGTATAACACATTTGTCATTTTCACTTTATACATAATATTTCTAACGCCAGAAATCATAAGTCCTGGGAAAAATATTAAAGATAACAAAAATTAAATGTTGATAAATTTGTTAATATTATTTACTATTAATTATTTAATGCGGAAGGCTGCGTGAAAGGAGTCTTGATGAGTGCTGATATTGAAGAGAAAATCGGTTTTCTTGATCTAAATTTCACCCACATTTACAGACACAAAGTCTCAAATTTTGAACAATGGAGGAGAAAGATTGGAAGGTTAAGTACTCGACGAAATCAATAAGGAAGACAGTATAAAGAATAGAAAAATATTACGGTTAACATTGCGTTTGAAAAATTCACTGTGACTTAGCCGGCGAACCTAAGTCCCCCCCACCCCCAATCTTATCTCTCTTGTGAAATGTTTACACAAGGTAATTGGAGGCCATGAAGCCAATGAATGTTGGTTTTTTCATTACATATGAACCATTAGTTTACAAATTAAGGAAGACTTAAACCTTTTCCTTTGTAAATTCCCTTTCTCACTCGGTTGTTTTTTTGCTTTCAGAGTGAAACTTCTTCATTGGCCCTCATCTACACTTCGTTTTTTTCGTACCTTCTGTAACTGTATAGGTTACAGAATCAAATGGAAAGAATCGGAAATATCAGATAACTCGCTGAAAAGATAGTCTCACTTTGGCAGATTATAAGATCTAAAACCGGTCAACTAAGGAAGGAATTTACAAGGTAAGTAAATTGTTCTTTTTTTGTTACTGTCAACACCTGTGGTAGTGATATTTCATCCTAATGCTCAAACACTGCTTCACGACACATAACTACCCGAGAATCTTTTACAAATGTACACAAATCTTTTACAATCTTTCACTAGAAGACTGAAAAATTGTTTCTTGGATTTTCTGTACGATATAGATCGAAAGAAAAAGGAAAGAACTAACAGAGAGAGATATATTGACCTAAACACCAAGTTCATTTCACATGAAACTAGAAAGTGAAAAACATAAACAAGTACCAAGGTTTATATTTTTATTTACGTATATTACCGACTTCTGTTACTGTTGCGTGAATTAATCAGTCACATGAGCGATGTAGTATCATGTTGCCCGCCTAAAGAGCAACATGTAAATACGTCGGCCTGATTTGATAGATGTGCAATGACTGGAAAGTTTAGGAGCTCAAAGATCAAAACGGCATCAAAATAGGAGAGTAACAAAAATAATATTATCAGTAGTTTAATTCTGAACTTACTTATTCAAATACTGTTTTTTTGTACACTACAAAAAAGTTTTCTAATTATTACTGTAGTTAGATATTTAACTTTATACCTTAAGACATTGTGTTGCCGAATAATTGAGAATTGTCATTGATTCACTTCTTGTTCTGTTTCTTAGTTTAAAATTTTAATTTTATACAAATGACCAACTGTTCAAATAAACTAAATAAATAAAGTAAAACGAAGAGAAATCGTATCAATGAATGACAGATAACAAAGAAGCCACGTTTTTCGCTTTTCTATCAGCACAAACTATATAAGTGTGAACATAAAAAAGAAATAAACAAACGGAGATAAATAGTAGAAAACAAACAACAAAAAACTCAGTAGCAATTTTTGATATCCGTCGTTTTCAGGGAGGAAACGTAAGCCACCATTTGAAAGGTCTCTTTCAAAAAACTGTTGGCTTGATTTACAAGTAATTCATTTATCCATATGTAATTCATGATATCGATGAATGCTCAGATATAATTAGAAGTGCGTTTTTGTTATCCTTCTATCTACGTTCTCACTACATATTTATTTAATTAATGTTGTTATAATTCTCTTCAAAACAAAATCATTATTTATATATTAACTTTGTAATTATTTACAAATTATAACCTATAAAAAATAAGCATATTTTGCTATCGTAACGTTATAAAAATAGTTTTGTTTAAAACTTGCCTTTTATTTTCTATTAGAACACCTACAGATTTACCTTTATAAAATTTCAGAATTTTGAGAAAAATGTAATCTCATGTCTGTATAAATACCTGTTCTCAGAAGCTTCTATCAATTCTGTTTAACAAACTGACAATTCAAAATTATTTTCATGTTTTATGCATCTGTCATTCTTTCTTTTTTGTCCAATAGTTTTAAAATAATTTAAGTACATTAGTATTTATTACAGAATTTATTAGTAAAATGATAGAATTTTTTCGTTAGTACTGTTTGATAGTTCTTTCTGGAAGATGAAATAACATTTATCTTCTCTAAAGTTCAAACTAGAAATATTTTAAAGCCTTAAACTTATTAACACATTTTGAACTCTTTGAACACCTGAAAAGCTTCTTATCCACTTCCTTACAAAAGAAAAGAACTTTCATATTTTAACAAATTTAATCAACAAATAAAATTACTTTAATTTAAAAACTTTGAAGAAGGAGGAATTGGTTATATATTACCTTCATTTATTTGAAATGTAATGTAAATATTTGTCTAATAATGAGAAATCAGGCATCACAATATTTTAAACAAAAAATAAAACCAGTCACAGAGACCAGTACACAAGTTTGACTAGAATGTGCATATTATAAGAAAATTCCTCATGAAATCATTTTTATAGCCATACATGTAAAAAAAAACAGACTTTATTATAATACCAGGAAAAAAATAGTGAAATAAATTATGAACATCATTTAATAAATATGTGTTTAAAAAAAATGCAAGTATTACCGGATATATTGAACTGAATCACTCTTTCTTCGGTATTGTTGGCGTTCTTAGTTGATGTTACTGTTTCATCATTGTCCAGAAAAGTAGAATAGTCAAAACCATTTTGCATTCGCAAGATTCCTATTGCCAAGAAACTGTCCAGAGCTGAACTAAAAACAAAAGAACCCATTAAAGGAGACATATAAACAAATGTTAGATATAATCGTAATTTTAGCATTATTTCTGTAGAATTTAGGCAGGAAATATGCCTTTTAATTTCAATCTTTTTTTTTTTACCTCGCATACTTTTGTAGGCTTCATTGAACTCAGATGCTATCTACTTTCAAGAGAAACTCTTGAAGATAGACAGTCCAATCTGAAATTTTTCTAGACCAAAAGAAAATGTTTGAAATAGACAACTGTATCTATATATTTTTTTTAATTTAACTTATACTGCAAAATGCATCGAAATCTTAATGCATAAATCAAGGCTATTGAATATCTGCTAAAGTGCTTATTCTGGGACCAAAGATGCTGAATTCGTAATTCGCCCTTAAATTTTTTTTATTCGGGGGATAGAAAAAGAATGAAATGCCGTCCCTCAAACCAATCCTGAGCCTATAAGGTATTTCTTATAGAGCCATGTTCTATATGACTTAAACAATGTTAGAACCCCAAAGTACATTCAATATCCCAACTCAGCTAACTAACTATTCATTCTAACGTAGTGCAATCACTTATTATGTGGTATTTACTCATTGTAGGGTAAAAATTTAATGAAATGGTCTCCATATATAAAAATTTAATGGTATAAACAACGCGTTTCGAACACGTAGTGTTCTTCCTCAGGCATTAACTAAGGGTGAGTGTCGGTGGTACAACAGCTGTACCATCGACACTCACCCTTAGTTAATGCCTGAGGAAGAACACTATGTATTCGAAACGCGTTGTTTATACCATTAAATTTTTATATATGGAGACCATTTCATTAAATTTTTACCCTACAATAACTATTCATTGTTATACTTTTCTTGTATTATTTTAGTATTGACAATTTTCTTATTTTTGGATAAATTGATATTTTTACGATGAATGAAATATGTTGCATTGACAATTTAATTTCATTCAACTTATTTATCAAAAGCACTATCAAATAGAACTTACTGGATGATGTTAAAGTACGAGTCAAGTTCCTCCTTGGTGCCATGAATCCAGTTGCTCTTAAACCCCATTAGAAGAACATTTGGTTTAAGTTTTCCTAACCCAGACATTTTCATTAAAGACACAGCGGCATCAACAAAACTTCCTCTTCTCTCTTCAGCCAAGGCATAGAATGCTTTAATTTTGTTCTGTTCAAACCACTTATTTGCTCTTTTCGTCATTGTTTCGTGTATCCACTGCGGATGTGATCCCTTGAAAAAAAAACCACTTCATATTCATTATGGATATTATATTAAAAAAAAAAAATGGAAATACTACTATACTGTTTAACAACTGTATGTTTCATTTACTTTTGAATGAACCATATCAGGAATTCTTTTCCTGGATTATCGGAGTTC